>JAWWMJ010000085.1:2442386-2506550 GCA_035047045.1 Vireo griseus
ACCCCAAGCCCCTCCACCACCCTTGCCCCACCCAGATTTGCTGACCCTCAAAATTTCTGGCCTCCACGTTGACAGGGACTCCCGAGAACATCATGGCCTGGGAAGGCAAGCAGAGAGATTTGGGGTCCCCCTGGATACCATGGACACCTCTAGGCTGGTTTCCTGGTCTCACAGGACACCTGGCCTGGGCCTACTTTGTGTTCTCTCCCCTGGGGTTGGGGTCCCTCCCAAACAACTGGAACACTTGTGGGCCAGTTTAGGGGACCCCCATGGGAGGTTTGGGATCCACACAGAGACCTGAAACCCTTTGGGGAGGGTTTTGGGGTTGCTCAAGGGGGTTTTGAATCCCATATGGACACCTGGGTACCCCATGGCCCAGTTTTCAGGTGTCCCAGGAGAACTATATCTCTTCTGGGCCCATTTTGTTGTCCCTATGGTTGCCGAGTCCTCATGGGGGTTGGGGTTGCACCTGGAGGATTTCCAGAAGCCAACAGGGAGTTGGGACCTGTGGGATTTGGAGTCTCATCTGCAGGATTTGGGATAGCCCAAGGTGGGGTTGGGGTTACACCTGGAGTACTTGGAGAGCGGGGGTCACATCTGGAGGATCTGGGGAGCTTGGGAGGGTTTGGGGTCTCATGTGGAAGATTTGGGGTCTCTCCTGTGGGACTTGAGGCCCCAGTGGGATGTGTTTGGGTTACACTGGGAGGGTTTGGGGTTTTAGGGGGCCTAGAGGGGGGGCCTTATACCAGTAGGATTTGGGGTTGAATAGAATTGAATCATAGAATGGTTTGGGTTGGAAGGGACCTTGAAGATCATCTCATTCCAGCCCCCTGCCATGGGCAGGGACACCTTCCACTATCCCAGGTTGCTCCAAGCCCCACCCAACCTGGCCTTGGACACTTCCAAGGATGCAACAGCCACAGCTGCTCTGGGCAACCTGTACCAGGGCATTACCACCCTTACAGGGAAGAATTTTTTCCTAATATCTAATCTAAACCTATTCTCTTTCAATTTAAAACCATTTTCCCTTGTTCAGTCACTCCAGGCCTTTGTAAATAGTGTTTCTCCATCTCTCCTGAAAGTTGCCTTCAGATACTTGAAGGGGCAATTAGGTCATCCCAAAGCTTCTCTTTTCCAAGCTTAACAATCCCTATTCTCTCAGCCTTTCTGTGTCTCACCTGAAAGATTTGGGGTTTGGGAGCCTCACCTTTATAATTTGGAAGTTTAGAGCTCTCACCTGGAGGGTTTGGGGGTCCCAGCTGAAGGATTTGGGGTTCTGGGGTCTCACCTGGAGGACTTCAGGGTGCCCATAGGCCGCGGCCAGGTGCAGGGCTGTGCGGCCCCCATGGTCAGCAGCATCAGGATTGGCCCCCAGGACAAGCAGGTCCCTCACAATCTCTGGGGCTGCAGCTGCTGCCGCCACCAGCAGTGGAGTCTGGGGGGATAAAATGGGGGAAGTCAGGGAGAGAATGAAGGGGAGGTCAGAGGGGTCTGAGTGACTCTGTGGAGGAGTTAGATGTCTAGGGGGTAAAGGTGGTCTGGGGGCTCTTGCAGGGGAAAAAAGGAAGGTCAGTGGGGTCTGGGGGAGTCAGGGGTGGTTGGGGGGCACCAAGCGCCCCCGAACCCTCAAATAATCATCCTGGTATTTTGTCACTGCTCTGCTCCTCCTTATCATTCCCTCATTAATTATTTGTTATTAATTGCCCCTTCATTAGCCCTTTATTGGCCTCTAACTACACCATCACTAATCACCCCTTATTATGCTCCAGTATTAATTACCCCTTTATCCTCTACCCCCTGTTACTAGGCTGCAAAAGAGTCCTATGATTAATTATTCCAGAATTAACTACCCCATTATTACTTACCCCCATAACCTCCTGATCTGTTATTGTCTTTTTACCCCCATTGTCCCCTTATTGCCCCAATAAGACCCACTTATTATCCCTATAACCCCTTCTTTACCCACAATGCCTTCACCTTTCCCAGGTGTTCTTGCACTTCTAGCCCACTCTGCCCCCCCACTACCAAACTGGCCTACATGCTCCTGCACCTTGATCACCTCCAGATGCCCCCTCAGGCTCCCCAGGAGTGTGTCCCCCCCACTCACCTTGCCCAGGTGCTCCCGCACCTCAAGTCCCCCCAGGTCCCGCAGAGCCTCGGCTGCAGCCCGGGCAGGTGCCCAGAGCCTGCCTGCACAGAGCACATGCAGCAGCCTGGAGGTGGAGGGAGGGTTAGAGGGGACCCCCTTGCCCTCCTACCTGCCCCCCACGTTCCACCCAGAACACAGACTCCCCAAAAGGATTTGTCACCCCCTGGCCCCTCCCTTGGCCTCACAAGTACCCCTGGGGGCTCCCCAGCACTCCTCTTGCCCCATTGACTCCCCCATTGCCTCCCAGCTGGCCTCCCACTGACCTCCACATTGACTCTCCTATTTACCCCATATTGATCTCCCCCACACTGACCCCACTTCATCCCATTGCCTCCCCAATGAACACCACACTGACCTCCATTCACCCCACTGCCCTCCCACGGCCCCCCTATGGGCCCCACTGACTGTCCTTCACACCACTGACCCCCTCAACTGCTCCCCCATTGATGATCCCCATTTGCTCACATTTAGCCCATTGACACCTCATGGACCCCTTGATCCCCGTACCCCCTTATGGTCCTTGTACTCCCCAGTGCCCTCCCATGATCCCCCCTGCTCACGTGTCCCCCTCCTCGTCCTGCCACAGCAGCTCCCGAGGGTCTCGATCCCCCAGTGCGGCGCGGGCAGCTGCCAGTTCTTGGGGTTCAGGATACGGGTCTGGGGTCTCCCTTCCCAGCGTGGGGCCCCCAAATTCTCCCCACGGCACTGGGGGATGGGACCAGGCAGGGCCAGGGGTGGCAGCAGCCTTGGGGGAGCAGCAGTCGAGTTGGAGAGGGACTTGGTCCCAGTTACCCCTCCAAGGCTCCAGCTGCCCTCCAAATCCTGCCCCAGTGACCCCCTCATTTTCCTCCCTTTGCCCTCCCAGCTGCCAACCCATAGCCCCCATTTACATCATCTCCCCCCATTCCTGCCCCCATTGCCCCTCTGTTGCTCCTCCTGTTGCCCCAACTGCTTCCTTCATCTCCTCCCATTCCCTTGCATTGCCTCCCTTAACCATCTCATTGCCCCCATTTACCTCCCCATTGCTCCACCATTCCCCTCCCAGTTGTCTGTCCCCCTCATTCTCCCACCATTTCCCTCCCTTTGCATCCCATTCCCTTCCATTCTCCCCCCACTGCCCTCTCATTTTCCCCCATTGACCCCCATTCACCACACTGCCCCCCTTTTAACCTCCCAGTGGCACCCCCCCATTTCTTCCCCTCCCGCATTGTCCCCTCCAACCCCCCTCACCTGAAACCCCCTCAGATCGGAGGCCCTTGCCCCATGGCCCCCCCCGGAGCTGCCATGGGGCAACACATGCGGGACTGCACAGGTGTTGGGCATCACTGGGGGGGCGCCGGGCCAGGGGGCACCTGAGGGAAGAGCAGGTGATTGGGGGGACATGGGGAGGGACCTGCGGGGGGGCGTTGGGAAGGTGTGGGAGGAGGGACGTGGACACACGTAGGATTCGGGGGGACCATGGAGAGGATTTAGGGGGCACGGAGGGGTGGGGGGATCTGGGAGGAACTAGGGGATCATAGGTCACTCACCATCTGAGGGGCGCGGGGAGAGCAGACCCAAAACCTGGGGGCGGAGGGGACAGTGAAGGGGTCAGCGAGGAGAGTGGGGGTGTCCCGGGGGGAGGTGTCACCTGGGAGAGAGGGTCACCCACCGGGGATCTCGCCCGTTCCCTGCTCTGCTGCTGCCGTAGCTCCTTCAGCAGCTGCTTCACCGTCTGGGGCGGAGCTGCGCGGGGGGGACCTGGGGGGTGTGCAAGGAGGGAGTTGGCGGATCACCGGCATTGCCGAGGAACCCTGAAAACTCCTAGAACCCCGCTCAGGCCACCCCCAAATCCCCGTGTTTCACCCAGACCCTCGGGGGTCCCCCCTGAACTCCTGAGACCCCTCCTCAAATCCCCTGTGTCCCAACCGCGCCTCCCGGGACCTCCCAAACCCCTGGGCCCTCCCCCAGCGAGGCAGGAATCCCCCTGTCGTGACGTCACGGGGATTCCCACTGCGTCACCGCCCGCCCCCGCTGGCACCGCCCCTCCACCCGGGGGAACCCCACTTCCCCCGCGGGGAGAATCCAGCGGGGAGGCCCCGGGAATCCCCCTGCCCCTTGAAGGCCAGTGTCCTCCCTCCTGCCCCCCAGGTCTCCTAAAGGGTCAGCACAGCTTTATTCGCTCTCTCAAAGGGCCAGTGTCCCCTAAAAGCGAGACTTAAAAGGCCAGCGGCTCCTAAAAGTAGCTCTTAAAGAGGCGGTGTCCCCTAAAAGAGGGGTCTTAAAAGGCCAGCGTTCCCTCACAGGTGTTTTAAAGCGCCAGCATCCTGTCCCGGAGCTCTTAAAAGGCCAGCGTCCCCAAAAAGCAGGTCATAAAGGGCCCGCGACCCCCCCCTCATATTCCCCCGTACCTCTTTGGGGCCGCATCCCGCGGAGTCCAGGGGCAAATGGGGCCCGGGGCGGGCGCGGGGACCGATTTGGGGGGACATGGGGGAGGAAGCCCCGCCCCGGAGGGAAACGCCACCAGAACGCCGTCACTGTTGCTGCGGGTGACACGGGGAGGGGAGGAGGAGCTTCGGAGGGGCCCAATGGATGGGTGAAGGTGGCGGGGTCGCCCTGGGGCCGGGATCCTCTGGAGAGGTGTCGGGAGGGGCCACAGGTCCTGGGTTGTTCCCTTATGACGTCATCAGCACCGATTTGGGGCGACAATCCAGGGTCCCTCCCGTCCCCCATCATTTTGTGTGGGTCTTTGCCCCGTTTGGGGGGCTCTCTTCCCCATTCTAGGTGGGGGCTCTGTCTCCCCAGCCCCAGAAGATCAGGAGACCCACGAAGATCATGAAGACTCTGAAGACCCCAAAGCTGTGGTGCCTTTACTGGGGGAGGGATGATACACTGGGCTCTTCCCCCACCTGCAATCTGCAAGGTGTCAGTGCTCCCCTCCATACCCCCACGTGGGGGAGGGAGGGGATGTCTTATCCATTTGAGGAGATCTCTGCCCCATTTGAGGGAGGTTTCTGACCCGGTTGGGGGTCAGGCCCATTTAGGATGGGTGATTTTGGTGGGAGTCTCTGACACATGAGATTGCTAACTCCAGGAAACAAAGAGACCTCCTGAGGCCACCAAGGCTAGTGGTTTTATTTCAGGAGATGACACACACCGGGGGGGTTCCCTCCAGGATCCTGATTGGGGCAGGGTGTCATAAGTGTACTCTCTACCACATAGACTGCTGAACCTTGACGGGTCCTGAAGCCTTACTCAGACAGTCAGCTTCACTTCTCTAAATGCCAGAACATACCTGCCCAAAGAGCTGAAACAGCTTAGAAGCTACCAGCAACTGAGGGAACAGCAAAGCCCCCTGATGGCGAGGCTGTGGTTTATATACTCTAGGTGCTTTGCCTCAGTGGCTGCACCTTTTGCTGACCCAGCCAATCCCCTCCTGCAGTCTGTTTTAATCCTTGGATCAGCCACTTTCACACCTCATGAGTACAACCTAGGTGCTGCAGCTCACAGGTGAAGCCCATCTCCCTTCCCCTGGCCCCAACCAGACACTGTCCCTGAGCCCAGCAGATGGATACAGAACAGGCAGGAAAGAAGAAAAAAAAAAAAAAAAAGAAGGAGCCTAATAAAGTAGATATGGAAAAAAACTTGAAAATACAAAGAGGAGCAAGGTCAAGAGAGAACTAAAAACAGGCTCAGAAAGCTACAGTATCAGTGTATCTATAGAAAAAAAAAAATTAAAGCCAAGGGATTAAGAGAGGAAAATAGACAGAAAGCTAGATAAAAGTATACAGAAAATACAAATTTCTAAAGCTAAGAAACTAAGAGAGGAATGAATTAAAAAATATCTACAGTGAACTAAGATAAAGACAGAAACTGTAAAAAAAAAACCCCTTAAACTTTCTGATACAGGCCAGGACATCTTCAGAAATTTTGCTTGTGAAAGTGAAATCATAAATGTGCACCTACTGATTTGCATGTGTGTCTTAGCAATCAAAGGTGAATCTATAAGGCAGCACAGAGAATAGACTTATTGAAGAATATGTGCTTCAGTCTTTATATGGTAATCTCTGATTTGCCTTCAAACACAGTACTGCTGAATTTGGTGGTCCTAAAGACAACATTGAGTAGTACAGTAGTCCAAACTTCTCATTATTGCAGTTTATCATTTGTGGTCCTCCTTCACTACTGAAAGAAAACTAAGGGCGTGAGTTCATGTTACCCTGAAAACCTGTAGGGCACATCACTGATGTTTGTGCCTCTACTTGTCTAGCTGTCCATTGTGGGTCAGACAGATACAGTAGAAAAGAAAAATCAATTTTACACATAAAGTGCATGTTACTGATGTATAGAAATGAAAAGGCCTTGATCCCCAGAGAACATTTCCATGATTGGAGGATTACTGTGACATTTATCCCTAAGCTGAGAAAACACAGTTTAGGGAATGTTTTGCAGGGAATCCACCACTGATAAAAAGCCAGTGAGGTAGCTTCTAGACCTGGAAGAAAAACAAATAGTCTCTCCTTAAATCACTAAGTTACTAAACACTGAATGTTGATATAAACAGTTTGTGTGAATAGTCGGAGATGTCTGAACTAAGGTAAAAAGCAGCATCGGCACTATAAAATTGTTGTTGGCACTTGAATTTATTTTCCCTCGTGACTTGTCAAGTTGTCATTTAACTGTAGTACCATTTTAAATGAGATAATGCATCCCAGAACACTGTGTGCAGATTGTTAAATGTTTGTTTTAACATTTAGGTTTTACAGAGCAAGTAAATCTCCAGCCACTGTAGTTCAATCTCACTAAACACTTGGGGTTTTCAAACAAAGCTTCAGCATCTTTGCATGAGCTGGCAGGGAGTTGTGTGTGTCTGTGGACCACTTCAGCAGACTTAGAGGGTTTTTTATCAATAACAGAAAAATATTTAGAAACCTACTTTAAGTACCCAATAGAAGAGACATACATTTAGAATCCTGCTTTAAGTACTTCATAGAAATGGCTGGCTGTAGACTGCTAGCTTGCCAAAGGGATTGAGGACTTCCAGGCAAGCCGTCAAGTATGAAATCGGACGTGACCTATTGACTGCTCTTCAGCACCAAAATTAAAAGATAATGATTAGCTTTTTAGAGTTCTCAGCAGAGGAAGTTTATTCATCCTCTACAGTACATTTGAATCAGCACTGCACTTTTGCAGAGTCCTGATGAGGATCACCTAAAACAACATTATAGTGCTAGATATGCACCTTAACTCATATTGGTCCTAGCAATCCGGACTTGCACATTAATACCAGACATGCCAAATGAGGCTGTGCCCTTGGTCATTGCACTGCTAATGCTGCCTCCAGAAAAACTTTTGTACACAAAATAAACATATTTATTTCTTTTTTCCCTTTCGTAAAATGAGGTCTTTTTCCCTGCCCACTGCCCAACATTTCTTAATGTTTAGTGTGTTTGAAAGGGTTTTTCTCCACTAATGATTAGTAGCCAAAATGGACTTTAGCAGTTCGATTGCCTCAAAAAAAACCCCCAAACAAGTAGATTTTTAAGCTCTCTTAAATCATTTTCATGCATCATCTCAGTTTACAAGCTGTGATCTATTCCCAAGTGCCAAGAGGAATTTTTAAAGAGAGCATTCTGTGAGAATTTTGATGTGAGCAAACTAAGATATTATATAGGATGAGGGTGATGAGACACTGGAACAGCTTGCCAGAGAAGTTGTGAATGCCCCATCATTTGGAAGCACTCAAACTCAGTTTGAATGAGGCTTTGAGCAACCCAATCTGGCAAAAGCTGAATCTTCCCATGGAAGGGGGTTTGGACTAGGCAGTATATTAATGTCCCTTCTGACCCAAACCATTCTATGATTCTATGTACCTTTAACCTGTAGAACTTCTGCTGCCATTCTTCCAGAAATGTTTAGATTAGGTGAAAGGTAATTCAGGAGTACTCATTTTGTTCCAGTGGTTCCATCTTTATCCTCCTTTAGGAAGACATAGAGAAAGGTAACTTTGTGGAGTATAGGTGCAACTGTGGGTTTTATTTATAATTCTGCCACATGCTAACATGGTGAGGATGTATAATGCACAGTTTACCAAATCTTTTACCAGAAGTAATCATGTTCTTCAGTAGAAGAAACCCAAGCATTCATCTCAGTCACAAGGCAACTGTACTATGACAATCCATCTGATGTAAAGGAAGGTACAGGAAAGGGAGGAATGTAAAATAAAAAGTTAACAACAGTATATTGTAACCAATGAACAATTCTATCCATTACTGGTTTTTGAGGCCAGGCAGGTCATGAGCTCTTTTATAACAGAAAATATTTCGGCCTGTTCTCACTATTTTTCCTGCTGAGGTAATGTGGATAGGTAGCTTAAGGTGTTGATTAAAAATGGAACTTGTGTCACCTAGTTAGTTTTCATAGGCTATATGTAAGTGTCACTATCAAGAACGACTGACATCTTTAGTATGTCTGACACTTAAGACAGGAATGATAATGATTTGCTCCTAAAAAGAAATACTGAATTATATGGATGGGGAAAATAGAGTAAAACCATTGTCAAGTTCAGGAGTCTCTTAAAGATGTCAATATGACAAGTAATAAGACCTCAGGAGAATAAATGAGAAGTGCAGAATAATAGAATATAAGAGATCCTTTCTATGGAGAGGGAGTGAGTTTGGAGAGGCCAAAAGTACTGCTGTTGATTTGTTTTTACATCAGGAGTGTGGTACTAAGCTGTTGCAGGAGAACAGACTGTCTGCAGGAATTTACAGTGATAGTATTTGGGAAGATTTACCTTCTTTTGCTATGATTCTTTTGAATGTTTGCTACTGCGGAGATTCGTAAACTAAAACTTAGTCTGAAAGTTCTGTTTTATTCTGTTTTTCTGAGGCTGAGACTGTTCTTAAAACTTTGAAGGTGCTATAGAGGCAAAATAGAAGATAATCTCAAAGAACTTAAAGCAGCAAAGAACTTCTAGCTTTTTTAAAACGAGAGTCGTTTACCATTCATAGTTAAATTATGCTTGGAGCAGTAGTAGACTGAACAATTGATCGATTTTCTCCTCCTTTCAGCCCTAGCAAACATAAATTCCATGTGCAAAGCTCACACTCTATCACTTGCTCCTGTAGCAAAATAAACTGCTTATAATGTGTAAATTTACTCACATAGCTGGAAGATGGCAGGAGTTGTAACTTTTTATTGGACGTCGCAGATGTTTAGTTTTACACATTTTTGTAAAGAAAGGTAAGTTTTATTTTTAATTTACCATTTATTTTTAATTTGTTTCCTTTAAAAAAAATGTCTATTAACTTGCCTATTCATATACTGATTTGCAAAAGTATTTTCATGTTTAGAAGGCTTACCATAAAGATTCCTCTATAGACATCAGTATTGCAGCCATAAGATTCCAGCTTCTCGTGACTTGTTAGCACTTCTGTTTTACAGGATGAAAATTAATCCCATCTGAAGAGAAAAAGCCATGCTAAAGCACCTTTATCCTAAAAATTACCAAAATACGATACTATTCTATTGAATTGTGCTGTACATACAATGAAAAGGTAAATTTGGCTTGTCCACATGCATAAGAAGAATTGTATTACAATTGTATATGTATACAATAATGTAAATATTGAAAAGGAATTTAAAATCGTGTCCACAATGTAGTATCCTGTTAATGGAGAAACAAACATGTGAGAGAAAGGCGAGATGTTCAATTACACACATTTATTACCAGTTTATCTGTATTCAGATGACAGTCATTTAGGAAAATGACTAGTTTCCTAAAGAAATTTCGTGTAAATAATTTATTTTTCAAAGAATTGTGGCCAAAGATAGTAATGCTTGACACTCAGGCACTCTATTCACTATTTCAAATGCAGGTATCATAGATCAGAGGAAGCTAGACCAATTACAGCAGTTCTGTTTCTTTATTGTTAACATCCATAAACAAAAAGCAAATGTCTGCACAAAATGATACGCTTAAACATGTCTTTTTTAATTAATAATGACATTTTCATGAGATGATTTATTCCCTCATGAGCTCCTTTATATAACCAATTTTCTCTGTGAAACAGTAGACTGCCATAATTGCAGCTGTGACATGGGGCTTGGAAGATCCAAAAAAGAGGACAAGGAAATATTCCTGTACCTTGATAAATGTCCTAAATATAAACATCCTGCTCTTGCATTGCTATTGGATGATGGTTCAAATGGATTGCATAATACTCTTAAAATCCTGCTACAAGTCAGGCACTCTAGTTTCCACTGATGCAGACTGAGGGTGTTTAATATCTTGATGTGCTTATCAGGATGTTAATAATAAAGCAGACACAGGCAGATGATGCAGTTCTCCATCTCGTAGATGGAGAAAATAATACCTAGATTGTCAATAAGCAGATGGTCATGTTGCCATTGTTATAATGTGAGATATGATAGTTTTTCCCAATATTGTTTTTTTCATTATACATTAAGGAAGGAATGCAGCTTTTGCAATGTTTGATACTTTTTTCTCTCATACATTTTAGTGTTAATATGGCAGAATAACCATGGGAGACTGGAATTTCCTTGGAGGCATTTTAGAGGAGGTCCACATTCATTCCACTATTATTGGAAAGATCTGGCTAACAATCCTCTTCATATTTCGAATGCTTGTCCTTGGAGTGGCAACTGAGGATGTTTGGAACGATGAACAATCAGAATTTATATGCAATACTGAGCAGCCTGGCTGCAGAAATGTGTGCTATGACGAGGCCTTTCCCATCTCTCTCATAAGATACTGGGTCTTGCAAGTTATATTTGTGTCTTCCCCTTCCTTGGTCTATATGGGTCATGCCTTATACAGACTAAGAGCCTTGGAAAAAGAGAGGCAAAAAAAGAAAGCTCAGGTAAGGGTGGAACTTGAAAGCACTGAATTAGAAATGACTGAAAATCGTAAAAGACTGGAGAGAGAACTCCGGCAATTGGATCAAAAAAAGCTAAACAAAGCACCCCTAAGAGGCTCTTTGCTGTGCACTTATGTGATACATATTTTCACAAGATCTGCAGTGGAAGTTGGCTTTATGATTGGGCAGTATCTTCTGTATGGCTTTCACTTAGATCCCCTTTATAAATGTCAGAGAGACCCATGTCCAAACACAGTTGACTGCTTTGTATCTAGACCAACAGAAAAGACGGTGTTTATATTATTCATGCAATCAATAGCAACTGTATCATTGCTTTTAAATATTCTAGAAATTATTCATTTAGGATTACGAAAAATTAAAATGGGACTCTGTGAACAGAATAAAAACAAGGATGACTCTGACAATTCCTACATAAACAAATCTAAGAAATACTCTGTGATACCACACTCTTCTTTCGCAATATCCACCACCCCTCAGAAAACGCTTCCTTGTGCACTTAGCAGTTATACCTTTTTGATGGAAAACCAAACTGACACTATGCTCTACCCAGTTTTAAATACTCCTTCTGTGTTTCAGTCTGTGCAAAATAACCATACAAAAAGCAGCAGCAATTACACTCATTGCAATCAGGAAAATAAAACTCCAAAGCTGAGGCCAGCTACAAATGCTTTAGACAATCGGACTCAAAATACTAGCACAAATAATAATGAAGGCTTTCTTGGTGAGCTTTGGACTGAAATGCATGATGCACAAAAAGAAGCTGAAAAGAAACATTTTCTTGTTTCTCAGAATGTAGATGCAGCTTCAAACATGTACTTGAGAGGCTTTGCTGAGATGCCATCTCAAACTTCATTGCAACCTGATACAACTTTTCCTAGTACCAGTTTTAGACCACACGCAGTAGTTGGGAGCACAGGAGCAACAGCAAATTCTCTTCCAAAGAACAGTGACAGAAGACAAAACAGTTTCAGTGTAAACAAAACCCAAATTCCTTACAATGCTGATGTAAAAAATTCCAGCCTACCAGACACTTCTGATTCTGTGGCGGAGGTGAGCTCAGAATCTACACAAAGCAGAAACTGGAACAGTCCTAAGCTTTTATCTCTGTCTAGGCAACTGTCACTGTCAAGTAACGGCAGCAGTAAGCGTGCCCCCACTGATCTTCAAATATAATGTAAGTTAACCCATTAGCTACACTAACCAATGCTGGGATAGTTCCTGAACAGAAACATAACCCAGACCTACGTGTAAGTGTAGCTAAATCATTCAACTTTAACCAACTGTTTACACAGATAGAAAAGTTGTGTAACTCTCCGAATAGTAGCTAAGTAATTTTAAACAGTCTCTTTATTTCCTTAGTAATGAAAATGTGGCATAGACCTCAGTGTATAAACTTCTACCCTCCAGCTAAAAAGGAAAACATCCTCTCAATCCACATATTAGGAAAAGTCAGGTCTAAAATCACAGCTGATACTATTTAAACTGGATAAAAGTAGAAGACAAAATTTACAGTCTAACAATATTTTTTACAAAGACTAGTAAATCAAATTAGGCTAAAGATAGCACTGGTGCTCTCAGAAGAACTTATTGGTAAACATGTTTCCTGTTAATCAGTCTGAGAATTCAAACAGAAAGCAGCATGCCAAACATATTTTACTGTTCAAACTGTGTTGAATACAAAATGAAAAAACACTTGAAAATCAGATAATTCTTTGACTCCATGGTACACCTTTTTTTAAGTGTATCGCCACTGACTTCCCTAGCGGAAAAATCAAAGCGAATTTCTTATAGTATATTATCAGAATTCAATACACCACTACATTTTAAAAACATAATGAATTAGACATGTTGTGAGCTTTAATTCTGACATTTTTCATAACACTAATAAGACAGCAAAATCAGAAAACAACTTACTGAAATTAATCAGACATTTTGAATTTCACAAACCAGAAGGCTTACTATGGAAAATAGAAAAAAACAAAACCAAACACAGAGAACAATAAAAAGCAAATATGGTAGTACTTTCCTGTTTTCAGTTACAATGTCAAAAGACACACAAAAGGTTTATCAAAGAGGAAAACTACTCCTTTTCTGTTTGTCTCTCCCCCAAATTCTGATAAACTTTTACATCAAAAAAAGCTTATACCTAGTTAGGAAGAGCATTTATGTTTATGCTTTTTATGGGAATAATAAAATATTAGGACATTCATCCACTTGCTGTTCAGGTCCATATAGTGTAATAACATATATGGGAAGTTCCATGAAACATCCTGAAATAATAAAGGAGGCAAAGATGAAGAAAATACCATGGTGCATTGTAATCAAGCTTTCTATGTATGAAATACATTATTTGAGTTGCACAGCACTGAAACACTGTAAATACTTGGTGAGGTGGTCACAGCTGGAATGCATTAGTATTTTTGTGTGTATTTTTTGCTAGTGGATTTGACTTACTGTACATGTACTGAAAAAATAATTTGTGAGATGTAGCATCACAATGTTACAGTACAATTAAACTCTTAAAGTGCATTATCATTATGCTCACTGGACACCCATGCTGCAGATTGACTGAAAACTGTACAATACTAACATAAAAGAAGCCAGAAAACCTAAAAGGCTTTTCTTGTAGCAACAACCTTAATTTGGTCCTGTCCATGTAAGAAATACACACTATTAAAACTATTCACTGTAGATTTCTCTCCAGCAAATATCCTTTTCACCTCTAGTATTGTTCTATGTGCATACATAAATTCAGCTCTACCTAATTGTGTTTACACTGTGCAATTTCAGACTGCATAATATACTGGAATGTACATAAATATACAGTGTGATTTAGGCAAGTTAATGCTGCTGCTATGGCTTTGATTCTTGAATTTCTTGATGTGCAAGATTTTGTGGGCAGTAACTGTTAATGCTTGTTTTGCATTTCATCTCTCCATAATAAAAAGCCTAGTATTTAACACACTCTGTTCCTGCTGTCTAAATAATGGAAAGCTGGCATTTAGATGTTCATGTATGGGATACAACATTTGTGTTTTTGTTGTTCAAGACAAGTTACAAAAGAATTTTTATGCTGCTACAAGAGGAATTTTATTAACTTTTTTTAATGTCTGAACTTGAGTAAAATCTTCTGTTTCATCACAGCACCTTGCCAAGAGAGGAGTAACTTAATTCCATTGAAAAATATAAACATTGCAGAAGAGCATGGAGAAAAAGTGTGGAAAGTCCGTAACATCATACGTGCAAGATCATTTGGTTGTTTTGTGTTTTTGTTTGTTTTTGTTTTTTTTTTTTTTTTTTTGTATAATAAATAATTTTATCTGTCAGTCGATACCACAGCGTTTCAGAAAAATAAACAGGTATAACTGGTTTTTTTTTTTTTTTTTTCCTTAAACAAGCTAAGGAAAAAGACTTTCCTTTTGATGCTGAGATTTCATCACGTATCACTCTGTTGAGCCTCTCGGGTAGGCACCTCTGCAGCTGCTGCTTGGCTGCAGCTTTCTCCTGTGATTTCAGCCAGTTGCAGCTGCTGCTCCAGCAGGAGAGCTCTCCGCTCGGACCGCACACGGCGGCACTCGCCGCTCGGAGGGAGACACGGCGGCCTCCAGCACCGCTCCGTCGCCCTCCGGTCTGGACGGTTCCTGCTGCCTCAGCTCGTCTTCTCACCGGGGAGCTCCGGGGCCGTGTGTGGCGGCGTCCCCCGGCCAGCGGGCGGCACAGCCCTTTGCAGGCAGAGGTGAGACCCGGAACCGCCGGGTCTCAAACGCCGTTCCATGCCCGGCGAGGAGAGCAGGGCAGAGCGGGACAAGGGCCAGAGCCGCGCAGGAAAGGGGGCGCAGCGCCAGCTTCGGCTTCCCCTTGGGCAGCGAGCAGGACGGCGAGGACGCCCTGAGGGGAGCGAGGGGAGCGCGCGGGGCCTCGCGCGCAGGGCGAGGCCGGAGGCGGTGCCGCGGCCCCGTCGCTCCGGTAACTGAGGAGAAGCGCTCGCGCCGTTAAAGCGCAGGGCGCAGGCGCGCGGCCGGGGCAGGCGTGGTGCGGGTTAGATGGCGCACTACAAGGTAGGGGGGAGCGCGCCGGCGTGGGCGCGGTGCCGTTCTCTGTGCTGGCGGCGCGGAGCGGCAGGCCGCGGACCGACACCGGCTCGGCCCTTCGTGCCGCCTCCGCGGCGGAGAGCGGGACCGGCCTGGGCCAAAGGGCCGCCTCCGCAGTCGAGGCGGGGCGCGCCGCCGATCTGACCGTGTGGGCGTCCTCCCTCAGGCCGCGGACTCCAAGCGGGAGCAGTTCCGCCAGTACTTGGAGAAGTCGGGAGTCCTGGACATGCTCACCAAGGGTAAGTCTCCGGCTCGCGTCGCGCCGCCCGAGGGGCCAGCGGGCGCTCTTCGGGGGCGTTGCGGGCGGGTGCCGTTCCTCTCAGGCTGTCCTGCTCCCGCGGAGCAGCTCCCGCCGGCAGCGTTGCGGTCGTCTCTCGGTTTGCATTACCGCTCTCCATTGGCTTCCCGCCTCGCCTCGCCGATCGCTTTTTCTCCTCAGTCGGCGAGGCGGCTGGCAGAAGAACTCGCCTTGAAAACTTGGTGCGGCGTGGCCTGGAAATGGAGTCCGAGCTGGGCGGTGAGGCGGTGCACGCTGGGAGAGGGCACGGGGCCTCTGGAAGCGTGCCCCGTGAGCTGCAAACCGTTCGTTCCTCGCACGTTCATCGTGTGGGGGTCCATTGTCGGAGGTGCGTGGAGAACAGGAAGGTGGTTCCTTTCCCCGTACGTGGTGTGTTGGACGCCTCTCTTCCTCGGCCAAAGTGCTTCTTTCATCGCGTGCTTTTGGTTAAATTTTTTTCTTTCAATGCGTGCTTTTCTTAAAGTTCTGGGGACTGTTACTCTGCCAGAGTTCTACAGAGAAAGTCAATGCTTGAGACGAAAAAACTGTAAATCTTGTCTTAAGAAAACTTTATTTGTTTAATATCCATTCTTTGGTGGAGCTCAGTGCTTTTTCTAAAATGAATGAAACTAAGTTCTGCAATGATGACTCTCCATATCATGCCGGGGAAAGTGATGATGCTGAACTTGCCACATGTGACTTGGCATCTTTGAAATCTTTCTAAAGTCTTTTTGAGAACCTTCCAATAGTATGTGGCAAAAATCTGTTAATATTTCAATTAATATTCAAAAATTAATATTCTGTTAATGTTGAAAATATGCTGTTTAAAGAGGGAGCAGCAGATCTAGGATGTCAAGCGAATAGCTGCTGCACTAAGACTCTTGGCCTCGTGCGTGAGTACTATTTGATTTTTCAATCCTATTACCATCCTATGGGATGGCAAAACAAGTCTTCCAAGCAGAGAGGCATCCTAATTTTGCTTTTAACTTAGGAGGTACTTAGCTTAAAACGAGCTTGGCTGAGTAGTTCAGACATCTGAAACTGGCACATCACCCTTGTGGGGAGCAGAGAGTGGTTATGTTTGGGAACTTTTTGGATATTCATGTGACTGAGTCTCCAGTTATGTTGCTATGTGTATGGCTAATTTTATTTAAGTTGTTGGGGTATTGCTACTTGTATCTGGTGGTTTTGGCCATTAGAGCCCCCATCCATAAAGATTATCACTTTCACCTAGTCTGACAGTACCCATTTAGTTTTGTTAACTGTAGATGTTCAGTAGAGATTTGCTCTTACACTGAAAGTTACAGAACTGCTGATATCTTGTGTTTCAAAGATGTAGCTTAAGTAGAAGTTTTATGAACAATGTACTTAGAATTTCAGTCTTATGGATGGAAGCTAATACTAGTTGCATGTGGCATATGTAAAAATTGTTCAGGCCATTTTGTGTTCTGTGCTAGAATAGCCAAAGAGTATGTGGGGTTAGGGATCAAGAAAACTATTTAGCTGTTACTAGATGGAATTCTCTGTCCCATGCTGTACAGCAGACCTGTTGCTTATGTCAAAGTATACAGGTGAAAATACTGTTAAACAGAAAAATGCAACTTGTATGCTTTCTGACTCCTTGTATGCGTTTTAAAAACTTAGAGTTACATGAGCTTCTTGCAATTGTTAAATATTTTCTATTTGCAGTGCTGGTAGCCTTATATGAAGAGCCAGAGAAACCAGATAGTGCACTGGAGTATCCTTTTTCTTTGCTGTGACTTGATTGAGACTTCATGCTCAGTACTGCTTCTGACTCATAAGTCAACTAGATAGGCTCATTTCAAAGCCTTGCATTGAGAATATGACTTTTATCGATGCATTTTACCTAATAATTGCATTTTCACAAGCTAACAGAGTCTGGCATGATGCAAGAGCACTGGATATTTCAGTATGCCAGCAATTATGAACCTAAGTTATCGGCCATTACAGAGTGTTGTAGACTTGCAGCATTAGATTTGAGTACCTGCAGTGGCTATGGGTTCTGCAGTTTGCTTCTTCACACTTCCTTTTTTTGTAGTTTTTGGTTGGGTTTTTTTTCTTTTTGAATACACGAAGAAGGGGGGAATTAATGTATTTTTTTTCTTGCTGTTTTTAAGCAGCCTCCATTTTTGGGTATTGCTCTTTTTTTATTTCTTTTAATTCTTCAAAACTTCTACATTTAAGAAGGGAAAAGAAAAAAAGGGGGTAGTAACACATAAGAATTTGTACTGATACCTTGTTTTTGTTTTGTTTGTTTTTAAGGAATATAGCTATGTATTTGAAAAGCTCTCTTATTTTGGTAACTTTTTTCCATAGGATGAACAGCGCTGTAGCAATCTCAGTGGTTTACTGCAATTTTGGTCATGTGTACTGCAGTGTTAACTTCAACATGGGTGTTAAAACTAAAATGTAGTTATATAACTGAAGAAATACTTAACATCAAAATATCAGTTTTCTGAAGCATCATCTGGGAGCTTCAGCTCCTGAGAATCCGGAAATAGAGGCACTTCGCTTGGAAGTGGCAGAGATGAAAGGAAAATATGAAGCTGTGCTGGAAGAAAATAAAAAACTGAAAACCAAGGTAAAAGTCTTACTTGGTGTTACTCTATAGTTCCATAGTATACAACAAGAAAAATATTTTAATACATAGAATAGAGCTAACTTTCTTCTATTAGGGTAATTGATTAATGTTGTTGCATTGTTTAGGCTCATGACTATGAAATGCTGATAGAATTAATTGTAGTAAAGATTATTTTTTATGGAACACTTCTTATGGAATATAACATAAATAAAAATCCCTAGTTTAGCAGTATTTTATTTAAGAAAAGTCTATTATCAAGTCTAATACATTGTCATTCTTGTCTGGATGTGTGTAAGTTGTCTGATATTATGTAGCTCATGCTTTCAGGACAGTTTTGAAAAACAAGGTAATGTATCCATTATATAGGTTTTCAAAAAGCAAATTGAAGGAGGAATATTATATATTACTTTGTGTCACTTGGCACAGACATACACATGTCAGGATCTTATACAGGCACTTAGATCTGTGTGGAACAATAATTTGTGCTTTTTACCTAAAATGACCCTGATACGTAGGTGCAACAACAGTGAATCTGAAGTGCTAGCTAGGGCAGGGCCATTCTTTAATCGGTTTTCAGGCTGAGAGAGCTCTGAGGTGAGAACAGCTTCCTAACAACACTGAAGAAAGATGCTTAATATGCTAGTAGCCTGTGTCACTGCAGGTTTCCATGCATTTGATGAAAGAGGATGGTGGCTGTTACATGTGGATACCCCTGAGTTTTTTACTGGGAGACAACCACCTTGCTTTAGTTCTGTGAGAAAGTATTCTTGGTCATTACCCCTTTGTATTTCTTATCCAGAGTGCCATCTTGCTGTCCTAGTAATTCTTCTTTTTCCCCATAATCCATTATGAGTCCTCAGCTACATTTGTTATTTCTTTCTAGGAAATATGGCAAAGAACAGAATTTTAGGCAGAGTAGCAATAGACCAGCCACTTTTTTTTTAGCAGGCTTAAAAATGCAACTGATAGTAAGTAGACAGATGAGAGCTTGAGAGATGGGTCTTTGTTTAACGAAGTCTTTTCAAGAAGTCAAAACTTGGTGCAGGAAAGTAAGCCTTTTTGTTCATTTGTGCTTCCATGTTCTTTATTCTTTAAATGATAACTCCTCCTTTACACATTTTCCAGTATTAGTGGGTTTTGTTTTTTCCCTTTCTTTCCTCTACAATGTAATGCCCATCATTCTGACATACTGTAGAGGTTCACACAGCATGCAGGAGAACACCACCATTTAGCTTTCTTGTAGCAGTCCTCTAACATAAAATAAATGCCTTTATCTGTGCATTTATTGGTAACTACTGTTGCATTCATCTGAAGATCTTTTTTCTTATGTTTGTTATTCAGAATGTCAGATATTCATGTGTGTTGGGAGGAGGACAGGAAGTCAACAGTTAGGCCCTTGGTGGAAAAGAAAACTGACTTTGGATTGTATACTAGTAATCTGTTGTAGTAACATCTACAGCAATGAAAAAAAAAGTATTTTTGTGGTTCTTGTTAGCAGCAGAGTGATTGCTGCGATATACTGTTGCTGGTAGGAAGGAACACCTGGATATTTTAATTTATTTTTTATGTGTTTATTTTTTTTGCTTTTTAAATTTTATTTATTTGTATGTACTTTGTTTATTTTCAACCCGCTCTGCAGTTTGCAGAGAGAAGGAATCTTAATTTAGTAAACTGAACCAGCATATTTCCAAGAGATGGCCCTAATTCTTGAACTGTTTTGGAAGCTTGAACTTTTATCTTCAGTGCCACTGAGGTCAAGTGAACACCTTCATGTCTGTCTTTGGTAGTAATTTTACAAATAAAGGTCATATTTAAGTGCATAGTTGCCCAGGGTATACTCTCCAGAAAGCATAATGGAACTTAGAATGATTACAAGAAATGGTAGGTTGGATACTATTGCAATGAGAATGAATGACTGTTTAATCATATTTCAGTGAAAGCTTATAGGACACTAGTCACTATCAACTGCTATTTAAGATGAAAAGTACTTTATGACTGCTAGAATAAGAAACAGAGAAAAGTTAAGGGCAAGACATATGTGCTTCCAAATGCATTTAAAAATCTACCTTGTTATGGCTGCATGGTTATACAGTGTGAGAAATGGATGTTTTGGGAGAAGGGTTACTTTATTACCTGATTTGAAAATGGACTTACATAAAGATGAGTAAGTTAAAATGCACAAAGTAAATGCAACAAGTCCAGACCATACATTTTCCTACACTTCTTAATATAAAGTGTTACATGAAATTTTGTGACTAACTAAATTCCTTTCTTTAAATCCGCAGCTGGCTCAATATGAACCACCTCAAGATGAGAAGCATGGTGAATAACAGTAGTTTTTCCTTTAATGCCTTGACTTAATAAAGGGCTTCCTGAGAAATGTGGTCTTATCTGTGTGTGTGTGAACTCTGCTTTGTCTAATTTGTTACTTCATCATCTTAAAGAAAGAATGCATTACCATGAGCATGCAGATGCTATGGCAACTGCCGAGTTAAGCATACTGGCCAACATTCTTGCTTTATTGTGTTTTAGAAAAGATGACAGTCATAACATTTAGATAACTCTGCTTGCCAACTTCGTCTAATTTCCATGTCATGGTCAATGGTCCTGTTGAACTGCTGATCTGTCTCTTTGTTTTCCTTTAGTTTCTTTTAACTGAAAGGGGTGACATTACACTGATGGACCAACTGTAAATTAAAGCCAGACCTTCAGATTACTTTCTGTTTGTACTCAGCACTGAGATGAGACTTCTACTGAAGCTGATAGGGTAACATTCTACTCAGAGTGGCATAAAATAAGCAAGTATAGTTAGGTGATGGATTTAGCACCATGTTGAAATGAACCTATGGAACTTACACTTTAATTTGCACAAGGTGTACCTCCTCCCATGCATTTCATGCCTCCACTCCCATCTCAGAAACTGGGCTTTGGAGAATTGATCCAGGTATTGCCTGTGCAGTTCAGACCATAATACAGAATTCTTACTTGTAATGAAAACCCTGTGTAATTAGAGTGGCACATGTAAGACTACAGTATGGAGAGTTCTGCTTTCTGATTCATCTAACAGGAAAAATAAAATCCAACCAGGATGGGGACTTGTGATCGTTAATTTTGCTTATGTTCTCTCTCCCCTTTCCATGATGCAAAGTAGACCTTTATTAAAAAAAAAAGTGATAATATTTTAAAGAGATGCAATTGTTTCTTACCCTAAAACTTGGTACTTTAAAGGCAGCTGATGACAGGAAAAATAAAGGAAAGGGGAAATAAAATGCAGTTGTCTTATGTATTAGATTTATTAGTCTGCAAAACCCATACTAAAAATAAGGAAACTAAACTATCTCGAAAATGTGGTAGGATGGATCAGAACTTTTGTTAGTCATTGTAATCAAGGGCTAGTGAATGTAATAATTGCTTACCGTACTATTTTATCTGTTGACCTAAACAGACCAGAAGAGGGGCAAAGGAGGGGAAAATACTGTTCTAAGTCTGTAAAGCATTCATTACAAAAAAACCACCCTGAACTAACAAACCAAAGCAAAACAAAAAAAGGCCAAAAAATATTCCCAACCTCTGGAACAAAGGACAGAAGAAAGTTCACTTGAATGTGAGATAAAACATATCCTTAGCATTAAGTTGCACCATGTGGAAGGAGGGAGAGGTCAATGCTGTGGGAAAAGTATTGTACAGCTGAACATGTTCGTGAGTAATGCGACTGGCATGTCTTCCTAAAGAGGCAGCAAGGCAGGTAAAGGTGCTAGTCAAACCCATCACAGGGCATGGACTCCTGACTTGAGCTGTCAGGTGCCAGGGAAGTAATACAAACTTAAGAGTTTTCAAAACTGTGTTTGCTTCCCTCTGAAAGCACTTGGATCTTGTGAACCTTAAATTAGGAATGTGATGAAATAACAAATATTTGTTAAAACTTCAGTTGCATGACTGCTTCTACCAGGGCTGCTAGAAGAAAATTAACGACTGTTTAATGAAGATTATTGAAGAATATAACGTTTGCTTAGGCGGCCGCTTCGGCGAAACCTCCGCTGTCCCTGCTGGCGGCTGGATTTGCACCTCGAGCCAAGCGGGAGGGAGCCGCGGCGTCTGTCCGGAGTGGGGCCGGAGCGCTGCCCGGGGCCGGGGCGCTGTCCGGTGCCGGAGCGCTGCCCGGTGCTCTGCCCAGTGCTCTGCCCGGTGCCGGAGCGCTGCCCGGTGCCGGAGCGCTGCCCGGTGCCGGAGCGCTGCCCGGTGCCGGAGCGCTGCCCGGTGCCGCCGCTCCGCCCGCGCCGTGCGCGCCCCGCCCCTCGCGCTCACGTGCGGCAGCGCCGTCAGGTGACTCGGGTCGTCTGACCGGAGCCATCCTACCTCGCTGCTCTCCTGAGCCAATCAGCGGCGCGGAGCTTGACAGCGGCCAATCCGGGCCGGGCTGGGTCGCGTCGGGTTGGGCTGGGCGAGCAGAAGGAGGCCCCGGGACGGGTGCTGGCGGCTGTCGGGCGGCGGGCTTGGGCGGACATGGCGCTGCAGTTCGGCGGGGCGGGCGGGCCAGGCACAGCTGAGGAGCCGGCGTTGGTGGGGGGGAGCTTCGGGGCTGCGGACTCGTTTCCCAAGGATTTCGGCTACGGGGAGGAGGAGGAAGAGGCGGAGCTGGAGGGAGGCCCAGGGCCCGGTGGGCCCGGGGGCGGCGCGGGCGGGCCTGGCGGCAGCGCGGGCGGGGCGGACTCCAAGCCGCGGATTCTGCTCATGGGGCTGCGGCGCAGCGGGAAGTCATCCATCCAGAAGGTGAGGGGCAGCCGGCGGCTCCGCGCCTCTGCCTGCCGCGCTGCCTCTCTGGCGCCGAGCTGGTGCTCCCTGCTGTGCTGCTGTTCGGGCAATTTTTACTTTTTATTGTGGGCCCATGTGGCGAAGTTGGAGCGACGGGAGCTGTCTGCTTAAAGACGTTTATTTTCCAGAACGGACTCTGATCGTCTGCCCTAGAGAGGAAGGTTGTGTAGCATAGGTTGTAGCCTTTGTATTTCTTCACTTCTAAGGCTTCAGAAGTAAAAAGTGAAGATACTGGTGTGAGATTCATCATGAGGCGTTTTCTTACGTAGTACAGGTGTGTGGTGTTTAGCTAGTGCTTCCACTTGGAAGAAGACTTGAGCTGTTGTTCTGCCCTTTCATGCTTTGAAAGAGACTTCTGCTTTTGTGTGAGCAGAAAGACAGCCTCTGGTTTTCTTTAGTTTGCTAGACGAGTAAACGAGAGTCACTTGTCAAGGAGGAAATAAAACAGTTTCGGTGCCTTAGGTTTGTTGGTAGCTTTGTGAAGTCACTAGTATTTCTTAATAAAAATAAGACAAAACTGACTATTTTCATTTGCCACGTAGCTCAATAGATTTGTAGTGCTCAGAACAATCCTTGTTCCTCAGTGCAAATTTTATGTTTGCAGCCCTCTTGTGAACTTTTTAGGTGATATTTTTATGGGAAGATGTTACTACTGAAATGCATGAGTCTCAGCTCTAGACTTAAGGGCCTCAAGTTTGCTTCAGATGCAAGTGTGAAAACCTACAGAGATTTCTATAAAGGTTTTGTGCAGAAAAACCTTTTTGGACTTTGCAGTATAGCAGGTATGAATCTGCTTCTTTAGCAATCTTACACAGACTGCTTGGTAATCCATAGACTGCAGTAAATCAATGAGTTCTAAGCTGATTTCAGACTCTTAGTGAGAAATCTTTTCCACTGTGCTATGCTGAAATACAGTGGCAGACTGGACTGTTGTTGCTTTTTAGCCTTATCAGTTGTTCCCCACTATTTAGGTCAAATGCTCCCACTGTATGTGCAAATGTAATGCTTTCGCTGAAAGACTATTTCTAAGTCTTATAGTCATGTGAATGGTATTCGTTGTAGACTCTTATAAGAGATCTTATTGTATTATCCACTCTTGAAGAAAGTGAACCCTAAAAACTAGAAGAAGACAGGATCTCCAAATTGCAGATAGATTCTGAGATGTTACAAGTCTCTATATAGATGTAGCTTTTGGACTTTTTTTATGGCCAGGATTGGTAGTCTTCAGTTCTTTGAGGGCCTATTCCAGTAGTTGGAGAAGAAAGGAATAGTGTCATGTTGAATATGCAATTAGAGAACATAGAATTTATCTTTTGCCAATTAGTTACCAGTCTTTCTTAGGAATTAGCAGCTGTGATTCTTATACCTAGGGGCTCATTGTGATGCTGCCTGAACAAATTCTAATATCAAGAAATTTCTTACTAACAGTGTCCCTGCTCTTAAATTTCTCTATTTCAAGAATGGCCATAACTAGACCCAACTTTTCTGTCTGGGCACTAGCTGTTGATCCCCTTGCCAGAAAATAGGGGTATATGCAAGATAAACACTGTATTGGGAAAAGTATTGGCTTTGTGATTATCTAGAAATTTCAGTGAAAAACATGAATTAAATAAATAATTTCATGCTTCTAATGAGAGCAGTATTGACAGGAGACCTCTTGCAAAAGAAAAAACTTCGATCCTAGGGAGGGACTCTTTTTTTATTAGGACAATTGGGTTTTCCATACTGGTGTAACTTGTGAACATTCAGTAGGAAATTGCTGGTAGGTTTTGGCAATGCAGTGATTGCTTCAGTTCATAAACAAATTTTTGTGCAGACTTGCATAACTGGACTTACTGTACTGTACTGATGTAATAGGAAATTGGAAGGAGTTCTGGTGGAGAACATCAGTCTGATGAAATGTGCTGCTTTGGGAGAAAAGGAAAAAGCAGGTGACAGCGTTGCTTCCCAGAGAGTTATCAGCTTTAAACTGAATTTACTAATTCTGGCCTGCTCTTGTGGGAGATTGTGCTGAGTTCCAAAAGACATAGTGATTTCAGAATGCATTAAAACTATGCTGCAGACCTGGAAGAATGCAGTACAGCTGCTGTGTATCTAGAACTGTTCTTACTTCTCCATACAAATGTCATGCTGTTTAAAACCTTATTTAGACCCTGGCCTCCTAAGATGTTTGCCCCAAGGAAATAAATTCTTTCCCTTGGCCTTAAAAATGTAGGCTGAAGTATTTCACTAAAGAATCCATTAACTGTACTGGGTGTGGAGCTGTTTGTCTTGGAAGTTTTTTGACAGTTTGTTGCACCAGGTCTCTAATGGATGACTTCTGTAACTGTATGAAACATTTAAAGAAACCAAAATTACCAAGGTTGCAGTCCCTATTGTGAAGTTTTTAGGTTTACCTATATATGTTTACCTGTATGTGAAATTCCTTTATTTTTGCAGTCTTAGTGTTTGACTGCATTATTTGGAGTAACTTTCATATTGTCCAGCTGAGTTGCATTAGCACAATGTTCACTGTTGACACTGACTTTGCTACAGGCTACTTTGCTGTGGACTTACATGCTAGTTGTGTAGAAGGAAGGGCTAAAAATCCCAGTGGGGCTTTTTGAGTTCTAGCAATGAGTATGTTTGTCATCCTGCAGCTAAACTGTTTACCAACTAGTGTGAAATCCTTCATCCTTTCTTTAGTGAACTTTCACAGGAAGTTCCACCTGCATATGTGGAAGTACTTATTTACTGTGTGGGTGACTGAGCCCTGGAACAGGCTCGAGAGGGCATGGAGTCTCCCTCATTGGAGCTACTCAAGAACTGTCTGGATTCAATCCATGTGCTCTGGGATGACCCTGCTTGAGCAGGGAGGTTGGATCAGATGACCCCAATATGCTCCCTTCCAGCCTTACCAATTCTGTGATTCTCTACTCAAAAGGAGTTGTTAATAGATGGCACACTACCTAGCTGTTTGGATCTCTGAAACTGAGAAACTTCTACTGTAATTTAGAAACCATCTGATAATATTGATGATATGATATGATATGATATTACCTGATACCAGACTAAAAGCAAAGTTTCCTTTAGGAATTTCTAAGACTGGAAAGGAAAAGTTCTTAAAAACTTGCAGTTATTTAATTATCTGGCTTTATACCAGAATTTGAAAACACTCTGCTAGCCTTGCAGGGAAAGAAAGAGTAACTTGGATGTCTCTGTCTTCAGCCAGTAGTGTTATTGGGACTTGTGGAGATGTTTAACTGTATTCAGTTGCTTGGTTCTTTTAAGGGGCAGGTAATTTTCTTACCTGATGCAGGAAGCTGTTTGTTTACCAAAAGGAAACTGTATGTTTCAGAATGGATAAAACTATTTGTAGAATTCAAGTCACAAATCTTTCATTAATTTCTTCTAATAAGGTAAACCTAGACTATTATTTGTGTTCTTTTAACAGGTGGTGTTTCACAAAATGTCTCCCAATGAGACTCTGTTCTTGGAAAGTACCAACAAAATCTACAAGGATGATATTTCCAACAGTTCGTTTGTGAACTTCCAAATATGGGATTTTCCTGGGCAGATGGACTTTTTTGATCCAACATTTGATTATGAGATGATCTTCAGAGGAACAGGTGCTCTAATATATGTTATTGATGCCCAGGTAAATACAAATCAAAAGGAAGTTTTATTTTTGCTTTTTGTGCAAGAGGAATGATTGAGAGGCCAGCAATTTATATTTTTAGATAAGTTTGTAAGACTTCTGCTGTGTATGAAGAGATGTGTTGGCAGTCTGACTTCTGGTGTGTGGTTTTATTTTGATGAAGTGACTGGAACATATGCTGGTGGTGGAGAGAGTGGAAGAGGGCTCATACTCTGAACTTGCACGATCTGCAATAATAGCAAGAACCTGCTCGGCTAGATGGTCTGAATTATCCCTTTTTTCTGCTATGGAGTTCAGTTAATAACAGCACACTTCTGACCTCAGTTTCTAGGATTGGTACTACTGGTACTGGTAGCTACTAATGAACCTAAGAATTGCACCATGGGAGGTTACCTGGTTATTTGGACCATCTTGGAGGTCACTGCTGCCTCGTGCTGAAGTGTAACCCACCTTTTGTTCTAAAGTCTAGTTTTGTGTAGCTGAGCCTGGTGTAGCTTATGAATTTTAATTTGCATAACAGAATCTAAGCTGCTAGGATTTATGACATGTCAAGGTATTCTCTTCTCCTGCTTATATTTAGTTACAGAAGTGAAACGAAGTTCTTGCACTGAAATATTTTGTCTTTGTGCAGAATGGAATAGTTATCAGACAGAAACTTTGTCATTCATTCCTGCCAAAACTGATTTACAGGATGACTACATGGAAGCTTTAACAAGACTCCACATTACAGTTTCAAAAGCCTACAAGGTCAACCCAGAAATGAACTTTGAAGTTTTTATTCATAAAGTTGATGGTTTATCAGATGACCATAAAATAGAAACTCAGAGGGATATTCATCAGAGGGCTAATGATGATCTTACGGATGCTGGGCTTGAAAAACTTCACCTTAGGTGAGTTAAAGACTCTGGCATATGCAATTCTACTGTTGCTGATATGCACCCAGATTAAAGGCTTTTAGATGTAATACTGGAGCAACTGGAGCAAGGTCTGGGTAGTTTTTTAATATTAAACTCGTGTTAATAAAATAACACCTCTGAATTTATGGACAAGCCTCAGCTGTTAGGCTGACTTAAAAAAAAGGGCAGGCTACTGTATCAGATTCCAATGATAGATTTATTCATACTCAGTGATTCAAAGTCTTTCTTGTTTAGCATAACAGGCCAAGTTTGCACATGTAGGCTGGAGGGGCAGGGAATAGAAAGGGGAAGCTCTCTGCCTTTTAGTCCTGACTTGCACTGACTTTTCAGTGTGATTGGTTCTAAAAGCTTAGTCTCTTACTTGACATTTGGCTCACTTTTAAGGTATCTTCTACAGAGACCTTTAAAACAAGCTGTCTTTTTTCTGGTTTTATTGTTCTTCTGATTCTTGTGGAGCCAGTGTCTTTCAATGTTAGTGTGAACAAAGTGGAAGGCCAGGAACAGGACTTGAAGAAATCTAATTAAGCATTTTTACACATTTGTGATAAGCATTCTGTGGGCTAAGTGTGTTCTAACAATGTTCAAATTTTTATCATTGATCTCCCATCTCTTGAGGATGGGGAAAATCTGCTCCATGTGTACTCCAGCTGCTCAGAACTTAAGATTCTTTGTGCAGTGTCCAGACATATTTGTGGTAAAGGCATCCGAGGCAAAATAGCAGGCCTGAATGTTAGAAAACATAACTTTAACATTTCTATTGCAATTCTGAAATACTCTTGAATCTTCTTTTTCTTTTTTTTCTTCTTTCTTTGCCCTCCCTCCTCATCTCAGCTTTTATTTGACCAGTATCTATGACCATTCAATATTTGAAGCCTTCAGTAAAGTGGTACAGAAGCTCATTCCGCAACTTCCAACCCTGGAAAATCTACTTAATATCTTCATATCAGTAAGTGTTCATCTAACAGAACTTTGAGTAAAATATGCAGAATGGTAAAGCAAGTCCTTCCTCTAAAGACTGCTGGCTAGATCTGCCCTTGAGAGATTTGGGTGGCATTCACATAGGTGTGCTATGCTGACCTGGTTTTCTATATTAAAAGCTCTTTACCACAGCTAAATTGTGCTGGTGTGTGCTTTGTGGGGTTTCTCTAAATATTGACAAAGTGTAGTTTGCCTGGTTATAACAGCTGATAGGGAAGTTTCCTGCCAGCAGCATATACTGATTACTTTGCTAAGGCACTTAGTAGTCTAATGTAGCTGTACTGGCAAGAGAATTTTTTGATAATATGAACTTGGCTTTGAACTTAGCTGTCTATTTCATATGATCTGTGAGACTTGTGCCCTTATTCTTTTAGTGTTTGCATTTCCTATGGCATTAGTGTCATAGAAAGTTGATGCTCTATACTTTTGATCAAATAAAATATCACCCTAGAGACAAGACCATCTCATTGAAGTTCTCTGTGAGGCTGTTGCAGGCATGTGGACAACAAAGAAAAAACCATTTATATCCAAGAGGAGCTGTGCACTTAGACATGTCATCCCATGCTACCATATAATGCTCGTTTGCTGTGTTTGGTAGAGGACTGTTTGTAATAACCTGGCCCAGTAGATAAAGGGCATGTTGACCTTGCTCTCAGTGCCATGAGGATGTGGAGTATAATCCTGATGCCAGAAGGATTGTCTGGATGTCCTCAGGACACTGTCCTGAGTATTCAGACTAGCTAGGAAGAAGAGGTAAGGAATGCTACTGGTGCATAAATAGAAAAGAAGCTTTGCCAGTAGTGTATATGTGGTAACTTGAACCATAGAAGGCTTCTGAACTTTGTATGAGCACATGCACTTTGCCAAAGTGCTCCGTTACAAATGGCATTGTGCTTTTCCATACTCCTAACTGTCATAATGTGGTACTTTTCATAGATTTTTAAGTTCAGAAGCTGACTTAGTTGCTTTGCATGTTAAACTGCATAGCAAATGCTTCACATGGAAACTGAACTGCCAAGATACTACAAGCATAAAATTTAGGTCTCAGCATACCACTATGAAATATCTCATCTCTGAGCCCAGTCCCTTACGTGGATGTGAGTTATGACTCTTCTGGAGTTAATGGAAGCATGGAAAAGGTAAATTGGTGAATATGGATTCTGGAAGAGTAGTAAAATGTAACCTTAACAATGATCAGTTAAATAATAAACTAAAAAGAATTGTAACAGAGTCCCCAGTTGTATTTTTGTCAGCTATGTGATGTTGATATGTACTATGGAAACAAGGGTGTTGTATTTATAAAATATATGCTCTAAATCTTGAATCTGTCTTAAGCCTCTAAATTGCTTATATTTAAACCATTTTCTGCTGCTAAGAATGTGAAAACATAGGAATTCTACTTGAGATTTTAAAAATGCAGTTATTTTAAAAATTCATCCAAATTCTTTCTCTTTCTGAAGAACTCAGGCATTGAAAAAGCTTTTCTCTTCGATGTAGTCAGCAAAATCTACATTGCAACAGACAGTTCCCCTGTGGACATGCAGTCGTATGAGTTGTGCTGTGACATGATTGATGTAGTGATAGATGTTTCCTGTATATATGGGTAAGTGATGAATACTCTTAGGAAAAAAAAAGTCTTCAGAGGTGGTAGAATAGGTTGCAAACTGTGCAAGTGGTGCTGGCTTTGTTATGCAGCAAAATGCTATCAATTGGTCTTTAGAGCACATTTATAAGTAACTAAAATAAATCCAAATTATTTGGCAGCATTTATACTTAGATTTTTTCCCTCCACTCGAGGCCCTAGACAGCTGTCTGACATTTGCAGAAGTTGTGTTTCATGTACAGTATGAATACTGCTGTGTCTTGTTTGGCATAGTGGATGCAAGTACATAAATACCTGCAATAATTGGGGTCAATAGCATGCCATAGCACTTGTAGTGTAACTTGCAGTGACATTGTTTTGAGACTTGCTGCAGTCTGAACAGAATAACATTTGTGAGGTCAACTTGTCTGCTGCTGACTTTCTGTGAGGGATGCATATAGTGTTTATATCTCACAACTTACAGCAGAATTCCACTTCACACTGGATTTTTGAAGTGGTAACTTACCTTAGAACTGTGGTTGTAGCCTGCAAAATGCAGTGCTACCAAGAAAATACCACAGCATTTAATGGTCTGTCTCCTAATGGGTTGATCCATAGTTGTATAACTGTTTGGTTTGGGGTTTTTTTCAGGAGTGCTAAGAAGTAACTTGTGATACATTGTTTGCTTCTATAGTAGTTTAACTAACACTACTAACTTGAAGATAGAAAACAGCATGCTCATCTTCTCTTATAAATGCAGGCTGGTTTAGCTTAAGACCAAAAAATGTCCTACTCTGTGTTGCGTCCTCTGCCCCAGCCTCACTAAGGAAGCCTTTGTATTAATTTACCAAAAGTAATTTCACTGAGATGTTACTCCATTGACATCAAAAGAATGCACACTGGTAACTTGCTCTTAACTGCTCATCCATGATAGACAGTATCTAATGAAGGCCTCTGCTCTGTTTAGATCTAGCTTTCCTGAGAAACTTAAGGTTTGATAATGGTCTTACACAGTGATAGTATTAAACCTGCATTGCAGGTTCTCCAATTGCTTACTGTTCAGTATGAGTAATAATTTTCTAACTGCATTTAACTGCTATTTGTCTCAGGAGTTACATATGCATGCCTATTAGATTATGCCTTGGGTTAACTTGTTCTTTTTTAGGTTAAAAGAAGATGGCACTGGAAGTGCTTATGATAAAGAGTCAATGGCAATTATCAAGCTCAATAACACAACAGTCCTGTACTTAAAGGAAGTAACAAAGTTTTTGGCATTAGTTTGCATTCTTAGAGAAGAGAGTTTTGAGCGCAAAGGTAAGGACTTCCTCACCATTTAACAGCTTTTATCTAATGTTTTTTATCAGCTGTAAAATATTAATATGACTTCACAAGTCAACTCGATTTTTGTGTGACTCAATTTGTGTACTTTCTTATAGGAGGAATTTTTTTGTTTCTTGGAGATAGATATAATGAAATCTTACTTTTAAATTTGTGAATCATCACATTAATCACTGTCCTCCTGCCAGAATGACTTGTGTAGCTAATGTGAGCTCTGTCACTATCATCTGTTGTAGAGCAATCAGTAGTATGGAGTAATGGTCCCCTTATCTACTGTTTGATCATGAATATACACCTTGCATTCCAAATGAGTTTTTTGTTTTCAAAAAAATGGAGTCCAAATAAATACTAACATCAGTAAAAAACTTCGTTAAATCTTCTGAGTCCAAGTTCATACTAAATAAGTAGAAAACGTAGTTAAATTTTATATTGATTTTGAAGCTCTGTTTACATAAATATGCCAATCTGAACAGAGTTTTTTCCTCTCCTTGACAGGTTTGATAGACTACAACTTTCATTGCTTCCGCAAAGCCATTCATGAAGTTTTTGAAGTAGGTGTTGCCTCCCACAGGATCTGCAACCATCAATCAAGCACCTCAAATATGAAAGCAGTGACTCACAATGGCACACCTAGGAATGCAGTCTAGAGGAAAGCTAAAGACCTTGGATAGACTTGTCAGCTCTTCACTCCAAAGTTTTGTGGAACAAGAGAAGAGTAGTCTGAAAGCCTGAAGTATGTTTCAGAGGAGAAGAGCGGTCCTAACTGTGGAACAGCAGATTGTAACTCATGTTGGCCAACTGAAACCACTGTGAAAATACTTTGCGGCCAGTGGAGTTAGAAATACCAGTTTGAAATCAGCTATATTGCAAATGCAGTAGGTTTTCAGTTTGGAGTCCTCTTTTAACAGTCTGTGTGTGACTGATTGGTCAAAACTTACAAACAATTGAGTTGAATTCCGTGTGAAACACTGAACAGTCACTTGATTAACTTTTAAATTTTTTTTTTTTAAATTAATCTGCAGAATATCCTCTTTTGCTTAAAAGTTCACCTCCTGTCATGCAAAAAAAAATTGGTGTTATTAAGGCTTGTGAAACTCAGGCTTTTTTGCTTGCTGAGGCTGGTCTTACAAATCATTCCATTAAGTAGTTCTTGTTCTTGCTGCTGTGCTCATAGTTCTCATGAATTCTGTGCTTGTTAAGTGGATGCAAGATAGAGCTCTGTTCTAGTGATCCTGTGTTTGTTTTAGAGAATTGACCTGGAGCTTCATTTTAAGAGATTGTGATACTTTGCTTTCAGACCACACTTCTTGGTATGTCCCCTTTGATGGAAGGGAGGGATTAAAATCAGAAATAAACTACCTGCTCTCTTTTGCAAAAATATGGATGTCATAAATCTGTATGATTAATCCTGTTCATGAAACAACTGCATGGCTAACTAAACTGAAATGTCTGCCATCTGTTGGAATAAAGCAACCACTTTCAGCTATTCCCAAGCAAAGAAATGACAAAGTTACTGACTTTTGATGGTGGATATTTCTCCACTCTCTGACTGATAATCAAGACAATTCCTAGCAAAATGTCCAAAGGTGTTACCTGTGCTTGGCAATTAAGTTCACTGTGCCATTATTTACTAATAGTACTGGTCTTTGAAAGTACATTGATTCTGTAGTATGACAAACACCTTCTTGTTTGTCGCTGTGCAATCTGACTAGAATAGTGTTTTTTCTGATTTTGTGAATTCTGCTGTCTTTCATACTATGGGCAGTATATCTGAATTCTTTAATTTATTGGTATTAGTACTGCAGATGTGATACTGTACACCAGCCTTGCTGTGCAGTAAGCCCAGCCACTGGCCTATAAAGACCTTGCCTCCTTTTACCTGTCCCTATGTGTATATAGGTGTTGCAAAGCCATTGGACCAACTATACAACTTTTACACTGTAAAAATTTCTGCAAGAAGAACTAATTGAAGTGATCCCTGCAACTGGTGTATTTATGTGGTCAGAAATAACCATGGGATTGCTTCTGTGCTTACAGAATGAACCATAATTCATTGAACTATGTAAAAATGAATATACATGCAGTAACATTGGGTGTATGCACACACTGTGTAAATGTTTTTTTTACAGCAGGAAACTGGAATTCAAGTGCTCTAGGTCTGTTCTCTTAAATCTAGGCTGAGCCCCTTTTTGCTAATGGAGCTGCAGAGCTTTTTCTAAGGAAGTGCTGCAGGCTCCTAAGATAGGATTTTGTAGTTTGCAACCACTATCACAGTTCAAATTCTGAAGGTAAGAGGAGAAGTAATTGGCAAAATAACAGGAAGAAAGAATCCCCATTTGTGCAGTGAGTTTTCCATGTTCTAAGCACATGTATATGTTCTTTTTCTTTTCACCCACTACAGGATTTTGTGCTAATAAAATGAAAAAAAAAAAAGTCAAACTGTAACACTATTGTTTCTGCTTGTGTTTATAGAGAAAAGTCTATAAAGGCCTATGTGGTTTAGCAAGCTTTTAAAAGCCATTTTATCTTTATAGTATATGTAAAAATAGTTAAATACCACATTCCCATTTAGTCAGCCTTAGCTTTCGTCTTAAAAGCTGACTCAAAATTGAATACTCATTTTTCAGGCAATGACTCTAGACAGTAAAGGCATATAAATGATTGAGTGACTTGTCCTTTTCATTAATAGTGAGCTTTAGACTGTGTTCAGAAATTCTGCCTTCTGGTGTGCATGTTGTGGCTTTCTGTGTTTTGATTTGTTGGGGTTTTTTTGGTCAGCATTTACCTTTTTCTTGAGTGGTTGCATCTACTAAAGGTAAATGGTTGCATCTCAAAAAAGGTTACTGTCGTTTTCACTATTGCCTGCACAATATTAGCTTTAACAATTAAATTTGTCTCTAGTAAGGAGTACAGAATTCCTTTGGTTTACTGGAACTAATGTTCTGAACTAAGCCAGATGCTGTTATACAAGGAGAGTGTTACTAACCTGTTGCTGCATTAGTGAGACAGTTTCTGGCTTCTGAAATTTTTATGGTGCCAAGAAGGAGGAAGGATAGCAATTAGGCTTTATTTTCTCCCTTGTGAAGGAACTTCTCTCTCCTTCCTGTGCTTACCTGCAGCAGGGAGAGATCCTTTTAGAGAAAAGGGAAGGCAATATCACAGTATCTCCAATAAAAAGAACTGAAATTGTAGAGGAAACCATCAATTTGGGCTTCACCTTTCTGCCTTTTTTTTTTTTCCTTTTTCCTCCTCTGAACCTGTAGTGGTGTGAATGTTCTGCAATCTTTTGCAAACAACTAAGGATGGAAGGAAAGGAGGAAAACAGTGGTGACAGGGGAGGGCATAGGGAAAATGGTAACTGAGCTGCCAAGAGAAGGAATAAAATTTCTGTCATGAGTGTGGCTGCAATAAACCCTCCTGTGGAACTCCATACAAGGACTCTTCTCACCTCTTTGTCATCGATGTGGATTAGAGCCACCTCTGGTGTGTGTGTGTGTGTGTGTGTTGTGTGTGTGGCACCAACAAGAGTCTTCCTCAGTGGAGATGCTGCTGGAAGGTTGCAGCACCTCACCACCGACCGTTCACTGCAACAAGACTGTTAAGATCCTATTATTATTAAGGTTCTTTAGAAATTCCTCTGCCCAAATTAAGGTGCCAATGAGACCATATGCCAGTGGCAATAATATGGATTTTATTGGATAGCAAATGTGAAAGAGAATATGGATTTTATTGTATGGTAAATGTGAGAGAAAGAGAAAAGGAAAGGAGGAGAAAATAGATGGGGGAGACAGAAAGAGTGAGAGGGACAGAATAAGGAAAATATCACCACTCCGTGGATCCCAGTGATGTTCTGTTGATCCTTTCCAGCTGGTGGTGAAGGTCCCCCCAACCAAGCATAGATTCCCCTGAGTTAATACATCCTCTGGACCTGTTGCATCACATGTAGTCCTGTGGTGCAAGGCCCTGCATTCTGAGGAGTCTTTGATGGATTGTGACTCCCCCTCAGCTGCCTCTCATGTGAAAGTCCCGTGGATGAGGCCTGTGGGGATGGGGCCAGTTTGTATAATTGGAGGATGGGCAATTATTACCTCTGACCAGGGGTTATGCCACTTACCCAAAACCTCCTCCTCCCCCCTTGGTTGCAGGGGGAGTCTGTGTAAACCTGGCTTGTGTGAGCTGTGCTCTGCCCTCACCCCAAACCTGGCTCCTGTGAGCTGTGCTCTGCCCTCACCCCAAACCTGGCTCCTGTGAGCTGTGCTCTGCCCTCGCCCCAAACCCAGCAGAGGATGATCCTCATCACAGCTGGTGGCTTTGGCCTTTTGGTGGATGCAAACCTTTCCCTTCACCTGAGATGATTGACAATGGGTTTCCCTTTATCTAATCAGCAGTTTGACTTTCAGTCCAAAGTCCCAGTCTTCAGGGCAGTGTGTCTGGTTTTAGCTTCTTTATAATGAGCAAAACTTTATATTGATGTTTGAGGCATGAACTATTTTCAGTCTCTGACAGATGTGTAACTCTGGATTCCCAGGCAGACTGGGAAACAAGCGGCTGAAGAGTGTAATAGAAAGTGAAAGTTGCTGTCTCATAATATATGGTTAAATCTGTAATTAACTAACAAAATGTTTTAAAAACCTTTTACCCTACGGTACAACAAGGAAAAAGGGAATAATGTGTAAAAAACATTAAAAATTCTATTTAACCAGGAAGTGACAGCTGTTCAGGAAATGTAGTTGACTGGGCATGATGCCTTAGGTTTTAACTTTTAATTTTTTCAAATCCTGTACTGCCTAGTGTGTAACTCTGAAGTTAAGTCCTTTGTCCACTGGAGGTCTCTGTTTTCCTTTGTGATGAGTTCATATAAAAGTTTCACGAGCAGTTCGTAATTGTAGATCCATAGTCTACACTATCCCATCATATCCAGAAAGGTCTGCAATTCTTTTATCATCTAGGGTTTTGGGGTTTGGTATATTGCTTTTTTGTGGTCCTGCCTCAAAGTTTGTTGTCCAGCACTGACCTCATAGACCTCAGGTAAATCACCTTCTGTTTCACCACTTGGGCTTTTTTCTTAGATACCTTGTTCTCCTGAATTCCTAGAAAGTTTAAGAGGCTTACCATCCAGGCCACAGTTGCCCCTTTTACCACAAAGTAATCTTCCCTCACAGGCTTTAAAGCTTTATTCAAAACCAAAAATGTTGTTCTCATATCAACCAAAAACTCTACTTCTTTTCCCCTTAGCTTCATTATAACTAGTGGATCTGCTAGGGTGGAGTCCCCCGGTCTTCTTCAGTCTTCTTTCACATGTGGGACCATCCTCTCCTTTCCTGGCTTCCTTTTTCCAGACAGTTGCCTTGTCTCTGCTCTGGACACTGATTTTTCCAGTGGCTTGATTTCTTGCAAATTGCTCACTGGTCTTTACCCAGCTGGGATGGGCCTTGTCTGGGTGATCCTTGCCCACGTCTTCCTCTTCCTTCCTCCCCTACAACAGCCACTTGCTTATAGCCCTCTTCTCGATTGCTAAATACCCTCCATGCCTCATCTAATAGGGTCTCCAAGTTCCTCCCATCCGTCCCCCAAATCTTCTGAAGTTTGTGTCTGATATCTCCAGTGGATTGTCCCAGAAACAGGGATTTTAACTGCTGTGCTCCTACCTCTGACTCAGGATCTAGTGATGTATTGTGGCATATTGTGTCCCTCAAAGATCCAGGAATTCGGATGGTGACTTGGAAGGACCTTTCTTAACTGCATACAAGGCTGACCAATTTATAGTTTTGGGAATAGCTTTCTCCACCCCTTTCAGAAATGCTTGATAACCTGAGCTGTTTATTAAAAAAGAAAATAAATCAAGGAGCAATTTCTCAATCTCCGCAGAGCAGGAGAAGGTTTAAGGTTTATTCACAGTGCAGCTGTGTTTGTGTGAGAATGATGTGTCACCAAGCATAGTGACAATGAAAGCAGTAGTGTTTGAAGAGAGGATGATCCCTGAAATATGTCAAAAGTAAATTAATATCAGAGTTGTTGGGGGAGGTCTTGTCTTTGGAAAAAATGTTTTCAACACCGAAACAAAGGGGATTTTTTTTACTTCAGTGTCTGCAGCTAAATCCTTCAGTCAAACATTGGGTAATCATTTTTTTCTGTGTTGCATTCTTTCTGTTTTTTCTGATAGTGTTTTTTGGAGAATATATTTGTTCAAAATGCCAAGAGATAGGCAAGACCATATCCTTTTCTCAAAACTTAATTGAAAATACCATAAGGACAGTGTAAATTTAAGTGAAGCTCTGAATTTCATGGTCCAGCTGTTCACCTTTCAGACCAACAGATATGATAAGACATACCAAGCTGATCACATCTTTTCCAAGCTTTTGCATTATTCCTTCCTTTTCATGCCATATAGATAATGTGAGAAAAATCATGCTGAAAATATCAGTGTTGTAAGACTGTCAGTGTAAGATAAGCAGACTAGGCAATGATCAACTTTTTCACAGCCTCATTGTTTCAAGGCTCTTCTCCCCACACACATTTGATTTTGCTTTCTTATGTTTTCTGTCTGTGAAGCTTACTCCTTTGAACAGACTATGCGATTCTAGTGTGAAAGTATGCCTGACACTGAAGTGAAGAAAAAAGGGAAATGTGGTGGGTACAGAATTGCAGTTTTAATGGCTTCTGTGACTGTAGCATATGTAGATCCACCTGAGCCATCTTTAAATGAATTCACTTGGATGACACTAACATTTTGACAGTGTAGCAGAACTGCAGTAAATGTTAGAGAAGTGCAGAAAATAATCATGTATTTGGAACATACTAGGATCCATCCAAACTATACAATTTAAAGTCAGCTTAAGTAGCTTGATTGATTACAAGGTAGCTGTGTCCCAAGGAAAGATGTATGATTAAAACACCTGGGGTTTCCAGTTAGGTAAAATGAAGGGAAATGGGAGGTTGTGCTGTCATATTCAGTGTTTCTCTAGTGCTGCTGTTCTCTGATTACACACAAATGCTGTTCATTTGAGATCATTGCCAGCTTAAGCTTTTTTTTCCTTAACACTGTGCTCTTATTCTTTGTAATAATAGTGCTGTTAGGGTCTGTGTATGAGAAAATATGCAAATTCCAGTGTGTGCTCTCCTATAATTTTTTTTCCCCTGCTTGGCTGGAAAGTCAAAGAAAAGATTTGTAGCATTTGCCATTGTAAGGGAACTGAGTGGTTTTTTACTTACTTTTGCCTAATTGCCAGGACACACCAAAAAAGCAACCCTAAGGATCAAGGTCAGACATCACATGTGAATGTTCGACATGTTCTGTATATGTGTAGCTCTAAAAAACTTGCTTTTCAGAAAATTTTGTCATAAAATCTGGAGGTGAATTAAAAGTTTCATTTGCTTTTTTTTTTTTTCAGATTATTGGTGTACTTTACATGGATATTTGACTCTGCAATGCTTTGGAGCACGTGCCTTGTGGGTCTTGCAGTTCAGTCAGTTAGGTTTTCAGGTTATTCTAACCCTGTGCAGAAGCTACTCTTGATAAAATAGGCAAGGTTTACTGCAATTTTATTGAAGTTCCCACCTTTTACTCTCACTGAATTTCCTTTTTAATATCTGTTACTGGAATGATAAAGTGTGTGTATACATATATCTATATAAAAGTATGTAGCTCTGTAGAAGATTGGTGGTAGCTCCTCTTTCTTTTTAGTTTTAAACATGTAGATGGCATATCTATAAGGCAACTTCAACATTCCTCATATGATAGTCTAATCATGCTATCTATTTAGTGTCTGCTCTAAAATCACTTCTTTATTTCCTGGTTTTGCTTGGGGACTCAGTCAATCAAAACTATATATGCAAATTCTAACACCTTTCATTTTTTTACCATCATGCTTTCTCTCGAGTGAAGTAATTATAAAGTGTACTAGCACTCAAGTACATCTAGCTTTTACATGAAGAACATTAAAATAAGAAGAGGTTTCTAATTACACAAAGAATGAACAAGAAAAAATAGTATCATTACCACATGGCACTGCCAATCCAGATATATCCTGAAATAGTGGGACATTTTATTATAGTGGCAGAACAGCATGAAATATTTAAAGTCTGGTGTCAAGTTTGTCCAGAATGTTTGTTGAGTTGATGCTACCAAACGATTAATAAATGGAAAATTGGTACCACTCTTTGTATGTGTGAGATGTAACCAATACAATCACATTTTGGTTTAAGTAACATTGATAAAATTTTAAAGGAATTCCTGTTCCAACAGTGCATAAGAAAATAAGTTGGGGGATAAAATGATCTGGTTTTTATCCTAGCTCCTAAGGTGCATCTAAATAAATGAGGCACCTTTCTTTGTTTTATTCTTAATTCTGCATAATTCCATTAATGAAAGAGAAATGTGTAAAGTAACAGAGGTTGTAACCTCTGTTGCTTGGAAGGAGGATGTCTACATCTATTTATTAGGGTGTGATAGAAGACTGTATCTTAATTTATTCTTCCACATAATACTCCGAGTAAAGTTGTGTATCTACCTCACACCAAAAGGTTATTAAACACGAGCATATGGCTTCTGCCCTAGTGGTAGCACTTAGTACTCTCACTGCAATGCATCAAGCATTTCGAGGAAGGAACAGGAATACAAAAGAATAAATAAAAATAAATAATAGGAAAAGCACTGTAAAATTATAATGAGGGAGTATGCAGTTCCTCTCATCAAGCAGCTCACCAGAGCAGAAGTGTGGCCTCAGTCACGGCACTGTGACTCATTATTAGAATCCTTTGCCTAAAGGCTTGGAGCAGTGATGCAGGAGAACTTCACGCTGAGAAGCTGATAGTTTGTTGGAGTGACTGTGAAACTAATCAGGCAGCCACGGCTGCTGAAAGCTTGCGTTTGTTTCCTGACAGACATATTCAGTATCAAACATTAAGACTATCGTGTTTCGTGCATTTTTGTGAGAGCACAAAGCATCCCAGCTTATTGAGTATGAAATGTTTTTGTTGTTGTTGTTGCAATAATAAAAATTATTACCATTTTTACCAGCTTCAGTTCTCTGGGGAATAAAAAAATGTCCTTCTGGAATTGCTGCAAGTCTGACATTTTATTTTGTAAATTATTTCTCTGATGTGGACAGGGCAGGATGTTCATTTTCAACATTAGAATAATATTTTCCTATTAGCCTAGGAAAGGCATTACTAGAATGAATATTCTTCTGGTGCCACTCTCTGTCATTATAGTGACAGCAGAGGAATTATAATATTAGCCTAATTCTAAAAATTTTCTACCTTGTGCTCATTTTCTATTCCTGATTGCTTCAGCATCTTTGGATAATTTGGTGGCCACACAACTCCTCCTGTGTAATCATAAAGGTGTTCATCCTTGGTCACTGAATAATACTTCAGATTCCTAATTGTCATATCTAAAAGCCTCTTGAAATTTGAGTAGAATTCCAGCTTCTTTATGGTCTTTACCATGTTGTGCCTTCTTAGCTAGGTATCTGTATCTATAACTGTTTGTAAGAGAACAAAATTTTATGTTAATTGGAAGCATGTGAGGCCTTCAGGGAAGGGAAGACTAAAGCCTGGGTGGGTTCACAGTAGGCTGTTGTTTCAGCATTGTAGTTCTCATATCTTATGTTTTATGGTACAACATATATTCTGTCCTTTTTCCACTGGATTTGGATTTTTGTGAATTTTGATATTTTTGTGAATTTTCATCATTGCTTTATAACTCTGCAGAAGCACATATGCTGATTCAGATGCATACAATTTTCAACTTTAAGTAGTTAAAATAGAGCTGGGTGATCATTTAATTGTTTGGAAAACATTATTTCTGCATGTATGTACTTTGTTTTCTTTGACATTTTTATTGTGGTTTAGAATGGTAACTTACCAGAGCACTGGACTTGGCTAGAAAGTTATTTGTGTATCTGGACTTACTGAGTGCTGAAAGTAATTTGCAAGCTGTATGGCCAGAATGCTTGCCAATAATTTGCAGATTCCAATACACAAACTGAATAAATTTATAGAAAACTTTAAATTTGAGGATTTTGGCTTCATTTCTGCTTTGGATTTAGTGAAGCTTCTGGTTCAAATGACATGTTGATAGCACCAAATAACAGCAGTTATTGGAGTATTGTGCTCATCAGTGGATACTTTCAAATAGTGTCCTAAGTAAACTTAATCAAGGAACATAAATACAGTTTAAAAACTAGGCTTAATGCAAATACAAAGAAACTGTAATTCATTATAAGCTAGGAATACAATATCTATTAAGTATGGTGTTTTCTAGATGATGTGAGGCTCTCACCGAATTTTGCATTACAATTACAGTTATCTGATCTAATTTCCATATCTTGATAATGTTTTAGTGACTTGATAGAGTCTAATCAGTGCTGACCACAGCACATAACATAAGTGACAAATTCTGCTCTTCTTATCTGCACATTCTTCTTGGGCATATCTTGCTTGATTTCTGTTTGTATTGGTTTTAATTCTCTAAACATTAAGCAGACAGTATAGACGATGTAATTATTGTCTGTGCTGCTGTTCTCCTTTCATTTTTTTTTTTCTTGAAGAATTACACTGCAAGATTTGTTTGTTTCTTTTGGTTTTGTTTTGCTACTGGCTTCTCACAGCAGGAGATATGGTAAATGCTTTATTTTCATCCATCTCTTTGCTGTATTCCCTCTCTGAAATTTCTACTCAGTCTTTCTAAAGAATTTCTAGTTTTATCTCTTAAAAATTGATTTAGAAAAGATGATTTAAATTTGTTTACAATGCATGTCTTAAACATCTAAGTGACCAAAGCATTAGTTAGGGCTTTTAGATTTCCCTTTTGCTCTACTTACTGCTTTGGGCAAATAATTTGAGAGAAAACATGGATGCTTTAGTGAAGGGAAGTAAGTTGAGAGAATTTATTTCTTAATTTTAAATATATACTGGATACAGGTGGAATGTGAAGCTTGTTTAACATAATATTCCAGTTTAGTTATTGTAAAACAGAGTAAGAAATCCCAGAGGAATTTTTTTAGCAAGGTAAAATAGAATCACATACACTCCTTATTATTGCAATAAAGTTTCCTTAATCACATTGTTTAAACTCTGCAATACATTGTAATGCTTATTAGTGGTTTTTCATTTTCAACTGTCAAATAATTTCTTTTGATAACTCTGGATAAAGAGCACTCTCAATACTTTCTGTTTTAGTTATAGATGATTTATATGTGACCAGACATCTGATAAAATAAAGAACTGCAGTGTTTTCCACTGTGTTGCATTTAGAGGTTCAAATGCGTTAATGCAATTTATTTGATTTGTGAAATTTTATAAAAGTTTCTTCAACTAAAACTCTGTTAGTGATTTGTGTTGTCAAAGGTAATGAAAGCTAAATAAAATGACAAGCCAATTCTCTGAGAACAAGTTTATTAAGCGGAATGATTGAGGTTTACCGCGGTGGATTATCCTGCCCACCAGGAACAGGACCCACTCTGGGTGCCTGACCACAGCCGAGTATGGTCAGAGACCCTCACCTTACAGGGATGTCACTTTTTATACCCTCCTGGGGAGCTCTGCCCTCCTCCCTGGAGCCCTCCCCTGGGGCTGTTCCCGTTGGGTGTAGCTGACTCCTTGTCCACACAGTTGGTTTGTTTCAGTGGGGTGATGTCCGGGTGTTGTGTGGTTGATCCACTCCCTACCCCATCCTTGTCTCAGTTCTTTCCCTTTATAGTAATTCCAGGTGTCACCCTTCTTCTGGAAAGTTCCATCGCTGTCAATCAGCACCCCCCACCCCTCCTCTGCCTACCCCTAATACATGGAACATACCTATTGCTAATAGGCCCATCAACGTTAATTAGCCCCAGCAAAGTCTAACAGTAACTCTTGTTACTGTTACTGAAACAGAATAGTTTCCTCTTGTCTTCTCTATTCTTATGTGCACCCAGTTATTGCCTTCATCCATTTTTCCACAACATCACAATGGAAGCTTAAATTGGAGTGTTTCACTAAGTGTCCCCTAATCTGTATCTGTATCTGTATCTGTATCTGTATCTGTATCTGTATCTGTATCTGTATCTGTATCTGTATCTGTATCTGTATCAATTCCTTTTTGATATCCACATTTTTACAGTTTTGTTTTATTAGAATACAATAAAATAGAATATAGCCGTGGTACTTTTTAAAAAATTCACACCACTTTTTATGCCTGAGTGAATCTCTTCATTATAAAGACTTCACCAATACTATAAACAATGTCAAGAGAGAAAACTTGAGCTGCAGAGAGGTGTTTATTTAAATACTTTTGTGCATAAGACTTTTCCCAAAGCAGAGATGCTTGAATAAAAATTGTGAAGCCTCATACTTTTATATAAAGTGTGTGAAGCCTCTTGGATTTATGGAATTTTAAGTACTGAAAGTATTATGTTTTCTTTTATAGCATAAACTCTGTATAATAAATGTTATTGATCAGCCTTGGGATTCTGCATTGGGTTTGGCTAAGTAGACTTTCTAGAGCTGTATCACATGCTTACTTGAAAATGTAAAGACAGAATATGCTTTTCCTTCAGCAATATATTTCAGTAATTGATCCTTTTCCTTTAGTGAGTATGGCCAATGTTGTTGCTTGGAACTTTAATAAAAGTGCCCATGATTCCAAGATAGAAGAAGCAGATAAACATAACATAAATCAAAAATCACTGCTTATAATTTCTTGTACTTGTTGAGAACAATGAAAAAGGAAGGGATGATCCTTATTGTCTGTCCTATCTCCCTTAACCTTATTAGTGGCTGTAAATTATTGTTGTTAAAAGAAGGTGGTTCTTTTAAGAGTAAGTCTTTTGAGATAAGAAAATTAACATTTTAGAAAATTAGAGCATACAGCTTATCATGTGAAAATCTGAGTTATATGGCTTATATGTAGATGATTTTTCTTCCCCTTTTTTAAAACTTAGGACACTGGTATTTCTATGCTTCCCTAGCTTCAAAATGTTTACAGAAAATGAGTGTCCACTGTATTTTAACACAGAACGTGTCCTTCGTTCCAGCTTCTCTCTGTAATGTTCAGTGGCCAAAACAGAATTCAGCTGGAGCACTAAGTCAGGAGGGCTGACCCAGCAGAGAGCTCTGTGTGTGACACATAATGAAAGGTTGAACTGTCTGTCTCTGAGGTGGCGCAGCAGATCAAATCACAGAGGATCAGGAGGAGATATGTTGCCTTGCTCTGAGTGACAGAAGTTAATAATTAGTGACAATGATTGACAGATACACTCCATCTGCCGCTCTGACGCCTAGGAGCAGTTATTCCACAACAGTCTGCAGGCACAATGAACTCCTCTGGGAGAGAAGGATGGGCTGTGATTGACAGCTGCCTTCAAGAGAGACAGGCCACTGACAGTAAAGTCACTGTCAGCAAAAGTGTTGAAGTCTCCCCCTGTTCCCTGGAAGTTTCACTAGCTGTATACATTTATTCTCTTTCATTTATCATGTCAGGTGGTGTTTTAAATATATTATTAGCCAGTCATTCTCTTAACTGCAGGGGCTTTTTTTTTCCAGTAGTAATGTAGAGATCCATACACAGTGAGATGATTTCACCTATCTGTGTCTGAGTGAAAGAGTGTAGACCAGCATACTGACACAGCTCTATCTAATTAATCTGTCTTTCTGTCTGTTGGGAAAGAAGAAATATTGCATTGCTTTCTCTCTATATTGAAATTTTGAATGATAATGTAACAAGGTTGCACTTTTTATATGTCCAAATGCAGAAAAAATATTTGGAAATGTTTTTATAATTTAAGTCTGTATTATAGGTTGGTTTTGACAGAGATAGTAATCTGTGGGAGTTTTTTGTAACATCATGTGTAAAACTATGGTTTGTAATGTAAAATTATACTTAAAACAACAAAGACAAGCCAACTAGATCCTGCATTTGGTAAGGTAGATATATGTAAGAAAATTATTGTAGCATGCTTAACATACTCATTTCATCAGTTTACCTAATTGTAGATTATTTGTTCTATGAAAGCAGGTGCAAATAGCATTAATTTTTTGTGAATCTCATTTCATAATACTAGAGCTTTCAATGTTTGGGAGGCTTTAAGAGTATAATTCTTTTTAGGTTTTCTTTTGTTTTATTTTCTTTTCTTCTAAGTTACATTAGTATAAGCAGAATATGTTTATCCAAACCCTATATCAAATTGCAGTTGTGAAACATTAGATTCCAAGGCATTTCCATTTGACAGGAAGTAGGGCTTACCCTACCATGCATATAAAAAGAAATTCTGTGATCCATTCATAATTGCCTACTTTCTTCCCTCTAGCATATGAGACCACAGAAAAGAATAGAATTGCTGCTCCAACTAATTCCCACAGATGCTGTGGTAGTACTTTGAGGATGTTATTTTTGCACTGTTTTATGATGCTCTAAGGTGAGGTCTTTGGTTAATCAAATATTGTATATGTAGTAGAGGAGATCTATGTCAGATTTTATTCCTGCTTCTTTTTTAATTTTGAACCCCTCTACATTTTCTCTAGCTATATATTTTGGATTGTGTGGCTATATAGAAAACTATGAGGTGTGGAATGAACAAAATGCTGGAAGAAACTTAATTTTTGATATTTTTATAATATCTGTGATATTCTGTGATAGACAGAATGGATTCAGTCATAATAGAGAGTTTGTCTGTAGGGAGGCTTGGTTAGCTTACACTTTTCTGTTACAGTTCTCTTGCTGTTGTGGTGCTAAAATCTCTGCTGCTGGTCCTGTCAGGCCAGGAAGGAAATACAACCCTAGAAGGTTGAGTGGAGTGATTCCATATGGAAGAGCCTCACCATTGCAATGTTCAAAGTAAAGGGTCCCAATATCACTGTGACCCCATTGGCAGGCATTCATTTACTCTGGATTTAAGCTTCTTCAAACTGTATTTTAGAATGGCTTTTATACAAAATACATGTGGGATTATTAATGTGTTTGAATGTGGTTGCAGTATTGTCAGTGCAAATTATGACCAAAAAAAAGACTTTTGTTTATATCCGATTTTATTTTTTGCAGTTTCCCTCTGATAAGTCTTTTCTATGACTGTTTTCTCCAGTTCTCATTGCTTTTCATAAAATGAAAAAAGAATAGGCTGACTTTTTTACTAAGTTGTTCTTTAAAAATAAAGCTTAAGGAAATTGGTGCTTGACATGCACACTTTTACACAAAAAGTAAGATTGGGATTTTGAGGGTTCAAATTTTCATCAATCAAATTGCAGGATATCTTGCCATGGTTTTGAAGTAAATTTGTCAAAGAAGCCAATTTGAAACTACTTTTGAGTTGTTCTATGAGGGTAAATTAAAAGGTTAGATAGAATCAAACTTTCTGACATTTCTGCATAGCTATGGAAGTGATTTGTTATACAATGACACTTATTTGGTCTATGTTTATGACAATACAAAGCTAACAAACCTACTTTTGTAACAAAAATACAAGCAAATCAAAGGCAAAATAAATAACTTGCCTAACCTCTATGTATTTTTCTTTCTAAAATCTGGTTTAAATCTTATCTAGTTTTGGATTTTTGTAAAAAAATTTTGTTCATATTTTTTCCCTTTGTAGTTTTACTTATGTGAGATTTATCACCATCTTTGAAGATCATGTCATGTTGGTTTTTAATTTTCTAACCTGTTGCAACAGGGAAGCAACACAAAAGACAGTTAGCTGTCTTTTGGAGTAAAATAATTCAAAATGTTCATCTTAATGTTTGCTGGGAACATAGGGAATTATGGGACACAATTGTTCACTTTTCCACTGTCTCTGTAGCCCAAAGGTGTTTACTGCTCTGCTGATTTTCTGCTTCAAACTAAACAAAAAACTGTTGGGTACATATTTGGTATATGAGTATATAAGTATATGAGTATATATGAGCTTATATGAGTATATAAGCTTTCCTCAGTTTGTGTAAAATTTTGTCTTGGTCTTCAGATTTGGAGACCTGTAAACCTTGAAAAATTTGGTTATGAGAAGGGGTAGTTTTCCTTCCTGTTTTGTAGGAGCTTTTAGTGTTCTTTAGCTTTCTGCAAGGGAAAGAAAAGATTTTATGATTAATCTCAGAGATAAAGATAGAAGGTAAACTGAGCTGGAAAGTGGTAATATCTTCTTAACCTAAAGCTGTATAAAACTGTGACTATAGGTAACATAATACATTAAGAAAATAGGGGAAACCCTTTCATTTATTTAAGTTAAAATGTATCTGCATGAGGGATTCAGGAATCTGAGACAATACAATTTTAAACAGGCAAAATGCAGAGATTTATAGTGTCATCTAAATCTAACTAACTCAAGGTATCATGTACCTTTAATTCATTATAATTTGTAGGTGCTAGATTAGATTTTATTTGTTAGAGCAATCACAAGTCTATAAAATTTTAATGTATTTTGCATATTGATGCTATCTTGCATTTAAGGAAAGTGATTAGACTATAATTGGCTCTATTCTATTAATTTCTTTCAAATTTCCAGAATTTGTGGAGCAACTATGTTCCTGAACTCCCACTTCACTTTCTGTGATAGATGAAATGTTTATTTTCTTCCACGATTTTGTCAGTCTAAAAAAAAGGTGAAGAATGGTATCAATATCTCTCAATAACATATAGATTAGAGCTGTGAACCCCTTATATATTGTCTGTAAAAAAGGAAGTGTGTTCTCTGGTAAGAACTATCCTTGGTTTATTTAAAGTCTCATTATGTTATCATCAGGTAAATTTTGACTTAGATTTCCTTTACAACATACTCTATTCTCAGGAGTCCCATAACCAGAGCATCAAAGAAAAAATGGACACTAACTGGAACTGTAATATATGTTGTTTCATTTTCAGTATCGAATTTAAGCCTATGGGCAGCATTCTAACAACCCAAGTATTCTGGATAGCAAGTAGAAAAAACTACCCCTCTTTATTTCTTGTTTTGGGATTTTTTTTCACTTGTATTAGTTTCCTAATAACTCAGTCAATAAACACACTGTATTTTGTAGTGATATGCCAAAGAAAAGCTGACTAATAGGTTTGCCAGAGAATGGGAAAAATGGAAGAAAACCCATCTGTCTGTGAATGTTTAAAAAAAAAAAGTAATTTTTATGAAAACATAGCGATCATAATTTATTGCTTGTCTTGTTCTTTGTTGCTTTCAGTTGTGCTTTTTTGTGGTGTGATTGCAATAAGACTAAATGAAGAGTTGCACTAACTTTTAAATCAGCTGGGATTTATTATTTGTCTGTGAGAATATAGAGGCTGCCATGCTGTTTTACAGAAGTCTTAATTTTGAGAAGTCTGACTCTGCAGTGTGCCTGTATGTTCTTTTTTGTGTTTCTGATTTGAATCTGATAGATAACCTTAGAAAAAAGTTATAGAAAAATAATCTTTTCTATAGAAAAACCTTCTATCCAAGTTAAGCAGCAAGTTCTAAGCAAGTCAATATGCAAGAAAAGACTGGTGATAACTAATTCTGAGTGCCCTAAGCTCTTCCTCTGCCTGCACCTACCTCTTACATCATTTAGCTACTAATAGGCTGTGGCAGAACAGTATTGTGACCAAATCCAAAGATTCCATATGTAGATTTGCTGCTGAAGGATGACCAGTTACTGAGTTTACAGCATAGAGTTTACTTCAGTGGGGTAATAAATTGATTTTTTCCCTCTATTTATCTGTTAGGTTTTTGGGAGATGCTTTTTCTTGTTCCTGTTTTCTTTGGGTGGATTTTGTTTGTTGGTTGATATGGTTAGGCACGGTTTTGGTTTTTTGCTGGATTGAGTTTTGTAGGGTTTTTAAAAAAATTAAATTGAAAAGAGCTTTGTATCTTAATTCTTCTGCCAAATTTGCTTGCAGTTAATTAGCCAGATGAAAGCAATCATTGGACAGGGATGGATGACTAGTGCCATTTATAAATCTGTAAAACTATTGAAAGGAAAGGTACTGTCATCACTCTCCCTCTGCACTCCCCATATGGCTCTATTCACTTCCAAACTTAAACCAGTTTACACTTGAAGGTCTGCACTGGATTCCTCTGACTTGCTCTTGCAAATAAATAGCATTGTGCTAAATAGCAGACTAATGGTGTTTCTCTATATTTTGTGCTCTGAAAGTATCTATAAGACACAAACATTTATTGATCTATCTTTTTTCCTTTTAATGGTTGCAAATTCAGGTAATTGCTGACTAAAAAAATCCCAGCATGCTTTTATACGTTTATTATTGAATAGCTTTGACTAAAGAACATACTCAGATTTCCTTAAAGCTACTAAGCATAAGAGATTTCTTCCTTGAGGGATCAAAAATGCTGTCTTCTTTCTCCTTCTTGCTTTTTTGGAATAAGTCTTTTACCATATGCCGTTAGAAATGAGATGAGAAAGGTCTTCCTTATGTAACACGAGTGTTCAAAAGTACCAAAGATTAATGCTTTATTTGATTACCATAAACATCAAGAAAGTGCATACCTAAAGGATAGAATTGGCATTTGAAAAGAACTTCCATACTTTAGCTTCTTCAGTATTCTTTCATTTTGTTTTAAGAATGTCTTGTCAGTCATCAGGCTACAGTTATTTTAAGTAATGCAGATATAAGTGCACAATCACTGTCATCTTGTTCTGGGAAAGAGTCCTGGATGGTCTCCCTGCTTGCCTTCTAAGTAATTATTTAGGTATATTAACTGGAAAATTCTGTGTCACTATAGTGAAATAAAGTTCAGCATATAAAGTTATTTCAGTTACTGCAAAGTCTATAAGAAAAAGCTCTTATGCAAAATAATAGTGTAATATTTCAAAACTAAGGCAAATTTGTTGTTTTATTTTAAGGGGAAAATCGCATTACTCTTCTATTAAACTATGTTGATTTTTGAGAATGTTTTATTTTGGACTGTCAGTAGTCCAGTTGTGTGTGTCTTTTCCCATTTCAAATATCTCCTTGATTCACAATTTGATTAAAAGATCTGGAAAGAACAAGGCCAACTGAGAGAGCTGCTTTGATCAAGCTGAGAGGCAGAGACTACAGCTCGGAGACTGAAGCTTTGGGCTTTTTGGACACATTCTTTCAGTCGGAGGCTTCATTTGCAAAGTTCACTGTTCATGCCTGTTAGCAGTGAAAGTCAAGTCTTGTTGAGTGTCTGTTTGCTAGCACAGCAGGAGGTACATCATGTGTCTTTGAATAGGGCTGCTGTCTTTTCAGCTGACATGTACAAGAGGCAGCATGCCTTGGAGAAATAAGTGTGTGATAACTATACAGTGAACAAAATATTCTTAAGGCATTAGGAAACTAAACATATCTCACCGTGTTATACTTCATCTTCACAATTCAAGATGACACATTTTTATAAGTTCAACAGTTATAATGGAATACATGTGTCTGGCCCTGTGAACGTGACCCTTTAAAACCCCTTAAGTTCCATGGACTGCTTTGCAACACAAACCTCTATAAAGACAGTTTTTAAAAGAGAAGGGGGAAAAAACCTTTGCCTGCGAAAAGTGTGGTTAGAAAGAAGCTCTCCCCACTGCTGTGTTTGACTCACAGTACTTCAAATACTTAGTAGAGTGAGTAAATATCAGCTGAGAGGATCTTTTTTCCATCTTCATAATTTTCTTTCCTTCTCTTTTTTTTTTGGTTCACACATCCATTCTAGTGCGTGCTGCCTCATCATTATTACTTCTGAGCTGATGACCTTACCAGAATGATGTATCTAGCTGTAATCTTTGTCTCATCATTAACAGCCTGCTGTGAATCTGTTCTTCGGTTAATGGCCATTGATCCAGTAATGCACATTTCCTCGGTGATACCTTTCCCTCACAGTGCTACTTTTTCTCCTTCCCATTGTACAGTAATTAACCCTCTTGGCCAGTACACTGAGATCACTTCAAATGCCACACATAAACCCTGCAGGGATATGAGGAAACAGATGCTGGCAACACTTTATTGTTTAATTATGATTACAGATGTTTTTGCACTCAGGAGACTTGTCTGTCTTGGCAGTACATTTCCCATCCAGTCAGTCAACAGAATCTGAAATAGGTTTCTGGGTTGTTTTTGCAATAAAATATTGAATTACCTCCCAATAGGAAGAAGCAGATCAGGTATTTTTTTCTGGAGTCAGAGCAGTGTTAAATTACCTAACTCTGAGTAGAGTTGGTTTGGAACCTAAATTATTATGATTATTTTAAAGTCCCAAGTTACATGTGCGTTACTATATAGAAATATAGGTGTAGCATTTATATGTTTTGGACAGCATGGAATGTGTTGAGCAATAGTTTGGTTCTTTCTTTGCAAGGCTTTTCCCCCTCTGATTTTGTCCCTTTAAGCCACATTTCAATGTTTTTTTTTTTATATTGGTCCATACCTTTGGTTTGTTTTCTCAAATTAAGCTGAATTAGTTATTTCATGTGGAAAGTGGAAATAAGCCTATGGTAAGGAAAGTCACAGGTACAGTGAACATATGGAATATCTTGGTTTAAACTGAGAGACAGCAAAACAAGTGAGCAAATTTCACCACAGTTTGCCCTTACAAAACGTGCATGTGATTAAGCTGTTTCTAATCTTATTTCTTCATGATGCCAAGTATCAATTCGCAAACCATTTAAGTATTTTAGTTGAATTTCATTCTTTGCTACCTTGAGATACCAAACAATGTTGTATCTACGCTTGACTTGGCAAGGTGGGGTTTCAGAAAATGAGAACTCTACTGATGAGGTTACAGCTCTGCAGCCAAATCTGTCCCTGGCAGAAATCAGCTTTTGTTTTTCACTTGATTTCCATAGTCTGTGATCACATGGTAATGTTTACACTGTTGTTTCACCAATGAGAGAGCATTAAGAGAATAAAAATTACAGCAACACTTAATAGTCTGACCAGAATGTAAGCATGTTCTGAAATGCATTAGCACAAATACTTGCTAGTTTGTTGCTTTTGCTTATATATGTTTAACTTTTTATGAAGATACTTACTGTTTCTAAAGATAACTTAGTGACAGAAAAAACTTACAAACACTTTCATTTTTACAGGCAATGTGTTGAATCTTTGTTGAAGAGTTTTCCATTTTGGTTCAAGTTTGCTTCAGTTTCACGTTGTATATTTGGAAGTAAAGCAGGGAGTTCAGAGAGTGTAATTTAGTTTTGCTTAAAGTAATGCAGGAATTCAGAAGTATCCTTTTGCTTGTCTTGCTTATAGCTGGAGAATGGATCAAAGGATTTTGAGGATGGAGGCTGCAGTCTACAAATATTCTGATTTTTTAAAAAAATATTCTGAAAGGATTTTTGGTAACTGTTCACATCACAATAAAATTTTTTCTGATCTGAGGTATAGTTTCTTCAAATGCTTATGTTTGCAAAAAGTACATGGCTGCATAATAGAATCACTCGTGAAGTCTGCATTTTCTCAGCTGTTTAAGGAAGGGAAGTGAACAAAGATCAGACTAAGGTTATTTTAGTGCTCAGCATTAGAGTAAAAGAACTATTTATTTACCTAGTCAGATGAACTGGGAATGCCTATTAAAATCCCCTTTTTCTTCAGGTCAGATATGTTAGATTTTTCTCTGAGATGAAAGGGAGAGGGCCTGCAACAAAGCTGCTCCAACTGAAAATAAAAATGCATATGAATCATGTCAAAGACACTTCTCCTGTTAGCTTCCCCCATGAAGAGGAAAATTGTCTCATTAAAACAAGGAAGAGCACACAGTTTACCTAGGAGGAGCCTGATTTATGGCATACAATGCCTCCCGTATTTATACCTCCTTGAGTTCTTCTACCACAGAAAAACAATTCAGCTATGATGTGCACACCTCTCAAGGTGTGTTCCCTTGCAAAAGAATTATTGTGCCTTTTTTCAGCTTCCTTTCAGTTTCTTTCTCTAATTATGTGACTACAGACAGATCATAAACCAACATAATTCTGGCTGCAAAATTAGCTTCATGGTTAAGTTAAGCTGTGCATTAGAAACATTTAGAAGCATTGTCATACTCACAGCATATACTGTCATTCAGTCCTTGTTCTTGTGGGACTTTCACACTTCAAATCATTAAACCAGTGTTTGCCTAACTACCAGGCACTTTTTAAAAACAAGCTGTATGAAAGTAATTATGGTAGTAATTATTACAGATTTTTGGAAAGGGCAAAATATTTATACATAAGAAATATTCTTTGCCTGGAAAACAGAAATCTAAATGACATCTGATGGTTTTTTTTAATTGTTGTTGTGTTTCTGGTTGGTTAGTTTGGTCCCTTAAACTCTCTTGGATACAGCTGTTAAAGGGAAGTGAGTGGATCTATTGCTCTTCATTCTTATGTCAATGTAGGCTCAAAATTTGGAGGCAGAAAAAAAACCAGAGGTGTCTTCAGTGTCATGTAAACTAACCAGTTGTTAATGAGCTTCTTGAAGAAAAATATATCACCATTTTGCTGTTTATAATAGACAAGCCTGTGCTGTTTAGCAGACAAGATTTCTGATATGTTTGTTAAACCCCTGTATTATTGGGGTGTTAAGCTGCTTATTTTAAGAAGTAATATATTGTAGGATCCTTCCATCTTTCTCCCTTTACTGCAAAAATACTTTTTTCTGGTTAGTCATTTAAAAGCCATAGAAGTAGACTTTACTAATTTAAAAAATAATTATTTTCAGCAGCTCTTTTAATCAAGAAGAGAGTGCCTGTTTAGGGTTTCTGTTTCATTTGCTAGGTATTGGCCTTACTTCATTCAGTATAAACTGTAATGCAAAGGTCATGGAGATGAAATAACATATTTAAAAATTATAAAAATGCAGATAGGGTAGCAGGGTTATATCAGATATTTGAAATCTAAAATTTGTGACTAATCTAATGAATCAAGAATTGTGTTTGTTAGAAGATAGAGGTCTTTAACCTTTCTTTGACTTGATTAACTGAGGGTGAGATGCTAATTTCAAAAGTGATGGGACTGGTATTTAATTTCTTCCAATGTTTTGTTTATAATTAAACATTAACACTTTTAATGACTATTTTAATCAGCTCAATCTAAAAAACTCTTATTGTGTTTCTTCAACAATATTCTTCAAATATTGGCATATTCTTCAAATTCCTGGCACTTGTGGTGCCAGAAATTATTTTCTGCTTTGTTCCTTTTGGACCTAATTATTTTGTTGTTGAATGAATGAAGACTTTGGCCTAAGACCAAAGAAGGAAGATAGGTTGGCAACAAAGATTCTAAGCTTTGATTAGAAGGGCTTGGTATTGGCAGGCAGAATATTCAAAAGTGGCATCCATGAAAGCATTGTCCACAAAATTGGCTGCTTTATAATCTTAAAAACCCTTTTGGAACATGAGAGATTGATTTGTTAGAAATCAGGATGAATTGATAGCATGCAAGGTATGCATGTACAGTTCCTTTTTTCAAAAAAACCACGTAGATATGAATGGTTGGATTCAGTTACTTGAATACCAGACCCTAACACAGTTTTCGGTGCTGTCAGTAGCTTCTCCAGAAGAGTATGAATCACAGAATCATCTGGGTTGGAATAGACCTTGAGATCATTGAGTCCAGTTTGTGACCTAACACTACCTAGTCAAGTAAACCATGGCACTGAGCACAGCATCCTGTCTGGTTTTAAACACCTCCAGGGACTGTGACTTCACCACCTCCCTGGGCAGCCTGTTCCAATGCCCAATCACCCTTTCTGTGCAGAACTTCTTCCTTCTTCAACCTCCTCTGACTCATCTTAAGGCTGTGTCCTCGTGCCCTGTTGGTAGTTGTCTGGGAGAACACAGAATCATGGAATGGCTCTCTTCCATCCTGTATTACATGTGATTACAGAGGAAGCCTAAAAAATTCAGGGTTTAGGCCATTTAGTATCAGAAGTTAGTTACTTTTTCAGATGACTCTCTTAGTTTTGTGATGTTACCTGCTAAAGCTGATACACAGTTCTGAGCTGAGTGCAATGTGCTTCTGGTTCCAGAGTGGTCAAATCATCTTGCCTGGTGCTCTTGTGTGTTAACAGCCTGAACCAGCAGGAGGCTGGAAGATGCTGTTGGACCAGTTGCTTGCTGTGGTTCAGTAAAGGTTCTGTGTATGCAACCAGGCAGGTTTGTTTTGCTGCAGCCCCTCCTCACCTGCCTCATAAGAATGCACTCAGTGTGTTTGCCCTTAGAGCTCCCCTGGAGGAGCCATCTGCTCACCTCTGCTCTACCTTCAGTCACCCTTCCCTGGCTGTGAGGAAAGTTGTTAAAAAGAACGTTTCTCCCTCTGCTGCTACAATCCACTTAGTGACACAAGAAATGTCACTCATAAGGATTAACATTTTAAAGCAGTAAATCTTGAAGGTCAGTCTGAAACAGAGAACAGGGAAAGCTCATGGCTTTGCTTCCCCGTCTGCCTCCCATGAAGAAATGTATTGAATGAAAGTAGTGTTGGCAAGGTAACAATGACACCTTACTTTTCCATTGTTTTCCATCAATAAAAAGGCAGAAATTATTTTAGACAGATTTCAGGTAAATATAAAATAACTAAACAATTGTATTTATCATGTAAATAACGTATTGCCTTGACATAGTCTCATATTCTCAGGAAAGAGCTGCTGCATAAACCAGTGCACCTTTTTCTAACAGTGTCATATTGCTCTGTAGAACTCATTAATTAGACTATTTAAATGATATAGTAACCATAAAACTCAGTAACATAAGAACAGGTGATTTTTTCCTTAATAGCAAAAGATGGATGCCTCCTCTACAGAACCACCATATTACAGAACTCCTCCTCAGAGCACATATCTCACTGCCTACCCCTTGTTTCTTGCTAAGTGCATTCTGATGCCACATTGAAACATGAAATAGGTAAAATCAAGCAGCCATCAATGGCTATTTGTATGCTAATATATATCCTCTAAGCTGAAGTAGGCACCCAAAGCCTACTGCCACTACTGATGATGGCTATGTTTCAACTTTCATGGATAAAAGAAAAGTATTTTTCTTTAAAGAAAGCAACTTGGTTTCTATAAGATGAAATAGAATTATTTGCTGTCAGATGTCCTTTGGAAAAATGGAAGGCATATTTAGGCTGCTAAAAATATTGACGCTCTAATTCCACCATAATAGCATTTTAATTTCAGCAAATCAAATCTCTATTGTTACAAGACATTTTGCTGTAGGAATGGGGTAAGAAATCCATTTTTGCTTTTTAAAGAAACATTTTCCTTTCAATTAAATCCTTGCAATCATCTAACTTTATGTGGCACAAAATTTTGCTTACTAAGTGAGAAAACAATTGCCATTAGTATCTAAAAGACCTTGTTTTAAGAAGTAGTTAAAATTTAATATTGATGTATTCTCATCAGAATATGTTTTGCCTGTTGAATTACCCATTTATGTTAGAAAGCTAGAGTTTAATTCACTACTGCTTTCCATTCAAAATACTTCTTTTAAATGCTGGACAAAGACAGTGTGAAGTCCTTCTGTACCTGGGTCTGTGATTTGACTCTGACAGTAATTTAAAGGGAAATGTCAAAGGCAGGTGAAAATAAGGGTTGCTGTTTTCTGTTATCAACAAGTACATTTACTTGACTATTTCACATTGCTTACTTATCAGCACTTTCATTGTTACAGTTCACATACATGACTGGTACAATTTCACCATCCTCATTTATATTGATGGTTTTGTACTGTCATGAGTGCAGGTGGCTTATACAAAGCTATTTTGCCAATAGATATCTGGGATTTCTTTTTAAAATGCTGAGCTTTGCTTCACCTTTTCTACTGTGTGCTACTTTTGCTTATTTTTAGAATTTTTGTTCTACTGGATAAATGAAAAACTTTTGTGCACTGTCTTCATTATAATATCCAGTGTGATTATAAGAGCTATTTTTATCTGTCATTCAGTAGCATAGGGACTTCTGCTACTGTGAAACAGTTTCAGTAGACCTGAACTTTTTGGCACTTGCTTTTGAATGCTAGAATCTGAAGAATATATAACTTTCTCTCACAACAGAAAAAACAATACATATGTCCCCATCTTTTTTTTATCTAAACTTTATCTTTGAGTAAAATCTTTAACTTCTGTCTGTACTGCTTTAGCACTGAATTCTAAATTTAACATATTATTTGCTCTGGATTTTCACTTTTGGGCTTTTCACTTTTAAACAAAATAAACTGGAAAGTATTGTTGGGTTGCTGGTAATGCATAATGTAATTGTAGACCTCCTTTATCCTGCTTAAAATGTGTTCTCGTGGTTATACAGTCAAGCAAAATTCAGCTGTGTGACATTTGCTCTCAATATTGTAAGAAGTGCATTTATGAAAACTTTCATTGTCACAGCTATATTGGTCATGCATAGTGCAAATGCTTCTGTATATTTGCAAAATAATAATGCTAATAGTCAGAAAGGAACAACAATGCTAAATTCTTAAATTTGAGAGAAATTCTGCCACCTGGGGTGGAAAAGCAGCTGATGATTGTAATATTTTTCACAGTATTCGTATATTTGGGGAAATTTTTTTATTTTCTTTTATGTTCAGGGTTGAAAAGATAGGAAGCTGATCCAATCTGACATTTAGCCATGAAACGAATACTGGAATAAAAGTAGTTCAAGAGAGATAGACAGTACCAACAGCTAAATTTACCAAATTTGAACAAAACATATGTGTTGGTCTCTGAAATTATTCATATTTATATTCTTAGTAAGCTGTTCTCAAATGGCATAAAGATGTTTAAGCAAAATAGTAATAGCATATGATCCAAGAGACAAGCGAGTGTCAGCTTTTTTATGTTCCTCTCAAAATAGGTATGATGCTATTATTTTTCATAGAGATGTGTTTACCATCCTGCAAATGATAAGATAGACTTTTTTCAAATTTTTCTTCTTTAGGTAGAGAGTAGTGTGAAATGTGGCCAAAAAACCATGAAGATACAAGAAATTGTAGCAGAAATTCTGTAAACTTTAAACTGTCATGCTAGTTGGTCATTATCTGTTGAGCATAAATAATCAAAAGGTATAAATGATTTTACAATGTTCATTTTAGGCTAATATCCTTCTTTGTTTTAGTGGAACTTTAAGATTTGTTTTCAAAATTGTTAAGTCTAAAAGGCTGCAGTCCCATAACATTTCTTCTGAACAATAAAATACAATTTTGATAAATTATTGCTTACACTGAACTGCCCCTTCAAATTCAAGCCTTTTCCTTTCCCTCTCCTTACCAGATGAGCAAGCTCTTGGGTCCATATATTATTCATTACAATCAAATAAGACACAGTGGTGGCTCAGTAAACTTGCTTTTCATATAAGAATTGATTTTATTGAGTAATGCACATTGCAGACCCCAGCTTCCAGCAGTCAGGGCTGAAATGAGCAATTCTCTCATTGTAATAATGTGCCTCTGTCATCTCCTTATTATCAGCATGATAAAAGATGAAATATTCACAGACACTGCCCTCCTAACCTGATCACAGTTTGATATTTGAGCATTGGAAATGAGTTTTATAGGCTTTAATATACTCCTTGGCGGAGTGACCCCTGAAATTAAACATTATTACAGAGAGGATATTTAAAAAGCTGGGGCCGCAAATTACATCAAAATGAAAATATTAAGGAGTAGTAGGACTATGCTGAGTGGGAACTTGCTACTGCTGAAACGGTGAATGCCATAAAGCTTTGCACATTGGTGTCAAAAAAATCAGGAAAAAATGCTCAGGCACCTTGACTTCTGTTATTTTATACGTAGGGCTAAACTAAATTACTGGAATGGTTTCTTTTCCCATAGGCTACTTTCCCAGGAAGAAAAAGGATATTGTTCTCAACTTTGTCTGCAGCACCCTTCACATTTCTGTTAAAATGCACATTGCTTCTTTTTTGTGCAAACACCAATAAAATATACTTAAGTGTAGTGAAACCAAAGACTAAACTTAAGAAAAGAATAGGCCAACATAACTAGGGGAAATATTTTCATTCCATTTCCAGTCCTATTGCTGTTGCTGTGGACAGGTTTCTGCCAAAGTCTGGGCTATGAAGAGCTAAGGAAATTTACTGGACAAGAAAATAGAGTAATGTACAACATATTTAATATGTTTCAATCCAAATACTTTGTTAAAGTTAGGAAATAACAAATTTTTAATCCCTGTAAAGATGAAAGAAGAACATGTAATTTATTCATTTATGTAAGCATCAGTTAAAGGGTAATAAAAAAGATAAATTGAAGGGAATGAAATATAGTTTTATTTTTTTTGTTGCTGTTTGGTGGAATCTTTGTTTGTTTTAAACTGAGGCATTTCATGACCACTTGAAGCTCTTGTTGACTTCAATATGCCTGCTTAAGTGCATGAACTGAATCCCTTTTTTTTTAAACTCATAATTAATGATTCCTTTAAAGCCATTATTTAATTTTTATTTGCATCTTAACTTTTTAATCTGGCTGTGTACTGAAATTTGTTTAGCTTTCAGTCTATTTATAGTTTTGATTCATTAATTTGCTGTAGTTTGGACATCACCAAGTCAATGTGATTATAATAACCTCTGCATTGATCCTGCTAAAGCCCTTGCTAAATTGAGCTCAGCAGGAGGATGTCCTGTGACCTCATAAATAGTAGAAATGATTGCAAATCAGAATTCATATATGTTCCTGTCTCAGTGGGTAACTATGTTCCCCACAAAGGATTCAGTCATCCCTTTCAAATTTCAGTACTCCAACTGCAAAGAACTTGAGGGATTGTGCATCACAGTTCCCCAGCTGGGACTGGCACTTTTGAGCATTTTTTCCTAAATTACACCTTTATTTTATTACAGATAAGATGTCCTTTGTTATGCCTTACTCTTCTGTGATCTGATTTTTTGTTTGATATTGAAACCATGGAGACCCATCTGCAGTTTTCTTCCAGTAACATGCTATGGTCATTTAAGTGCAAGTGGGTGCTTCCCTTGCCAGCCTCCTGGAATTTGAAAGCAGTTACTATTTTGGTATTAATAATATACATATTAAGAGTTCCCTCAATTTCTCTACATTGCCATGAATCTTGTAAAACAAATATTCATCTTGTAGTATTTTCTTCTGCTTTGTACTATTAAGAGCATAAAGAGATATGAGTTCTTATGTATAGACACACTAAGCTGCTTTATAAAAGTAGGAATTTATGTAGCCTCACATCCTGGCTGTAGTACTGCACAATAATATATCCATATAAAAATCATAAAAGGGGAGATTTGATTGGTTTTGAGCTTCTTAAGAAATCAGTTGCACCTAGATTTTCATACATACTGTTACTTTGTAAGAACAAGAAGAAACCTCACATAGAATGGACACTGTGAAAGGTATTTGTATCTTAGGTTTCCCTCAGTTTTTAGACTAGAAAAAGAGAGAACAGAGAATTAAAAGTATAGAACCCTTCAGGATGGAATAGACTGCTGATCTTTTATACTTTCCTCAGATCCTGCACATGCTTTTTAGGTGACTGTGTATTCACATTGCAGTTGCTTTTTTCCTGGTATTGTAAGTAGTCAGAAAACACAAATACTGTAGGTTATCCCATAATTCCCTACTTAAAGCCTTAAAATTTTTCCATAATACTGACACTTATATACCCTGCTGTGATTTGAGACCTTTACCTTTTGCCTTGCTCAAATTCCCCCTATGTTAGTAGAGGAAGAGCTTATTTCCCCTTTATATACTAACATCTTACATATTTGAATACTTGCTATCTTTTTCTCGATTTCATGTTCCATTGTTTTCAATTTTTCCTTCTAGATCTTGTGTTCTATGCTTGTACATTTTTTTCTTGTTTAAATCCTTGTTTTCTGATTTAATGCATTTTTTTGGTACACAGCATTCAATTTAATATTAGTACTTCAGTACAAGTCATTTCTTCAGAATAATTTTGAAGGTCCATTTCTTCTGTATTGACATTTGGCTGGAAATCACTTCTTTTGATTTACCCATTAAAAGTTTTACTCTCATTTCTGAACCACAAATGTTCCTACTGTGATAAGCAAAAACAGAAATCTGTTGATCAGTGCCATAGCAGATCCATTGTGTGGCTATTGCAGACATGTTCTTTATGAACTCACCCTCTGCTTTCTGGTTTCTGATGCTTCAAATTTCCAAGCTGCTGAAGTTTTGAAATATCTTTTTTTTCCTCTCTTTCTTTTTAATTCTTCCTGTTAATATTTGAAGTGTTCATCAAACCAGGTAATTAGGCAAGGGTTTTTTTTTATTTAGAGTAAATAGGGAAATCTCTTTCTTACATGTGAAATACTGCTGAGAAGGAAACCTCTTATTAATGTAGGCCCAAAGGACATACAAAAGCAACAAAATTGCATTTATCACACCATTGGCTGAACTATCTGTACAGTGAAACTGAGGAGAAGTCATAAAGTTACATGTGTTTTGGCTTAGTTGCTTTTTGATTGTTATATTGATTGTTGGTACCACATGAAGATGTTTGTGTTTTGTCATCAGGTTTGGATTTGATGTTTCTTTTGAAAGGGACTGTTAGTAGATTCCACTTGCAAAGATGGTAGGAATGTCTAAGTCTTTGCAACTTGGTGCACTCTCTTCACTGTACTTCCCTTGCCCAAAGGAGAGCAAGTGGTGTAAAAGGAAATCTGAGAAGACACATTTGATAGGAAAGCTTATGGAATATTTTACCATGGAAAAGACAGAGTGGTTTATACTTACAGAACCTAGTCAGTTTGTGAGTCCATATATTTCCATGCTCATACTTTGTGTTGATTTAAATATTTTGGGGTTAGGGGTTTTTTTTTAAGTTTTAAAAAGTTTTTTCTACAAGACTTTGCAGAGTGATTGTATAGCCTCATGTACTTTTTGTTTGGTTTCTTTTCTACTTCATTCATCACACTAGCAAGTTACTTTTTCAGTTTATGTTTACTTTGACTTGAAATATATTTTTCTTCCTTAAAATGTCCTCAGGGAGAGAAGGTTGCTGGACAATTCTATTCTGAAGGATTCAATTTATTTCAGTTCCAACTGCAATGTTATTTAAAAACAAAACAAACAGTTAAAAACTAAAGCTAGCCGAAATGATTCTATGTATTAAACAAATGGTGGAAATTGGTGAAGTACAGTAGTCTGAATTGCAAAGTAGTGAATGGTGTACGTTGAAACAAGCAAGTAGATGAAATACTAAATATAGGTCTTTAGATTGCAGTTATAAATCTGGAAGGATGAGTTGTTTGTTTGTTTGTTATCCTCTCAGTACAGGACAAGTAGTGCTGCAAGAAAAGTCGAATTCAAGCTGACAGATCAGAGGAGGTGATGGGAAATGGTTTAGAGGAGGTTCCTTTGGCCACAGATTCCACAGGAATATGTGCAGACCTGGGGAGTATGCTGCAAAATGTTTTGCCTCAAAAACATGTCTAATTTCATTTTTAAAACCCTTCCAGTGGAGGTGAAACTGTCTTGTATCTACGTATTTTTTAACCCCAGGAGGGTTTCATAATGGACATCAAAATAGATCACTTGTGACAGACACTTCCTGAAGTCTAGCAGTAGCTGTTCACACTCGAGGATCTAGTGACCATCACCACTGCAGTGAGTTTCATACATTTCTTTTCTCATTTCTGGGTAGGATAATTTTTCCAGTGAAAAGATTGGATCATTATGCAAACTTATTTTACTCAAAAAAAAATTTCCAACACTCTCTTTTGAATTTATCAATTCAAATATAGATTACTACAACATGAGCTATGTTTGGAATATTTGAGAGGGGAAAGAAAATATTTAAAAATTACATGTTGTGGCTCAGAATTCACTGGGCAGCTTAGATAAACTCTTGAGTATTTTTTTAGTTGTCATCTTCAGATTTATTTTATACTTGAATTTTTCCAAATTAGAAGCAATTTCAGGAGTTTTTCTCAATTCTCTCTCTATGTCTGTTTTTTTCCTTCATGTGCTTGTTATATTTCGCCTCACCATTTCATAAATGTATTCATGTTGGTATTCCTAGAGTATTTGATGATTTGGCATATAGAATAGAATGAAATATGCTGAATCAGAAGAGACTCATCAAGGCCATCAAGTTCAACTCCTGGCCTTTTACAAAACACCCCAAATACCACATCATGTGCCTGAGAGCTTTGTCCAAATGCTTCTTGAATTCAGATAAGGCTGGTGATGAGATCACTTTCCTGGGTAACCTGTTCCAATGCCCAACCACCTATTGACTGAAAATCTTTTCCAGGTATCCAGCCTAAAATTTTCTTAAATCAGCTTCATGCTGTTTCCTGTCACCAGTCCCATATAAGGTTGGTCCTTTTTTATGTTGCCTTTTTCATATAATTTTATTAAATAATTAGAATTTTTTTCCAGAATATTGCCTAATTCTGGAATATAGGTTTTTAGATCAGCTGTCAGTATAGGATGTTTTCCTTCATTTTGCATTTTTTCTTCTCTTATGTGTATTTCCTTTCCTCACTGTCATTCAATGATTAGTTTAACAAGAAACAGTAACTTTGTCATTTTCACACAGCTGTCATTTCTTTTTCCAAGGAATTTCAACTCCCTGAAGGTGCTTAATGAACAACTCTACAATTTCTTTACAATTGTAGAAGTGTTCCTATGTTGCTGTAGTGAGTTGATACTGTTTGAGATCTTGTTGTTCTAAAACTTATGTCACCTGCCTACGAATCTTATTACTTCAGATACTTCCTGGCAATCACCATGACATTCCGATGCCAAAAAGCTGTGTCCCACCGCAAAGGTAAATAATTAAGTTGCTGTGATTCTTTTTCATCAGTTGTTAAAAGAGCTGTTGATAATAATATGATGTCAAATAATCTTTGTATTTAAATGTGAATTAGAGACTAATTCAAAGAAGAACAGTGCTTTTATACAGTATTTAAAGGCAGTCATCTATATTTTCATTTGTTTACTTGACCTTCCCTTCCCTTCCCTTCCCTTCCCTTCCCTTCCCTTCCCTTCCCTTCCCTTCCCTTCCCTTCCCTTCCCTTCCC
>JAWWMJ010000085.1:2506572-2536903 GCA_035047045.1 Vireo griseus
TTACCTTCCCTTCCATTCCCTTCCCTTCCCTTCCCTTCCCTTCCCTTCCCTTCCCCCATGAGGGGAAATTTCCTCCCAGGAAGGAAATCTAACTACTGTGTCTGGACTGAAATACAAAATATAAGGATACCAGTTGCTCTCATATCTCTTAAAAAGCCAGGGGAAAAAAATAAGGAAGGTTCTTTTTCTTGTTAGTAATAAACATCATTTTGTTCTACCATTCTAGATAGATTTTGCTTCAGTATTATACTTGGGTATAATCTTCAATATTTTATTTAAGCCATACAAGGAACAGGTAGGTATCTCACAACCAGGTTTTAGGCTGAAGAAGAGAAAAATTGGGTGAGTCTTTGCTACATAAATTTTTTCCAGTGGTACATAAAGAGATTTGATCATTATAGTAGAGAAAAAATGACGTAGGACGGGTGCTTAAAATGAATAAGTGAGCACCCAAATCATCCAGACGTGAAAGGAAGGTGAGTCACTGCGGTAGAAATTTCCTAGTCTTGTTGCCAATAGTGGGTTTTTTCTTAGCTAATTTTTGGACAATTTTTCCCCTCATGTTTAGGTGTGTGGTAATGTAGTGGAAAAGAGACAATATATGATTTTCTTTTGGCCTGTGTCATAACAGACTAACAACTGATAAATACTCTGAAACTCTTAATTGCTATTGTGGGTGAGGTAAACAAAATGTTAGTTGTTAGACAGTTGGTTCTGTCTGGACACAGAGATTTTCCTTGCAGTGCTTAAAATACCCTTGAGAATATGTTTGTGTTTGGCTGTCACTGTGCATTAGAGACTAATAACAGACACAGTACCACTGCTGGTTTTTTATAACTGCACAGTGTTTTCACTGCCATTGTGCAAACTAAGTTAGCATTCCTTGATTTTGTTCACTGAATAGTGATAGGTCTGCACTTTTTAAAAATGTCATTCTTTCATTGCTGCTAAGATAGAAGTCGTCATATGCCATGATAGAATAGCAAGTAGTCCAGTAAAACATTAACTTTGCAAAAGATTTTTGCTGTGAATTTTGCGTGCTAAAGTTAAATGACATAGAAGTTCCAAGTCTGATCATTGACTCCATCAAAATCAAGTGACAAAAAAGGAATGTGACAAGAGATAGGCAGTCTTCTTTTATGGAATTGTCTTTAATATGATGGCCATTTTTATCATTTTTGAATCAGAGATTTTCTCTGAATCACTACTTTCCTCTCTTCCACTGTCAAGATAGTTCATTTGAGGATGTGCAAAGCAACTGTTAAACTGTGCAAAAACCTCCAATGGGTTTGGGAAACCAAATAGCTTAGTCTAATTCCTAGAACACCTACTTAGGTGCATCTGTCACCAGTGGAGAGTGTGAAATTGTGTAAGGACAGGCAACAGAAAGCCATGGAAACCTCACACACACATACTGCTGGCCACAGGCAGTGGTAGAGCTGATGTTAGTCAAATCCAAAATATGATACAGGACAGGTCTTTAATTGTTTTTCTTGACACCCATTATTTTCCTTGAGTCATACTGTTCTATTGTCAGCAGCGTGATTTGAGGTTAGCTGGAATTCCTTTAAGTGTGAATGAATTTAGATATGGCAGAATTCCAATTCCAACAGGAATTTTTTTGTCTGTGCATCTGATCTACGAGGAGGCCAAAGAAATTTAGGCCATATAGATGAAAGAGAGAATTGCAGTACTAGGGGAGAGTAACAAGGAGAAAACCACTGGAAAATCAGAGAGAATATAGTGGTTATTTGTGAAGTTATTAATTTAAAAAATGAGATGATTGAGACAGATGATGGGTAAAGTTCCAAACAGTGGACCTTGCTAAGTCTTGTATTGTGTTGTGTGAAGATTGTAGCATGTTCCTGTTAAATGGAGTGTGATTGTTCAGCTGTGGAAGCTGCCTTACGACTTGTGATTGTTGTGATTTTCAGCGTTGAGTCTTTATAGAACTTTCTCCTTCTTGAAGGTCTATTGAATGTAGGGATGTGATACACATTACAAGCAGACTTTAGAAGAAGTCATCCACTGTATGAAGCCAAAATGAAAAAGGGCTCTTTGAAGGAAGGTTCTGGGTTGCAGAGCAGAAGAACCTAAATCGTTAGGGTCTTCCAAGTGAGCTACAGAAGCATGTACTTCTTTCTTACTCTGTGGCCCTATGAATCAACATAGTGATTTGTAAAGGATGTGATGTGGACCATCCAAATTTTCCCCTTAGCCACCATATAGGTCTTTAACCTTTCTTGAATTTGCTGATGGACCAGGTTAGAAGCATAGCAAGGGAAAAAGATGAAACGCTAAATGGAGGCTGAAGATAATGAGGTTAGTTGGCTTTTGTGTGATGGACTATTTATTTGTTCTGAAATTTGTGTAGCTTGCAAGACCCTGTTTGATTTCCTCTTGGAAATGGAGTCATATTTCTGAATCCCCAAAATGCCTTCTCTTCTGTGAGCTCAAGAACTCTTCATTAACCTACTTAATAATGCAACTGGGGATAAACTTTGGGTTTCATTTCTTGAAGAACAGAAGTACTTAGGGTTCTTACTGCAGCCTGCTTTAAGAATGTGCCTTAGTTATGAGAATGTGAGGATTTCTACCTATAGCAAAAATGTCAGACATCTTCATAGGATCCTGCTGGGTTTTGTTTGTGTGCAAAATGTTGTGCTAGCCAGAGTTGTGCTTAGTGCCTTCTGTGCTGACATTGTTCTGTTGTTGTTGCTAACAATGTGGTGCTGTCTCGTTCTGCTGACTGTGCTAGACATCTGCTGACTGCGGTTCCGATGTTTCACCCACTGAGCTGAAGAGTTTTGGGATCACTGGGGCATGATCAGGAGCACTTGACAGCCACAAGTTCTCAGCAGGAGAATTGTGGAATGTAGGCCCAGACTGACATAAGGCCTGTCATGTTCTTATAGTTTAATTTGCTTATGCCTGCACCAAGAGAGTTGTCTGAACTCCAGGCTTTATTTTTACTCTTTTTTAGAGGAACTTTGGTTTATTGCAATGGCAACTAGCAGCAGGCCTGTTATGTTCTGTAGAGAGGCATGTGAAATCAGCTAATTTCAGTTTTTTTCCAAATCCATCAGAGGTCTTTTAGGGTTTTGGTATCTGCCTCACTGTTACCTCTTCATTAATATGAACTTAAAACATAAAGGTTTTATGATGTTTTACTCCCTTTAAGGAAACCATTTAACTAAAAGATAAATAATCCCTACTTTGCTTGCTTGCAAAAGTCAACAATGCTCTGGATTTCGCTGTTTGGCAAGATGTCTGAAAGTTATTTGTTGCCATACCCCACTCTTTCCAATTTTCTGTCTCATTGTCTGATTTTGATGTAGTTGAATTTGTATAGTGGAACAGACACTGCATCCCACATGTACAAAGCACAGCTCTTTACTGTATTGAACTTGCTAGCTATGAAGAAAACCAAAGATATAATTGAGAACAGAGCCTAAAGGAAAAAGCTCTTTTCAGGATGGCTTTAATATTGTGATCTTCTTCTTAATGAGAAAACAACACGAGTTTGTAGGGGATGTCCTGATTTAATGGGCATTATGACTTATTTGGCTGCCCTGAATTCTATATGGATGGACCACTAAAATTATACATGCAATTGAATAATTTTATTAAACACTATTTTGTTCTTGCCCTATGGATATATAACTATGTTTATCTGTATTCTAAATTTTTTTTATGGTTGACAGGGTATATGATGCCCACAATTCTGTGAAGTTGGGTTTAAAGTCTTTAAAAAATACTTGTGGGTTTATTTTAACACTCAGGTAATCTTACAAGATCACATTTCATCTTCCCCTAACCCCTCAGTGAGTGAGATAAGGTTCTGTTATACTATATTTTCTAGTTGTGAGGAGTTTCATAAGTAAAATCTATGAAACCTTAATCAGCCCTTTGAATTTGTAAATTCCTGTTGCATCAGATACTTAGGCTATTGTTCTATAGGATTTTTTTTTTTTAAATGAGACTTATATACTCAAGAGTTGTTTATATTATTCTTCACATGTGAACTGGTTTTGTTCATAATATGGTGAAACTCTGGAAAAAGTTTCAAAAGATTGTTTTGAAAGTACAGGTTAGTAGCTTGTTTTGTAATATTCATGGTGAGGGAAGCAGGTGCAAGATAAGGAATCTTGGGAAAAAAAACCTAATTATAGGTGAACAGCTCCTAAATAACTGTTTTCAATAGTAATGTAAACTTTTGCAGTTTGGCCTGAGGCACCCTCCTCCCTGAGTTGTGCTATGGCATGTTGTTTATGCTTTTAAAAACTACAGCTTCACTCTTTTCCAGAAGTGCTGTACTTTTTACTTTAGTGGACATTTTAAGTTGCTAAAAATTATGAAAGAGAAAAACCTATTTCAAAATAAAGCACTGGCCTGATATATAATGTAAAGTCTAGACGGGTTTTCAGTGGAATATTTTCTGTTTTAACCATGCAGTGATCTGGGCACTGAAAAGATGTCTCTGTGATTTAAGGTTGATGAAGAATTATATCTTTTATTAGAACTCTTTATCTTGTGGAAAAGAACTTTACTGCAACTTCAGTGCATATATCTGTAGGGATTTATGTTTTTATTTAATCCTCAAAGAGAAAAGAGGGAGGGAGAATTCATAATGGGTTTCTTACAGTTTAGAAATCCTCATAGTCCAGACAAAAAAAAATGAAGGTCTACTCCTTCATTTTACTTTCATCTCAAAATCTCAAATGACTAACTGTTACAACCACGATTAAACTTTATGCACATTCTTGGCTTGTGTGGGCCAGGTAGTTTTGCAAGCCTTGTGCTTCATAAGGCCAGGAAAATCATCAGAGCACCTAAACTGAAATTTAATTCCTGCTTCAGTCTTCGAATGAAGTATTGGCAGGCAATGCCTAAGGTGTTTCTTTTCTCTCAGTTCTTGAATTCTTTGGAATCAAAGCTCTATGAGGCTAGCAACACTTCGCTGTGGAGGCACCCAAGTGTGATTTTCTCTGCTGGAGCTGCACCTTCCTGGTCTCGTGGCTGTTCTCAGGTGTCCAGCAAAGCAGAGGCTCATGGCTGCTGTGTCACCAAATAGGGGCCTGAATTCCTATTTGGCCAGAAGGTCAATGAGTGCTTTCTGTGGTGATCATAGTTCCATAACATGAATAAAAAATAATTTTTCTCATGTGTGAGTGAAAGCCTTGTGTGAATTTAGCACTTGGGGCATGAAAGAGGGCAACCTGCCTATGTAATTCAACTTGAGTGTCATTTTACAAGTGTTCACAGACTTGGAAATGGTCCTTACTAGTGCACGTTAACACCAATGAGCTGTCAATCATTTTAATTATGCTGCTTTCAAGTGCTTTTTTTGAGTAAACAGCTAAAGTCTTCAGTAACTATAATTAGCTTTTGCAGTATAAAAACTAAAGAAGGCCTTTAATTTTCAAAGCATACAATTATTTCATGCAAATCATGCATGAGCCAAATAATTTTGCTTCGACTCATGTAATTATTTCATGGATAAAATTACCTGCTGGTTACTACACTGTCTCTCTGCAGATGGCAGGGCTTTAGGCTTTAGTTAATATTTCATTTCATGATGGCTCATTTCACTGGGAGTACAACTGCAGTATCTTTTCCAGGGTATGTCGATCCAGTGCCATACTCCTTGCAGGTCTTGGCTAAGTGACACATCTCTCAATTGCTTTTACACTTTATGAGCAGCAGCAAGTTCTAGCCATTTATTGGCCTTGGTCCAGTTCTTTCCAGTGACTCCTGTCTGAATTAGAGCCCTTGTCTGTTCTGTTGCTCTAGGAATGTTTTCCACCACCAGCTGCTGAAAAGCACACATGGCATTTTCCTGAAGGCCTAGGAACTAGCTCGTCACCCTCTTGAGAAAAGGTTACTATTGCCATGTTCTGGGAAATTTGTTCTCTGAAACACAAGAGATGTTTTGCCCATAATGCAGGATACACATGCTAATAACTTTGGCTCAAGTATCAGACACCTTTTCTCTGAGATCATGTGTTCCTGCCAAACTAACACACTCTTTTTTAATGTCTAGAAAAGCAATATGTTTGTGGCCCTCTTGGTTGTTAAGTACTGCTGTGGCTCTGAAGTCAAAATAGTTTCTGTTCTCAAACTCAGTCAGAACACTACCAGCTTGGGCTTTATAAGACTTGCACAAGGTTGGGTAGGATATTCCTTTCCTTGTAGTATTGATGTCTTTGGAATTCACCATTCATTTAAAGCTCCCATACACCACTGAGTTTTAAAGGATTCACAGAATCATTTAGGTTGGAAGGGTCCTCTCAAGATCATCTAGGCCCAAGCAGGGTCACCTAGAGCAGGTTGCCCAGGAACTGCATCCAGTCAAGTTTTGAATATATCTACAGATGCAGATTGCACAGCATTTCTGGTAAACCAGTTCCAATCTTTGACCACTAACAGCGACAAATATAGAGATTCAAATCTCTCTGTTTTAACCATACTTGGCTTTGAACTTCCTATTTTTGGTAACTCCTGTACTACCAGAACTTTTCTGGGATTTTTCTTTCCTCTTTAATTTTTAGTTTGTAATTGATTTTTTTACCAATATCAGCTTGAAAATAATGTTCTAGCAGCAGTTGTTACTCTGGCTGTTCCTTTGCCTTATAATTTATCAAAGATCAAGAAGGAATAATTGTATTAACCATACAGACAGACAGTCAGGGCAGAGTTCTCTAAAGATTTTTCACAAAGTAAAGAATTTTCAAGGCACTGGGAAGCACTAGGAAGAGGTCTCAGAAGTAAAGTGACATCTAGAATACTAACTTTTGCTAATTATGGAGTAAAAGAGGGACTGCTTATCTGTATTCTGCCGTGACAGTTTCTCTGGCCCTCTGCTATGCTGTGGAAGACTTGTTCCTATGAGCTCTAAAGGAAGGCACAGTGAGTAGAATACCCACTGCTCATCAGTAGGAATTGTTCACACAGATCTGTTAGCAACGTGAAAGAACTCAGAAAACAGATTCAAGATCGAGATTTTTCTGAATTAAGTTAATGAGCAGTAGTTGTGCTGGGTTAAGTTTTTAACTGTTGTAATCTGTCATTCAAGACAAATTAAAGGCTTCAAGCAACCTATAGTTTTAGAATTGTTCCTCCAAATAATCTGAATTTCCTAACCAGTAATTTCAAGTAAGAGAATTCTGAAAGTTTTAAAAAGGCAGTAAAAATGCAATAACATGGTGTGTTATTAGTATATAACATGGTGCAGTTGTAGATTAGGCTTTTGTTGCACCAGGTCCTCAAGATGATTTTTTCCAGTCATAGTAAGGAAGTAGCATGAAAATGTGGAATGGTACTTACATGAGTAAAGGGAGTATCAAATATAGATTTAGGTTTGAATGCTTCTACATTGAGATATATTCAGTTCCTGACTATATTAGCTGTTCAAGTTGCATAGAGTTCAGAACTGTATTTAGCTGAGCTCTTCATAAAATGCTTCTCAATTATTAAGCTTTGTTAAGAATATTTATGTGTAATAACTTTTCTTGGGTTAGCAGTAATTGTTCTCTGCATATTTATTATTTCTTACTAAGCTACATCAACTCAGCACAAAGAGCCAGTGCTGAGGAAGGAATTGCTGCTGACCTCTTATTATGCAGCAAATGAAGCAGAGCATTTTCTTTCCAAGCTGAGCTCCTTCATGGGCTCTCACAGGAAGCACACAAAGGACATTTGTATTTGTAACTGATAGTCATTTTACCTTTTCCCTTCAAACAGAAGAGTGATGATATTTTCTGGATGCTCACAGGAAGTTAAAGTGTAAACTTGTCACTGGGTGTCACTGTTACACCACAGGAATCCGGGTGGAAGTGGATTTCTCTGGCCTCGAATCACAAAGATCTTAAAGGCCTTATGTACAAGTGGCAGAGGCACATAGCATTGGTATGAATGCTGAACTAGTTTTATGTAAAGAATACACTATAAGTGTATTTGCTTATGGGGCCAGCAGTGCTTATCAACTCCTGGGTGTTTTCTGATGTGCCTATATTTGACCTCTGAGTGGTATTTCCCTCTGGGTTTTTTGCATTTGTTGGGGCTGTTGGAGAGCTGCTACCTGTTTTATGTGTGCATCACTGTTCAAAATATGTAAACATTCAAGTCATACAGTGCAAAACTGAAAGGCTTGCTAGAGGACATCTCATCCAGTCCCCCACCCCTAGTAGGTCAATTTTGTCTTAAACTTTCCCTGACTAATGTATTTTTCAAAGCAGCACTGACAGTCATTTAATCACTCGACAGAGAGATACTTTTCTTATAATATAAACAATATTTCTGTATGTGCCGATTAGTAGGATTTTTTTTATTTTGATTGATTGAATTTTGAAGGTTGAATGCTTAAAAACATGTCACTAAGCCTTATCTTTTAGTCTGTTTCATCACTTAGATTCCTCCTGTACCCAATATCCCATTCTGATTTTGGCACAGTTGATGATATTTGCCAAAGAGTAACACTTTGTGTTTCTTTTTCTTGACTTTTATGTGCTTGTGTGACAGTTTAAGATAAATATGAGTTATGATACTGATTGCCAAAGAGCTTACAACCCCTACAGTTAGAAGTGATTTGAAAATTATATAAGGTATAGTCTATTCCTTTATCTAAGCTAGTCATGAAATTACTGAAAATTGCAAATGCCTAAGAGGTTCTGTGCATTACCCAGCAGTTAGCTACTGGGAACTGCTAGAATTGTGATTTCTGAACTGGTTTGAACCCTGTTTTTGCAGTGTGCATATTATGTGAAGCAGTATCAAAAGACTTGTGCATGCTAAAGCTTGAGACTCCTGTCTTTTTCTTCTCTTCTACCATTTTAAAGGTAGGGTGTTTTGCCTATTTTTTTGTTTTCAAATGTTACAACCACCTTGAAAAGAACCCACAGATATTTGCTAGTGGCTTTGAGAATACTTGAAATACTTCTCTTACATCCAGCATACTACATACACTATAACCCTGATGTATTAAACACAAACACAGAATTAAAGAAATGCTTCCAACACCCCAAACTGAAATTTTACAGTTGTTTCATGATTATCAAAACAAAAGTTTCATTTTCACCTTTTCTTTTCTGTGATTTTAGAATTTCCTTTTTACTGTTATGTAGAAGCTGGAGAGATTGCACAGAAAAGACAAAGAGTAGTATTTTGAGGTGGCTGAAGGGATTTTAACCACTAGAAAAGAAAGATGTACACATTTAAACATTCAACAGTTTACAGGTATTGATTTTTGTGCTAAGTGATCAAACGTACTTAATTACTGATGTCATAACACATTTAGTTGCATTCTATCTTTTCCTTAAGGTTAGATATTTGAAGGTGTCTTGGTGTAACTTTATGATGTATCCCATATCACCTACTCTATGAAATTTCAGAAAATTGAATCAGAAAATGAATTTTCTGCCTTTCTGTGCCTTAAACTGAGTCCGAGAGGGGGAAGAGAGAGAAAAACCAGCCAGAGGAACTTTTTCAAAGCAGTTCTGTGCTTCAAGGTCACTACTCCTCTCTGTTTCTTCTTCTTCTTCTTCTCTTCTGGACTTGTTTGGAACACCAGAACATCAAAACCTCACTGGGAGACCTTCCAGCCTGGAGGGAGGTCCCCCATGCCAACCCAGCTGCAAAGAAGAGAGAGAGAGGGACCACACCCACAGAAGGACTTTAAACTCTTCCAGGTTTCTCTCCACAGCGAGAGATTTTATTATTTAGCATTAATATTCTTTTTTTTCTGTGTGTTCATCAAATAAATCGTTTTTTCCTTCTTCACTTTCCTCCGAAGAAATATTTTCTTTTCCCGAACCTGGTGGGGGAGGGGTAACTTCAACCTGCTTTCTATCAAGGGATATTTTCCTCTGAATTTGTCTCAAATTGGGACAGCAGGTAATTTGGTGGAACTGTGCATCTTGGACTGGATTGATGAGGCCCATGCTGTGATGGTCAAATAATTGTCCATAACACTTCTTAAAAAGCTTCTAGTTAATTAAACGACATGTTTATTGTTACTATAAATGGACACATGCTTTTATTTCTTCCTTATTAATCGTCCCACATTTATCAGCCCTGGTTGACTCCATGCTCTTGAGATTTTCCTACTTTGCTGAGGAAAATTTAAATGATTTTCTCAGAAAAGGGGATTAGTAGCAGCATTATTGTTAGTTGGACTGACAGCTGATGTTTTTTTCACAAGCATATTAAATCGACCTGATTAGTTTTTGCATTCAACTCCCTTAAACACAGAAGATTGTATTCTAGTAGAAGCCAATCATGTTAATTACATCTGAAGAATCTGCATATTCAAAAGCCATTGCTTGTTTTATGGACAGCAAAAATAAACACCATATCTTTTTAATAATTTTAAGTGGGTCACTTTCAGGACAGTGTCTGTTTTAAATAATCATATTGTTAAGGGCCATGGGCAAAAGCTTTTTATTAGTAATGTGCTAATTTGGGGTTTGTTTTGTTTTATAAGGACCATAATATTTGTTTTTGAAATTACTACCAGCCAAACACTTTAAAGATATGATAGTATACCTCATCTGGTTTCTGGGAATTCTACATAGTGTGGGTAGGTAGGAAGTCACTTTGGCATAAAAATGTTGTAATTAGCAGTTTGAGATTCTCAAACTGCTCAGAAAGCAGATCACAATAAGGGATATAACTGTCAGACAGTAGGATTAGGCAAGATATTAGGAAGAGTGGAGGTATGACAAGAAGTATTTATCTGTAGATAAATTTAATTTTATCTGCAGTATTTTATCTGTAGAAAATACTAAGGATTTTGTAAGGATAGAAACCATAAGATAAACACACATAGTAAGAGGTTGTTGTAAATTGTGGCACAAATTGAAGTTTTTCTTTGACTCCCAGCTTTACTGTCTTAATAAACTTTTTTCAATGTTTTACTCTATGAAGTCTCAAAAAATATGTCAGTATTGTTTCTATTAATTTCTTACGTTCATCATAACAACATAAACATTTTGCTTTATGTAAATCAATATTGAATTATATAGAAACAACTGAAGGTAGCTGTCATACAGAATCAATTAATTTTACTCAGAATATTACTTACCATATTTAAAAAATCATTCAGTGATGATTTGTTAGTATACAGATTGTTATTCATACAGAAAGGGATATTATGTGCAGAGGAAGAACAACATTAGCAGTTAGTGATACTTTCTATGTGCTTTTCTATGAAATGCTGTTGCAATCCATTATTAATAATGTCAATTTGTGTTGTTTCATGTGATAGTCAGACCTGCGTCTGCGGTCCACAAAGGGTTAAAATTAAATAGCTGTTAAAACAAACAAACAAAGAAGAAAAAAACCTAAACCAAACAACAGCAAAAATCATGTCAATTTGAAAGCGAAGGCAAAGAACAGAAATTGCCAGATGAGGCAAAAGCCAAATCTGTTGAAATATTGTGTTCAGTTCTTACTCCATTTCCTGATGCCCTCTTCACAAAATAGCTTGTTTGTTGATCTTTGTACTTCCACTAACTGTTCCTCAGCCCTGCACTGTATGTTTGCCATCACTCTCTAGACTATCTGACCCAGAGTTGTTCAGTAGGTGTCTGCAGAAAGGGCTATGTGAATACAATTAAATAAGTCTAACTTGAGAGTTTCATCTTGTAAGTTTTTTTATTGCATTGGGAGTGTTTACATAACTGCTCAAAGGAGGCTTTTTCTATGTACCTGTTTACACTTTTTACTTCTAAAACTCTTGAAGCCATCAGCCCTTGGAGGGTGCTTACGTGGCACTTGTGAACCCTTGATTGATGAGGAGAAAAGCCCTGTTAGTGAATCATGGGGAAAATATTCCATAACGAACTGGTCTTTTAATGAGGGTCAGCACTGCCTTTGCAGTGGCTGGAAGGAAAGGGATGGAGGAGAGAGATCCTGTTGTGTTGCAAAACTGTTTGAGAGACACAATAGTGGGGGAACGGCTCAGACACCGGCCTTTGTGTGCAAATTTCCCACCAGAGCTAAGCAACTTCTTCTATTTTTTTTTTTTCTTTTTCTTTTTTTCAAATTTAATTAAGTGGGTTTGGAGTCCAGCACTGGCCTAACAAGCACTTCTTCATGAATGAAAGGTTTGTCTCTGGCAGTGAGGCAAGGCTCTGAACAATGTCAACAGCAATTACTGCCAGCTGTGGCCACTCGAACAGCTCCTGAGAACAGGAGGTGCTGAGCAGACAGAGTGGAGTGCAGTGCTCCCAGGAAAGTGCTGGGGGTAGTCTTGGCCTTCCTTACAGCAAACTTGTCATCCCTGCACCCAAGATTTTAACTGAAGCTAGGCTTCTCTTGGGAAGGATTATCTAGAGATGCTCATGCAGTCACAGAGTTTTCTAGCAGGTGTGACACTTACTGGTGTGAGGGAGATTCCTACAATCTGTATGACAAAAAGTGGTGATGTTTGCTGGGGAGAGGTATGGGCACAATCAATTATCCCAGAAGTGATGAAGATAATTCACTTAAATTTAAAAGGATGTATCCCTGAAAGTTATAGCAATCTCTTTTACGAATCCCTGATCTTTCTTAAGTTGTAGGCCCATTTGAATGGAACTTAATGGGGATCTAATGATATTTTCTGTATATTTTTCCTTCACTTTGCTTTCATAAGGACACATTTCTTTTCATAGGCTTTATCTTTGGAAAACCAAATTCTATAGCACTGAGGTGAATTTTTCATTTGATAAGTAGATAAAATCAAACATCGAACGCACAAATTTCTGTCTTAGGGAAATGCATGCAGCAGCAGTAATCTTGCAGCTCCTATGCAGCCTGCTACCCTGAGAACACCTGTGCTGTTCGTTTGGCAGACCATGTTCTAAGTAAAAATTGTTATTCAATCAATATTCAGTAGGAAACTAATGTGATCTATAGCATAATCAACACGAAATTGTGATATGAATTGAAATTGATGACAGCATGGTCAGTGCTCAGTAGCCAACAAATGCTCCACTTGCATGTACAGTTCACAGTATATAGAATTTGTGATTATTTATTTAAACTATAGTAAGTTTGCTTATGTAACAGTACCACCAGGTTTCCTGCTCATATTCCGTCCCATTTCATTCTGTAAATGCCCTGAGAGTTCTTGCCAGGATAAAGAACAATTCTGTGATGCAGTTTTGCAGTGTCACTCCACTCTCAGAGAAAACAAATGTAGCCTGAAATTGCTTCTTTTTACTCACAGTTATGAATGCAGCTTCTGACTTGAGTTGATTCCTCTCAGTTTAAAGCCCTGGCAGTACCATTTGAAACTTCACAAGTTGTACAATGAACTGCCCTATCATCAACTTGATGTAGGCATTGAGAAGATTCTTTGGGGGCGTTTTCATAAGCTGATCAATGTGAAAAATGCAACTCTCTAAATTAATGTGGTGATTATCTATATAAGGCTTTGAAATTTCTCCAGTTAATGATTATAACACCCCCAGAGTGTCAGTCAGGGGGTTTTCACCCAAGGTGACTATTTTATTGGTTTATTTTAGTTTGGTTTTTGCAAAAAAAAAACCAAAACCAGTTTTGGTTTTTTTTGTTAGTTATTTTGAATACATAGATGAGGAACAAGTTTTCAGTACATTAAAAGTTTAAGGTGCAAGGACTGAAAAGAGCACACAAAGCTGGGAAAAACTCTGAAAGCAGAATCATAAATTTGAGTAATTTAATCAATGGATGCATAAGATGAGGAAAGAACTGATGTAATCTTTTATGAAGTTTAGCTATAAGACTGTTTTTCCTATGAGCAGAAAAAGATTGGGAGCATTTTGCTCAAATGTGAGAGCCTAGAATTGTTGTCAGTCTACCTTGTTGCAGTGCAGAAGGACTTCTGTCTTGGACATTAACACAGTTATTTCTGGAGTGGAAGAATACAGCCTCTGAAGAGAACAGGACTTTCACATGGGGACAATAGACAAGTTCGAGTGCTTCTTGGAATTTTCTAGGGTTTTAAGGTTTTTAGTATAGACAAAGCGACTCACTCAGAATCACTCACAATTATCCTGAATTACTTGATGTTTGTAAATAAATTCTTCTAATAAAATGCTTAGTATTTTGTAGAATTGAAAATAAAATTCCAACACGTATCTGATGCCTTCAGCGAAGTTTCTAGGATGTCATATATATGTAAAACACATTGTTCCTAGTAAAAAAGGAAAGTGTATATTTTTTTCTTTCCCTTTTATATGCACTTTATTCTTACTCCATTTAATAGGTAAAATATGGGCATTATGGAATGCATCTGTGTTCACATAGAGTTGAATAGACTTTGTCTTTTATAAGATATGAAGAACTTAATATATTTTCAGTAATCCTGACTTGTGCTAATCTTTTTTATTTTGGTTTAACAGTTTGTGCAGGATCAACAGAGGACTACTCTGAATGTCCTACAGGTAGTCCAAATTATTTTTGACAGCTCCTTCAGGAAGACAGGTCTAGTCCAGCATGTAATTAATGCTGGTGATTCCACTCTGATCTTTTCACTCCTTTAATGTGCATATCTGACTGAGAAGGAGATAATAGACAATCATGTAAGGAAATCCTTGATTATAGCTTGATTAAGCTTGTGTGAGCTCTAGAGAGCCAGTGTTGTCATGGTTTCCAAGCCATTTAACTTACGACATTTTTACATGGACAAGATGTTAGATAGCCATCCAAAAAATTGTAATTTGGATTATGTCTAATCTCTCTTTGAATGTCAGATCAGGTTTATTTTTGCAGACAATCAGTAACCAGGTCTCATATTAGAAGCTATAAAAAACATACTGTCTTCCACCCAACTTGCAAAACAAGGACTTGTCTGGAAAGAAAAAAAAAAAATCTGTCATTCAACACAAGAAGTAGATTTGCAGTTTTTACCAATGCATATGGGTAAAAAATTTCAAATCTTCTCAGCTTGTAGTCATATCTATAATGAATTGCAATTAAAAAAAAAAAAAAAAAAAAAAAGGAAAAAAGAAAAATCCCATTACTCTGGGATTGGTAGCGTCCCAAAAATGCACAACCTCAGTACCTCAACCCTGGCTGAACTTTCAACAAAACATAGAATCAAAGTTTAATATAAGTGAGAAGATTAGCTGTCCAACCCAGTGCTCTGAGATGGTCCAAAATAGATCTGGCTGCTGTCCTTGAGTTTCCCCATAGGGAGGAGCTGAGGCAATAATAAAATACATTATAAAACCTACTTAATACTAGATCCCTTTCAACACGAAATGCACATGATGCTTGTTGCTCTATAGTTTGTGTATTTTGAGAAACTGGGTTCATGTGTTGGAGTTTACCTGGACAAATGTGATTTCAATTCTCTCAGCTGATGCTTTGAGACACCTGAGTGTAGCACACATGATCACCAAGAATGTCACAGCTCTGTATGAAGACTCTGGTGCCTTTTTATATATACATAAGTGAAAGTTGAGGATAGGGTAGGGCACTATGAAACTGGCATTCTTACTAAAAGGGGAAAAACCTTACGTCTTTACAAAGAAGTACTTAGGTTTTAATATTCCTGATGTCTGATTTCTCTAAATGGACTTAGAATTTTAAATTATATTCACCAGCAAGGAAACAGCTTTTTAAGTATGGCAAATTTGCTCATTTTCCTGATCCTAATATGACATCTTATATTGAAATGAGTCTTTGGTCAAATGCCATTTATTTTTTGACAGCATGGTATATGTCTAATCATGCCAGATCCTGCCAGTATATGGAGAAAAGCAGCTGTTGTCACTGCCTAAAGAACTGTCACACTAGTGTGTTTTGTTTTATTTTTACAGACCTACATATATTTTCAGAGTATAGAAAAGACTGGATAAAGGATTATGGAACATAAGTGAGAATATTTTATAGTTTACTTGCAACACATTGATTTTAATTCCATTGCTGGCAATGCCACTGTCTACTTTTCCATAATCCTGCCTTCTCACAGGCCATACATTTAATGTTTAAAGAAATACCATATCAGACAAATGTTTGTTTTTCACTTTTCTTCACTTAACACCTTCCAGCGTCTTTATCCATACAACTCCATCTATACAGAGATCACAAGTGCCAGAAGAGTCTCTCTTTCCTGCTGTCTTAATTCTTTGCCCTATGTGAAGCAACTTTCTGTGGCTATGCAAGAGAGTGTTGTTTCCCCAACTGTTTGTTGTTTTTCTAAGCTTTAGGTAGCACCTTGCTCCTGGTATTGTCCTTCTTTTTATTTGGACAAACATAGAAGTCTCTTTCTCTGAATTTTGAGAGCCTTAAACCAAAATATTGGGGCATTTTCAATGTCCAGCTTCTGTGTATTCATAAGCACAGATATCAATGTAGTTCTGGAAATAGTTTTTTTCCAAAAGTGATTTTTTCAGATCCAGCAGAGGGAGCACAATAAAAAAAGTAATTTTACAGATATGTCTACTTGTCTGTAGTCCAAGAATTTAAAATATTTCTTCAGGTACGTCAGTGTTACAAATCCATTTTACTGGTAAGTGAAGCATGCGGTGAGGTACGGGAGCATAAATACAGGAAGTAGAAAGACAAGGACAAGGCTAGTTTTCAAAACAAGAAATAATGCTCCTTATTTTCTGTAGCTGCCATTGTGAATACAGGAACAAACTCAGGAATACAGAAATATTTTGTGATGGAATATTAGATAATTTAATGTAGCTGCTCAAGTAGTTTAGTAGCCTGTAGAATCCTTGTTTAAGCATAACAGAAATGCAGTGTCTACTGACTTTAAAAGAAAGTCTTACTAATTTGATCATTTGATCAATAATACTGATTGAATCAGTAGGTTCAAGGAAAATGAGGGAGATACGTTGTACATGCTTTTGTTAGCAGGAGGTCTTTTGGTTATACATGTACACAGATCATAGTGAACACTTCGAGTCTGACTGTTGCTTAATGATTATAGACAGAGTTGTAGCCATATTCTACTGGATCTGTTCCTTTGGGTTCAAAATTGTTCTAGAAGTAGCAGTCATTTCCCAATTTTTGGTTTTGCATTTGAGTGACTCATTAACTGGGTACTACTGTAATGCATAATAAATTGAAATATGAAAATAATTCATAAAGCAATGGAACCGGTCCTCATCTGTTTCAGTGTTTTAATCCCTTATCCTATAAGCTTCTTTTACGTGTCCTGGTGCAGTCCTCAATAATGAGGTTATTGACATAGCTGATAGAACTGTTCATAGTTTTCACATGTTATGTGCCATTCAGCAGTGGAGCACACACCTTTCTGTGATTGACAAGCACTCTCAATCCTGCAGGAATCAAAATGGTTTGCAAGTGGTTATACCTTCTCCTGCTCCTCAGATGTTAAATTTGATATATCCATTGTAGGCAGCACCACAGAGTATCATTGTCAGATGAGCAATGGGAGAAGAGCTATACACAATGAAGACTCTGGTTATGAGTACATCATTTAGACTTGGTTTGATTACTTAGGCTTCCCTAGTAAAGTCAGTGTTGTCGAACTTGAAAGGCAGTCCATTGCTTAGATTTTTCTCCTTTCATCTAAATCCAAGATTTACTTGAGTTAACTGAAGATCTACAGCTATCACAGCTTGAGGTGACCGAATCACATTAGTTGGCTCAGCAGTTTGAAATTCAGCATCACTGCTACTACCTTCTAGAACAGGCCCACTGCCATTCTCTAAGTGCACTGTAAAGCCTTCAGTCGTGATTAATGCTCAATGTGTTGATTGCTTTAATCCAGCATGTCAGTTATGTGCCTCTGTAGCACCTTCTTTCTACTGTCAGGCTTGTTGGGATCTGTGTGCCTGAGATGTAGCCTGAGGCATTTGGCTTTTTAGCTGTGAAGACAGGATTTGCAAATTAAATGGAAGAATGCTAATCACTTAATGTCCTTGTTTGCTCCTTTTTAAACTTTGTACACTAGACAGTTAATCAATTATTTGAAATGATGCTTCCTGCAATGCTCACATATGAACACCAGAAGGCTAAGGAAAGTCTGTGGGCAATCTTGTAATAAGATTTTGAAGTGGTCAATTATATCATTTCTTACACAATCTTGGCAACTATAATACACTGGCAGTCTGTGTGCAGACAGTTATTCCAATTTACTCAGGAATCACTAGTAATATATTTGTGGTTTTGTGTAACTGCAAGATATACAGTTTATTGTGGGGCACACTTGAAATTCTGGTGTATACTTGAAATTGCTAGGAATTATCTTAGTATTTCTCTGATTTTTCTAAGGTGCATAGTAATCCTGGATGGCACTTACAGATTCTGGTAAAAGCAGTCAGAATACTCCAAAGAAATTAGTCCTGTGTGAACTTCTGAAAATTATCCAGTTCTTCTAGGTTAAAGCAGAGCTGGTGATGGGATTTTTCTCCACAAAGAGACAGTGAAGCAAATGTTATAGCCCAGAGAGATCCAGTGGTTGGAAAAATATGACAAGATCAGAAGAGTGTATTGAGGCTTTTCTTTCCCCAGCTGTTCATGGTGGGGTTTTTTCCACTTCTTCCAACTCATGAGCTGTAGGGAGCCACCATGTATGTATGCAAGGTTAGTGAGTACCACGTCCTTCCATCTTCAGTGTGATTATGGTACTAGACTGAAAATTATTGTTATGTGGAGGCATTATAGACACTATTAAAAGAATGTTATACTGCATACTTCTTGCACACCCAGTCCACATTTTACTCTTTTTGTACAAGCCTGTCTTGAACAAAGACACCAAATTCGTATTACTTGTCCTTTGCCGAAGGAATTACCAAGAAAGAAGGCGACACCATGAGTCTCATAGTTAAATGCATATTCCCTTATCAGGTATCCTCTTAAGAAAACCATCAGTGATTACATACAAGCTAGGTGCATCAGGGACTGAGGGGGACAGAGTGGCAGATGTGGGCTGCTCTGAGTCCTGTCAGGAAGGAATGATTAATGAACACTAGCTTCAGCTGAGGCTAACCTTTGGAGAGCCGAGCAGGACATCTGCAGAACTGTCAGAGCTTGACAAGGACAGAGCTGAACAACCAATTATTCCACCATCACTAAGGTGGGCTGTCAGTTTAATCCCAGACATTCACTTAGGCAAGGACAGGGAAATTTCTCCTTTACATAGCAGCACTCTGTTGTGACCTTAACTATTTCTGCACTGCTGAGGGGAACCTTGGGGTAGCATCACATATATAGGAACCCCTGGAATAAGAAAGGGTAGAGTAGTCAGAAACCTTGGGTTAAGCACCACTGTGCCAAGAGTTACAGTGGTTCTCTACTCAACTGTAATGACATATGGGAATTCTTGTGATTTTAGAAAATGATGAATACAAAATTGAATATTCTGCAGACACCCTAGTACTAGTCACTGATGTTGTCAAAGTTTTGTTGTGACAAGAAAAACTGGTAATTGCCAACACATTCTGACTTGACCATGCTGAGCTCTGTTTGTCCTCCACAAGAAGCCTGAGGATGGTTGTCAACAGCTAGTGGTGTTTCTAAAGACTATGAGGAGCCTTTCAGTTGGCTGAGTGGGAGCCAGAGTCAACCCAGACTGGTACATCTGGTGTGGGTTTAGCTGCAGACATGCACTACACAAAAGGTACCAGTCCAGTTTTTGTTTTACACTTGAAGCATTTGTTTAGTTTTGTCACACAGTACAGGAAACTGTCACAGATACTTTCAGTGCTACCAGTTTTTCCCAAGTGTGTGGGAAAAAATGCATCTTGGGTACATCTCTGGAGGAAGCTACAGCATAGCCTTGTCTTGCTGATTTCTTTCCTAAGCTCTTTATGTGCTCAATGAACACAGAAAATGTAATTGCCACTGCACCTCTCTCTCTAGATTCCTCATGTAAAGCATGATTTTTGACATGTTTAATTAGGACATCCGGTTTGCAATTGCTTTTATGTGGGAAATGCTCTGTTGTCGCAAAACAAGGACATGAAAAGTCTTGAAAATTTTGAAGTAGGATTTTGCAGTAAAACAGAATAATTCTTACTCTCTTATGGTTCATTTTCTGAGTATGTTGGAGAAATTTTTATAGAAAAGCAGAGATGATAAATCCCATCTCTTTTACACCTGTCTAAATATACTTTCAAATAGGTTTCTGTTATGCAGAAATTTTGCTAATGAACTCCTAGTCAAGGTTTAGGCATTATAACAATGTTCTAGATGCAGAGAGCTTATCTAAATTAAGATAAAATAGATAAAATACTTTTTCATGGAATTATATTTGCAGGTTGCCTCCAGTACATGCCAGCTATAAAGAGATGGTATACCTATCATTGTACCAAAAATCAGTTTGAAAACAGCAGAAAATGTTTGGATTTCTGATCGGGGCAGCTCTGCTGCACCAAAAGTGGAGAAAATCTTCTCAAAAATTCTGCTAAAACTGTAATACAGAGACTATTACTTTAACCATGCAAATGTTTCTTGACATGGTGAATTCTATCAGTATCTGAATTTTCATGTGTGTGTAGCATTTACAGTGCTGCATTCCTGTTCCTGTTTGGGAAACACAGGAAGTAGTGACAGCAATCAAAAGAATTGAAACTGGTATGCATATACCAAGAATTGCAAAAATTCATAACATATCATCTGTATTGCATAAAAATGTTTTTTGAGACATGGAGATATGCAAAATTTGTTCTTCAATTTCAAATGGTGTCAGCATTCTTGTAGAAGGTGGAATTCAGTCTGGTGTGTCAGGGAGGCTGCAAGGGGAACAGGCTTGAATATTGATTATTTGATGCTGAATTGCAACCCAGAAATGTTGAAACAGCATGTATGCAGAACAGTGTTTTCAAAGCTGAGGTTAAGGCCAAAGTGATTGCTCGTCCTGCTTAGGAACGGATTAAATCTGAAATTCCAACATTAACTTCTTCTGCCCTGCAAGACTCATCTTGGAGAGTGAATCTGTTGGTTATCTTTTTTCTATGTTAGTTGAGGGGTTTAAGAGTTTTGTTTGTTTGTATTCTCTTCATTTATCTTCCTTCTGCACTTTCCATCTGGATTTGCAGGACACACAGTATTATCATGGTCCAGACTGGGTTTTTATTCCAATAGAAAAAAATAGCAGAAAATAACAGCTAAAAATTTTGTTTCAATTACATTTCCAAAAATTAGTTGTACATTGATAGCAATTGTGAAATACTGCTCATTTTAACCAAAGTTAGTTGTCTGAGGACATGAGAGATGAACACATGATACTTTGGTCTAGACTCCCTATCTTACAGGCTCTCTTTTCGTGATCTTTGCATTAAAGAACAATGGACAAACTTCTTACTACTGGGAAAAGTTGACTTAAAAATTCCTAAATTAATTAAGAAATGCAAATCTATTGACTACTCCAAAGCTGGAGTTGGTTGCTTGCTCGCCTTCATTTTTTGACAGAAGATGATTAATATAGAGGGTAATTCCTGCAGTCTTGTTAATAAATATTCACAGAGACATCCTACAGAGAGACCAGATATGAAATGTGAGCCTAAACCATGGGGAAAGTCAAAAAGAGCCAGTAGAAGGTAATCAATTTAAACTAAAAAATGTTATGAAATTTGTTTTTTAACATGTAAATCTTTTATAAAGATAAAGGGTATTTTCCTTCACCACAGATTTGACAAGCAGGTGGCAGAGGAGATTGTTTTGAAAAACGCAAAACTCTGCTTATCTAAATAAAGGCAATACAAAATTGTGTACCATAATCAGGCATATATTGATGAAGTGAGCTACTTCAGGTAGGTCCCCAGTCCAGAAAAGATCATTCCCTTGGTTCTTTCTGTATAGTTCTTCCAGACAAGGCAATGCTGCCGTTCGGACAGCTTCAATCACAACTCTTAGGTAGAATTTTTCATGGTTTATAATTTTTGTTAAATTCTTGGAATGATTTTTTGGTACGAAATATCAAGGAAATGTGCCCTGTAATTGAGGCCACACTCACAATTGTTCTCTGCCAGCAAAACCAACTCTTGCTAGACAGTGTTAGACTTCTCAGCCAGAAGCTGCTTCTGAACATAGGTTTAACTCTGCCGTTGCTGTGAATGGAAATCAAAGTTTTATGGAATTATGCTTTCTCCTGTTGATCATTTATATTGATTACATGGTTGCTACAGGGCTTGTACATTTGCTGTTAATTAAGTTGCATTATTGCTTAACAAAATGTAGATGAAGTATCCATAAATGAAACACAATAATTAATTACTGAATGCAATGACACAAATTAGTCCCAAAATTTCACAAGTAGAAGGTTTAACTAAGTATGTAATTCATCACTGAATGATTTAACAGAACACCATAATTCTTTTCTTTTTGCCATAAATTGTAACCTGGGATTTTTTTTTTTTTTTGTAATGGTAATTCCCTAATCTTCATAAACTTTACAGTCATACAGAATTTAACTAATATTGTAACAGGAGTTCCCAGGAGTAAAAAAAGAAAACAACAAAAAAACTCCAGGTGCTGTCAATGGTAATTTAAATAAGAAAAGGCACATTAAGTGGTTCTTCTTTCACTAGTAATAGAAATAAATCAGCTTTGAGCTGCTTTGGAAATTTTACGTTTTTTGCTATGGCCTATTATATTTTAGAATTGTATGGAAAGTAATTTTGATTCAATCACATTATCTGGTGTGAGGGTTCTGCATGAAGGCAGAGGTAAATAAGTCAAATGTCAGCCTGCCTGGGTATGGAGACTACAGAGGATCAAGACTGCAGCTCATGGCCAAACTTGGCCTCTTGCAGCATAGGAATAACTCCATATCAGAAGGCAAATATCTTCTTTATTTCATGCATATTTCATGCAGACAGGCAGACAAGCTCTTCCTGACCTGCTGCTTCCTCAGCAGGTCAGGAGCAGAGTCCCGAGAGGAGATGAGCAAGGTACAGCTACAATTGGTTGTTCCATGAACACCCCTCTCACATCATAGCTCAGTTACAGAGATTTCCGTTAAGACAACAAAGTAACAAACCCCTCCATGAGATATTATTTCCCAAAACATCCCAAGCCTCTAGCCGTGGAAAGCGATTCTCTTTCCACAGCTAGAGAAAATTTTCTTGAGGTTTTCTCACCCTGACCACGAGAAAGTTCTACTTCTCAGAGTCTGGGTGAGGCTGAAAAGTTCCCTCTGTCAGTGTCCACAGGTAGATGAGATGTATCAAACTCCACAGCTGCAGCAGGAGCCCAGGATGTCTTGGCAGGTAGAGGGTACAGAGCTACAGTGCGGCTCTTGAGTTAAAATATATAATTTTTAGCTCTTGAGTTGTATATTCTGAGATATCTTCACAAGGGATTTTCAGTCTTCTTGTATTTCCCCCCTATTCACTGTTAAAGTAAGTGTTCTGAATATTTTTGTCCTAATATTAGTGAGTCAAGAGCTAAGAGAAGGCAGAGAGACACTCTTGCTAAAGGTGCACAGCAGTAGGATGAGAGACAATGGGCACAGTTTGGAACATGGAGCACTCCACTTAGATACTAATATTAGTAAAATATTTCTATTAATTTTTTTTCCCGAACGCTGTCGGTAAATTTTCATCCTTGGAGATGTTCACAAAATTTGACTAAAGATATATCTAAGCAAGCTGATCTGATTAGACCTGCTTTGAGCTGAGATGGGGTCTAGATGACTTCCAGAAGTCCCTTCCTTTCCAAGCTAATTCAGTTTATAATTCTGTGATTCATTGAAAGCAGAGAGATATGGTCTGTGTGACATGCGTGGATACAAGTGGGTTTTGAGGTGAAGTGTTAAATTCTTTACTGTAAGTTGTCCATAAGAACTATTTGAGAGAGTTGCAGGAATTTAAGGGTATAAGATGCATGTGGGATCATCAAACTCAACTGCAGAGTAATTTTTCTTTTTTTAAAAAAGCCAAAAAAGTTACATAAATCAGAAAGATTAATAGAAATCACCACAATCCTGAGAAGGTATCCAAGAGACCTGCAAATAACTCCTGGAGCAGCAGTTTCCATGCTTTCCTGCATGGGCCATAATGGAGGGTGCAGAAGGAGATATGAGTTATGTTGTGTGTTATTGGACACAGAGGGAGGAAGAGACGATGCCTAAGAGGACCCATTTGAAGTGCATTCTGTGGATCCAATGTTCTGGCAGACCCCAGCTGGATCAGCAGTAGTAGAAAACCTTTTTGTTTCCACTGAAAGTGGAAGCAGCTCCTGAAAGTGAACCACCTAAATTAAAAGAAGGAAAGCACTTGGAATACTTCAACAAAAACTGAGTGGGCAGCAATCTAGAAAAAATTAATTTATTTTATGTGCTCAACATATTTGCAGTGATATTTAATTACTGTTACGAGAGCTTGGAAAATCTGAAGGCAAGTACAGTACACTTAAATTCCTAGTAAGTGAACACTTTTATTTATGTTGAAAAGGGTTGTCCTGCTTGACTCTTGATTTTTGCTGGCAGAAGGAAGGTGACATAAACAAGGGGGCTGCCTCTTATCACAGATTTTATTTTCTCAGAGCCTTAGTGTTCAGCTTCCTAATTTTTGTGTCAGAATAAATTTCATTCCACTTGATTTAGGTCATGACTACAGAAAAATTTTGAATAGAGTAATGTGAGAGAAATCTGGTACTCCCAAGTTCAGGCAGCCTGTATGAAGGTATTGCAGTGGGCCCAACACAATTCATAAGGGGCCTTTTCAGCCTGCGTGAATGAAAAAATCAAATCTGGCAGAAAATACCAAGATCCTTTTTCCTTTTCTTAGTAATTTATTAACACATAATAGAATTTACTCTTGTAACTAGAATAAATGCACTTGAGAATCAAAATGTTGTTTGGACTCTAGTTTTTCCAAGCAGAGAACCTAGAATTAATCATTGGGATAGAGAGATTACTTTCTTTCTGTAGGTTAAGACTAAGAAGAGACAAAGGGACATATTTGTTGGTTGACCTCTGGACCTCAACCAAAATATAGGGAGAATAGTGATGAATCTCAAAAGCCTGCTGACACAGTAAAGTGCTTGGTATTCTACAAAAAAACCGTCATGTATTCCCTAAATAGTTTATTTTGTTTTCTAAAGTTCTGAAAAACTCGCTTTATTGAAATGCATGTTGTTGCATCGATTTTTCTAAAATACATCTTGTTATCTTTTCTTTGGTAATTGGTGACTGGTAATGACTTTGGCAATTTAACGTGTTCTTGCAGACTCTTTTCCCATTCCCCTAGATAACTGAAGTCAAGAGAGAGGGCCTGTCTGTCAATCTCTGATGCCTGTCAACTTGGTTGATTGACAGGTTTTTGTCCCACAATAGAGACCATTTCTGCAGCCCCCATTCTGTTATTTTCTTCTTTCTTAATACTTGTGGGGGATGGTGTTTGCCTTATAATCTGTGTTTAAAATCCAACTTGGAATGAGGCCAGCTCCTAAGAAATTATCACAAAGTCTTCTTAGCTTTGCATCAAGAAAATTCTCTGGAGAGTTTTATAAGCTGTGATTCCACCTTTCAAAATTACCTTTGCTCAAAAACTAAGCTTCGTTCTTCCTCCAGAATCCCCTTCAAAATCCAACAAAGAGAGTGTGAGGTCTGCCTAATATATTTTGATATAAGAAAAGTAATTTGTTTGTACTTTACTTTATTTGGGAAGTTCTTCCTTGTGGAATAACTGTCATAGAAATTTTTGTGTGTAAGAAACATAGGAAGTGTGAGCCTGGGAGCAAAGAAGGGGAGGGATATTTGCTTTATGAGGAATAACTCTGAAACAGAAAACAAAGAAAACTTCTAAAAGGAAAGTAATGTCATTGTTCATCCCCCAAATCATGCATTCTTGCAAGCATTCTAGTCACCTTGGCATTAATTCACTTAATTGTGAATTAGCCTTGTGCATTAGGATTGAGTTGTACTTAAAATTTAAGACTTTTTTTGATGGAAGAAGAGAGTGTGAGAGCTGGTTTATTTATTAAAAAATTATGTTAGCTTTTGTGAAAAAAAATCGCATTTTATTCAAAAGCTAAACTTAATTTTAAAAAAGAAAAACAATTTGATGTGCATATAAAATCAGTTGTTGCTACCATGATTTGTGGAAATCAATAAAATTTCTGTGTCAGTTATCTGGCTGTAGAATCAAGAATACTGATGTCATTCCACTTGGTGTAATTTGAATAGGACAAAAGGAAATCAGGATTGAAGAACTGCCATATGGAAATCTGAAGTACCTCAAAGGAAATATACTTACAAAGAAATAACCCTACAATGGCAATGTTATTCTGATTAATCACAATATTAAATACACCTGTTGACTCTTACAGATATCCTCCTGGTCCCAGTATTCATGCAACCAGGGTCTGAACAGTGTGCTGTGAGCAAATGCCAGTGTATGTTTTGGGATTGTTCACTTATTTCACATTCCCTGTTTAGAGGTTGAGAATTCTGTTATAGACATAAATTCTGTTATAGACACAAAAGAAGCCAATGCAAAACTTGAATGCTTTTTGTGGGGAAAGGGCTGTTTGGTTTGTTGATGGTTCTTTTTTCCACTCAAAATGATATGTTCAATAAAACTGAGATACTTCTCCTCTAGTTAACACTGCGTTCATAACAATTGAATTCGTAACAATTGAGTTTGAACATAAAGAATAAACAATAGCTAAATTTGGGGTTACTGTTTCCCCTAATAACAAGTAGAATAAACTAATAGGTTTCCAGACAGAGTCCAGTGAGCTGGCTGGAAATTGAAATAGATTGAAATACAGTGAGCACGTGGATGTGAGTATAAATATCCAGTTCTGTTACACAATATGGACCTTGGGATCTTGAATCCCATTCTTCCTGTATAAATAGCTGGGTACCCTCAATTCTTTAAATGTGTAGAGCACTCAGTATTTCAAGAGAAATAGTCCTGTATATTCTCAGTTAAATTTCTCAGATGATGCCTCTGCTGCAGCATGTACTAAGGTGTTACTTTTTGGTCATGTGAACTGATGATGACAAGGGGCCCACAGTGTTGGAGAAAAAAAGGAATGACAGAGGCAGCTGACATGCTAAGAGATACTTACTTGGGGAGGGCAGGGAAGAGGGAAGCAAATATTGGAAAAGGGATAAGTCTTGGACTTTTTCTGAGGTCTTTAATGCATGAATAATTATATAATATATTCTACATGCATCAAGAAGGAAAAAAAAATATACTACAGTATGATAGAAAATGTTTGAGTGATATACTCTGTACATCTTCGGTCTATCTAGCTGGTTGTGTTTGGATGTTGTAGCCTTTTATTCCAAAGTGTTACAAAGTTCAGGATAAAAATGAACTCATTCCCTGGAGAACTTTCTTCATAAAGTGGCCACATCCTCTACATCAGGGAATACAGACAGCATGTAGAAATGACAGATTTTAAGGAACTAAGAAAAACCACATCTCCACTGCCATTTTCAGGGGAATTCTTTCCTGTCCCTGCTGAATGGTTCATTCAGCTGGCCAAATGTATGGTTAAGTGAATGTTGTAATTTTCTAAGCTTCAGAATAGGGGGCAGTAAGGTCACAGTATTGTTTGAAAAATTTTTTTCTACATACATAGTGATAAAGTGATTCAGAATGACTGCATGTTTGCTTTTGATTCAGAACTTACTTTTCATCCTGTGATAAGCTGGTGTAGCTAGAACCCCTGCTGTTGCAAGAGACTTGGTGGTGGACAAGGTGTAGAAATTGTGATCATCCAGTTAAAGAAGACCATTCTGAAATGTGGGTGGTATTTTTGAAATGTCTTCTAAACCACATTATGCATTTAAAAATAGACCCCACTGTGTGGCAAAACTCCAATTATTCTTTCCCATTTGAACACAGAGGAGAAACTTATAGACATACACACCCATCATGTGGATTTCTTGCAATCATGGGAACCAGGAGGCAAAGTCTCATTTGTGCTGTCAGTGGTACCAGCCTGATGCACCAGGTCAGTGGAGGTCACTGTCTTGATCCTTATAGAGAGGGCTACAGAATATGCTTTCTACACCTGTGGAATTGCCAAATCCTTTTGTAAACTGATAAGGTAAAACAGTTTTAGAGGCCATATTCACATCTGTCTCAAATCTCTAGAATTATCATTTAGCCTTGTTGCTGTGGCCCAGCTTGGGGACAAGCCGGGAAGCAACCAAAAATCCAAGTAGCATGACCCAGCCAGGAGCTGGGGCAACCAAAGGGAGCAGGGCTTCTGAACCAGCTAGACACTGGTAGGGTTGCCCTGAAGATTAGAGCAAAACCCCCTTGCAAGTTATAGGGAAGAGAAGGCCTCTTCCCAGAGGCAGGGAGTTGCTGTGGCAACACTCCCTGTCTGCTTGGCCTGTCAGTCCTCCACACTCTCTCCTCCCCCAGCCTTCCCTACATGTACCCTAGCCTAGAAAGTTCTTCCTTCCGTATGTGGTTGGAGCTTCAGTATATCTTGCTGGAAAGTGGTCCTTGGTCTAACACTGGCATCTTCAGCAGTGTGCAGTGTTCTGACTAGTGCACTGTGATGGGCTGTATCACACCTTGATGTGTCTCCAGCGATCTACTGAGGTTTTCTTTACACAACCAGAAGTCTCCATCAAATTCCACAAACTGACAGCCCTCAGTTCTGAAATGACTATAAGTTACAGCAGTTTAAGTTAAATCAATATGTTGTATAAAATTTAGCATTGGCTAAACAACCGTGACAGTTCATATCAACCTGAACTTCACATGAATCTACTGTAAGGTATAACTGAAACATCTCATGTCTTGGTAATTTCACCATGCATCATTCTACGCTGGCTAGACACTCTTACATTTATTACTTGCAGAAGGAGCGTTTAACTGATTGTCACTGTGTGAATACGATGACGGAAGCCCTGATTTTGCACACAATGAATATATTGATTGATTTATTTCATTTGCTGTACTTGTTTGTCATGTCTAAGGATGTATTTAGATTGTAATCTTTGCATGTTTTATTCTGGGAAATTTGACATATCTAATGGATATTTACAGCATTGCTACATTTTACCCCCTAATAATGTGAACACCAACTTCAGTTCTTTTAAGTCTTTAATTGTCAAGATAGGAAGGTTTAATTACATTTCATCAGACAATGAAAATCTCAGAAAAATCCGCGGCAAGACGTTGGTGATTCTGCTGGAGTTGTTCTGATAGACAATTTCTTTGAGTGCTATGTTCTTAAGTAATAAATTCTTCCAAAAGTCTTTGAGAACTAACTTTAAAACAGATCCATCCTATTTGCTTCTCCTTTTGCATTAATTCAACTGTGTGCCGCAGAGCTGGGGCCACGTTGGCCGGGAGCCGCCTGGACTGAAGTGCCATGCGCTGAAAACCTCGCTGCACTGAGAAAAACTGCTTTCGCCATGGCGAATTCGCTACGCTGTGACTGGGGAGCTCCGCTGTGACTGGGGAGCTGCAGGACACAGTAGTCACCCCCCACAAGCCTGTTTAGTGTTACAAAACTCGCAGCGTCGCTCCCGCCTTTCCCCGCGGGTGATAACTCATCCCTACCTGGTTCTGACTGGCTGGATTTGAAGTAAAGTCCTCTGTCGAAACCGACCTGCTACGGGCTAGAGGCAGGCTGCCAGCTTCATCCACGAAGGCGGTGCAGTGAAAAAAATGATGAGACACACCGTGGAAGCTAAGGATCCAAAAAGCCTTTTCAGATCCACACGTGGGAATCTCCAGCTCCTTCGTGGGGTCTCAGACCGAAATGGGAGGCCCCACATTGGGCGCCAGCTGTCGTGTTTGCTTTCCCCCATGGAGCCTCGGTTCCGGCTAGCTCAGGACCCTGGGGGAATGCAGTATGACATGAACAAAGGCAAAAGATAAAAGGCGCTCTTTTCCTCAGGACGACAGTCCCCTCAGCTTTAGTAGAACCAATTCCAGGAGGAAAAAGAACCTAGGAGAAGGCTCCCGCCGGGTTTTAAACCCCCAGGATGGAAGGGGAGGGTGAGCGACTGCAGCCAATGGGATACAGCTGGTGTAGGGTACTGTGGGGAGGGATACCAGGGACAAACCATCCCCAGGTAGGAAAAGGTGATACAGAACATACCATATACAGTGCAAATAAAATCTCACCCTGTGCAAATATAAACCCACCACATTAGTGCAATGCAACACTGATATGCATGCTTCTGCGAGTATTTTCAACACTGATCTGGAGCCAGAGTTCTGCCTTTTCATTTGTGCTGGATAATGAATGCAGTCGGTGAACAGTAACAACTTTTTGCTGTGAAAAGATAGAAACCTACAATTTCTGTACTTTACATCATGCTTCTTTCATTACTCTCCCCTTCCTCCAATGTTTTTGAGTGTGCAGATGTTTCCTAGTTAGTTATTATTTAAGTGGGTAGCTTCTTGCTAATGTGTTAATTAAAACTTGCTGTCCAGAATCTCTGGGTACA
>JAWWMJ010000085.1:2538184-2556339 GCA_035047045.1 Vireo griseus
TTAGATACCTTAGAGAGACAAAAGAAGTCACAGCTCTGGGGAGGAGTGCAGCTGGCTACTCTCTCTTTTACCTGGGGGTTTCTTGGAGGGCAGAGATACCACGAAACTTGGACTGGGAAAATGGTGTTGGGCAGCCCCTAGCTGTCTCTTGTTCTCCCAGCATTTAGAGGGGAGAGAAGCTGCAGTTGCTGTGGAAAGCCCCTTAATTTCAAAATTATAATAATTTGGAGAGAAGGGTGTTAGGTTTTCCATTTCAAGGAAGGCTCCTGCCTTCCTTAGCAGACACCTGTCTTTCAAACCAAGATACCTCGACCTTCCTGATGGTCACATGTTTAACCCATCTTAGAAGGGCTTTCAGCTGTTTTTCTGCTGTTCCATAATGTAAAATTGTAAACAGAAAGTACTTCATTATTACATACTTTATCTTCACCTTACTAGAAAATAGCTTGCCTAGATGCATAGAAGGTGTATCCATCAGGCACAAGTCTGATTCTCAGACATTCTGATACATCTGTACCCTCTTGCTTATGCTATATTTTTATCCTTCAGCTCTGATGCACTGCTGCAGAGAAAGGAATACTGTGAAATGGGAATTTAGTCTTCTCTGTTCAAGGTCCCCTTTACTTGAGTGTTTCATAAGGATACTTGTGTGTTTTCTTTGGAGGATGGGCTCCTTCCAATGCTGGATTTGCTTTTACTCTGCCCTCCAAAATGTAGCTGTCATTGAAAATGTCTTCTGCATAATCTGCCTTATTTGTTTCTGTGCAGGAAACTGTTCGTAATTCTTCAGGAGAAATCCTGGCAATAATGAAAAAAGATGATGATAGTGATGGCAGAGGTGCTGCTATCATATACAGATCTATAAATACGGAGTTAAAAAATCAGGATGTTTCATAAAAATTGGCAGCTGAAAATGGATACAATTTTCTTGTGATTCTACCAGGATCCCTCTCTTCTGGATTTCCTATTTACAAAGCCATTAGTTCTAACACTTTCTGATCTTTTGTTTATCATGTCAGAGTAAATATGATTTGGTTTGTCCCAGTGGGAGCAAAATGCATACTGTTTTTGTTTCTAAGTTATTTTCTTTCTCTGAGACAACCTTTTATTTCTTCCTTTGAAAAAGATTTGTAAAATGACAGATGAATTTCCAGCAGTAGGAATATTTCTTAATGATTAGGGAAACGAGTTTGCATTGCAGAGATGCAGCCATGAAGAGAAATAGGAGAATTAAAAAGGCATGGTTTATAAGAGGATAATAACACAAAGTGCAATGCTAGAAATGTTCAATATCCTTCATGGTACAACTGGAAAAATTGAATTTGTGAACATATATTCTTTACCTTAATTTCTGTTTACATAAGCACAGTACCTTTTCAGTTGCAGGGTACCAGTGGTCATGATTTACAGTATTATTAGCTGCACTCAAATATTTCCATAATCACCATTTGATATTGTGCAATAATTTATTAATTTTAAACTACTTATTCAATTTTTATGTGTATGTATGTTTTTAATAATCTGACCTGGTTTATATGAGATTTTTATAGAAAATAATGCGGGTATAGTATCAATACAAAAATATCAAATTCTATTCTTTTTTGGAATTCTGGAATCATAAGACTCATAATGAGTAACATTTTTCATATTGCTCTCTGTATAACTCTGGAAGCAGCTTGACTTTATTTTGTAGGACACATTCCAATTTCATAAACAGTAGAATGTGGACATTTAAATGAATTGAAACAAAGCAGGTTAATTATTCAGGGACCTCAGACTAAAGTTAATGCACAACTAATGCATCGTGTGCTCTCATTATAAACTGAACCTGTCCCTAGATTACTGTGAGTATAGCCACTCACACATACCCAGTATTATCTGTCTGACGATAGGTTTGTTTTACTTTTCAGTATCTGTTTTGTTATTTCCAAAAACAGGATCCCTTTTTTTGACACATTAGTACCTTGATAGGGATAAATCTATGTTTCTGCTCTAATAAATCAGAGTGCTGATTTCTGGGTTTTGTAATGGTTGCATAAAAGGTGATTAGGCAACATCTTTGAAGATCACTATTTCTACCTCTGTAGATATATATAATAAGCAGTAGCAGAGCATACTAACTTCTAGAGCAACATTTATAAACCTTTATCTTCTCAAGGTGTTGCCCTTTAATAGAGGACAGTGCATGGTTCTTAGTTCAGCAGTTCTGTCAAGTCTGAGGCAATCATTTGATTTCATTTTTATACACATGCTTAGGTGTTCAGAAAATTCCTGTATGTAAAAGAGAAGTTCTGAGTACTATAAGCCTAGGTCAACCAGAAGGAGGTAGATTCCCAAAGTCTTATTAGTGATATTTTCTGTGAACTGACTTTATTCTGACTTTGACTTACTTTAGGCAGCAACATGCACAAATATGAGTGCTATTATACTTGATATTACTTTTGATTTCCATTTTAAAGGATCTTGTACTTGCTTGAAGTTGTTCATGTGCTGCAGATGAAACAGCAGTGCTAAATGTTTGCATTTTTGTCTCTTGCAAGAAGAAAAGGCTAGGATTTTCTTTACTTGGTTGGGGTTTTTTATTTCATTAGCATCTTTGAGTGGGATGAGTAGAAGAAAAACCCAAGTATAATTTATTTTGCCTAATGTTTTGGAAGTTTTCTGTATAATCCAATTTTTGTCTATCTGATCATCTAGAAGATTATGCTTCTACCTTAGCAGAAGCCAGCAAAATAGGTCTCAGGGGTTAAGGGAACAAATTTAGACCAAAATTCCAAATTGTTTTATTAGAATATGTCTTGGTGTGACTTTATGATGTATCCCATATCGCCTACTCTATGCCCAGAAAATGAATCTTATGCCTTTCTGTGCCTTAAATGGAACCTGAGGCGGGAGAGAAAGGAAAAAAACAGCCAGAAGAACTTTTTCAAAGCAGTTCTTTGCTTCAAGGTCACTACTCCTCTTTGTTGTTCTTCTGTGGGGAGATAGCTGCTGCTGCGGCAAAGAGCAGGAGCTTGCTTTTCCAGCCAGCTTTTGTCTCTGTTTCTTCGAAAGGAGAGAGACTGAGTTTTCCTGGGACTTTGGTTTCTTCTTCTTCTTTGCTTCTGGACTTGTTCAGAACACCAGAACATCAAACCCTCACTGGGAGACCTTCCACCGGCCTGGAGGGGAGTCCCCCACACCAACCCAGCTCTGAAGAAGAGGAGAGAGACAACGCCCACAGAAAGGACTTTAAATTCTTCCAGGTTTCTCTCCACAGCGGGAGATTTTATTATTTAGCATTATTATTCTTTTCTTATGTGTTTGTTAAATAAATAGTTCTGTTTTCTTCTTCGCTTTCCTCCAAGGAAATATTTCTTTTCCCGAACCTGGTGGGGGAAGGGTAACTTCAACCTGCTTTCTATCAGAGGATAATTTTCTCTGAATTTGTCTCAAACCAGGACAGAATAACATACAAAAAAAGAACATGGTGGGCTATTAATTTGTCCCTCTACACAAAAGTTTGTTGTGGTTTTTAAAGATCTGTTGCAACAAAAGAGCCGTTATTGACTTGAGATCTGCTTGGGGCATGAATTTCACACACGTCTTAGGAAAAAAGGGGTTTGCCACTGAGTCCAGCTCAAAATCTTGGAACATTTCATATTTTTTCATTCATGTTTTTCATATCATGTTTTTACATAACCACAAAGTGTTAGAATCTGAAACATAGTTTTGTCCTTACCATAAACTAGAGCAACTCATTGCAACAGAAATAAGCAAGCAACTCCATTCCAGGCAGCTTATTGTTTAACTATAATGTTCCCCAGGAATCATGGAATCATGAATTTCAATTAACTCTAACAGGTATTTAATGGAGATTTAATAAGACAGTTATTGTCTGTTAGTTAAATGTCAACTGATTGCTAAGAGGTTTTTGCAATTATTGACGTTTACTAATTATCCAATAGATAAATCAATTTTTCATGTAAAAAACTCACATCTATCTAAGCAATAAATATGCTGGTAGATGATGTATATTGTCATAATGAAATGAGAGATGTGCTGTGTTGAACGTGCTTCTTGCATCTGCCCTGTACAGGCAAGAAGTAAACAGTTGACTCTTCTTGACAGTGTTTTTCTTGTTGAAAGTAACTCAGCTGCTGGTGCAGAATATGTGGGTGACAGGACCTGCAACTGTAGCACTAAGGAGTGTGGAGTTTTCCTTGAAGCATCTGTATGGAATTAGACGGGCCAGGAAAGTAGCTCACATCTCTGCACCCTCCCACCAGAGTTTAAAATGAAGATATGACTGATAAGAACTAAAGAAACTCTCAGAACTTTCTCTTCCTCTCAGAACAAAGACTGCATTGTGATGTAGATTGGTTGTCCTTTGTGTGTTTAGCAGGAGCAGTGTGGAACAGGAGTTTTGTTTTTAGAAACATGTCTGGCATCAAGCTGCATTCAGTCCCTGGCAAATGCATCTGTACATTCTGTGTATTGCCGATTATTAATCAGTACTCAGTGTATTAATGAGGAAAGTAACTGTAATCAGCTCTGATTTATGCAAATTAAATGCAACCCTCAGACTCTTGGTCAGTTGCCAGGACTGTCTGCAGGTGGTGAAAGCAAGGATAACTTTTTTTTTCTTTTTTTTTTTTTTTTAAGAAAAGGGAAAAAAAGACAAGCTATTTTACTAGGAAAAAAGTTCTTACTGCTAATAAAAATATTTCTAGGTCTTCGAAGAGGGCCCCAAAGTCGATCAGAGGGCTGGAGCACCTCTGCTGTGAAGACAGGCTGAGAGAGCTACAGATGTTCAGCCTAGAGAAGAGAAGGCTATGGGAAGACCTTGTCATAGCCTGCCAGCACTTAAATGGGGCTTGTGAAAAGGAGGGAGAGCAACTTTTTACATGGGCTGATAGGGACAGAACAATGGAGAATATTTTTAAAACAAAAGAAGGAGAGATTTAAATTAGATGTTATGAGGAAATTCTTTGGTCAGAGGGAAGCTGTGTCTTCTTCATACCTGGAAGTCTCCAAGGCCAGGTTGGATGGGGTTTGGGGCAACCTGGTCTAGTGGAAGGTGTTTTGCCCATTGAAACTAGATGATCTCTAGTAGCCGGTCTGGGGTCTGTAGCTCAGGCCCAGGAAGCCAGGACCATCCCAGAGAGGGAATCTTGTTGGAGAAAACCTTCCAGGGGGTCAGTGGCATTCCCTTGGCTGCCAGGGGTGTCTCTGCAGGGCACCTGCCTCAGCAGGCTGTCAGCTCTTAGTGATATTCAGCTCAGTGATTTCAGCTCTTGCCCTGCGAGGCTGCCCCAGGCTGGCTTGGGGAGGAGAGAGAGAGGGACCCGTGTGGCAATTCCACAGAAGGTAGCTTTATTATCCAAGTACCCAGCGAAGGGAGCCAGGGACAGAATTTCCCTGGGGTCTGGGAAAATACAAGGGTTCTTATAGGGATACGGAGGTGGGTGTGAGGAGGTACAAGCCAATGGGTTACAACAGATCTACATAAAATCTCCCAGAGAATTGTGGGTCCCTTTTTCCTCGCCACAGCCAAAAAGTTACTTTCTTATCTAGGAGTCTGGCTGGGCAGTTGAGCAATCTTTCTTATCTCTCAGCAGGCCTCCCTCCATGGCAGGGCTGCAGCGGGTTTAGCTACTTCCCACAACGGGAAAGAATGCTCACGATGAAAAGATGTACTACTCCCAGACAATTCCAGATGCAATAACACCCATGACCTCTGATGTCAAAGGGAAAGGTGCTTCTTTTCTTGTACAAAAATCTTTCCTGGTGCTTGGGTGGCAGGCATGATCTATGCTACTCTGTTCAGGATTAGTGGATTATCTCTGCTTCTCTCAGTTTAGGAATTAAACACTGCTGCCCCGGGCCCTTTGTTAGGGAGATTTTTTTATGTCTTTATATTCTCCAGTCCTGCTTCTCTCCAAAAGCCATTATACTGTTCTCTTGTAGGAGACAATAGCTTAGAGATGCACAAGTAAACATATTCAATAATATGGTGCATTTCGGTGACACAGCGCTGTCGATGGCTAATGAATAAATGCTTCCTGCTGACTTCTATGCATTCTGCATGTTCAGTAAATAAATCTGATCCTTCTGAAGATAATCTGGCCCCAGACCTACATAATTTATCATCAGTTTACCTCTTGACCAGAGAGAGATATTTTAAACTTAATCAGACAGAGTTTCGGCCAATTTAATCCTGTTATGCATTTAGCAACTACAGAAAATTATAAAACTTCCTTAAGAAGTTTCAGTAGCTTACTACCTGAAAAATGGAAATTATTTAGCAGCTTCCAAAAGAGAATTAAGAAAAACAGATTGTTTATTTTGTAGATGCATATGTATGAATCTTCACAGTCTTTCTTGAGGAAAATGCTGTCTGTCCTAAAGCCTGAGAAAAAAAGGACTGTTTTGTGGAATGCCTCCATTTGGCAGTAAGCATTGACATGCTTTTTTCTCTCTTGTGTATTTTGATTTCCAGTGTTTACAATTTGTACATTTGAATTAAAGGCTATAGCAAAATATTTAAATAACTACTAAAATACCTAAGTCTAACCTAGAAAATCTTAGCAATTGACTCCTTAAGATGCACTCTAGTCTTGCAAATATGTCTGGCCTAAAGAACTTACATTGCTATGCTGGCCTACTATTGCTGTAGTTATTTTTATCATTATTTATTTACTTTTAATTTATTATTTATTATTATTTGTTTGAATGGTAGTGGTTCCTGCAAATTGGAATTTCCTTCATTCTAAGTAAACTCATCCAGTTAGTGATCCAGTTAGTTTTATTATGCACTTTAGAGGATGAAATTCTCTGCTATTAACATCCACCTATTCCTCTCACCTTCAGTTCCATAGTGTAATTTGTTTTTCTTACTGGCGGTGTGAAATGAGACTTTGCTCTTCCATCTCTGCTGCTAACATTTCTTGGACTAGAGGACCCTTGAAGATCCTTTCCAATTGAACTATGCCACTCTTTTCCAAATAAGAGAATGAAAGAAGATGCCATGTGAAGGTGGTGACTAACTTGGGTCACTAAAGCTTAGCATGTCCCATTCTCCCTCCAGACTGTACTCTCACAGTACACTGAGTGTTTGGTGTTTGGTAGTGGGGGAGCGTACAGAGGTGGCTTCTGTTAGAAGATGCTAGAAGCTTCCACCATGTTTGGCAGAACCAATCCCTCATGGCTCTGAAGATAGACACACTGCTGGCCAAGCCTGGGCCAATTAGAGATGATGGTAATGCCTCTGTGATAACATATTTAAGAAGAAAATAAAAACAAAGGGGGACGCACTGTTAATTCCAGCTAGAGAAGAGGAGGAGGCGAAAACATGTGAGGGAAACAACATGGAAACACCAAGATCAGTGGAGAAGGAGGGGGAGGAGGTGCTCCAGGTGCCGGAGCCGAGATCCCTCTGCAGGCTGTGGTGATGACCATGTGAAGCAGCTGTTCCCCTGCAGCCCATGGGGATCCATGGGGGATGCAGAGATCCACCCACAGCCTATTTAAACTGACAGTCAAATACGATCTGACACCCTGTCAGTCAGGGTAGCAGTAGCAGCCCGATGAGATGGTGGTTGCAGTCCTTCTGAAGAGATGGATGTGGTTCTGTTGGAGCCGTGATCTTGTAGAAAGGTCTGATCTTCCTTGGAAGCTCCTGTCCTCTGGGAATCCAGTGGGAAAGGCTGCTCTGGTGTTCGAAATCTTAGATTATATCCAGGATGGAATGCTTGGTTCCTCCCTCTGGGTGGAGCATCTCACAATGGGATGGTGAGCCATGGGCAAGGCACTGATGGGCCATGAACAGGAGATAGTCCAGAGGGAGGAGGCAGGGAGCACTGCCCCACCTGGTTTTAACAGCTCATGAAGATGGTGATAGTATACATACTTGTGGGCACATCTTACTTGTTACCTAGGACATGAGGCAAGAGGAATTATGTCTATAAATCTCTTTAGCTGCCAGCTCTCTTTCTAATAGGACAGGACTAGTCAGTCTTCACATTACAGATGGTGAAATAAGGTGTGCATGTTAGGTTTTTCCAGGAACAATGTCAGTTAACACACCTGCAGCTTTCTCTCTGGGAAAATCCCTCACTGCATTAATCTGCTACAGAAAAGCATTGGACAGGTTTTTCCTGAGGCCTTGACAGTAATTCTACAGAGGCTACAGATGTCTACCCTGCAGTCACGGAAATGATTACAGTACAAAGTAGATGTACCTGATATAATTTAAGGCTGTCTAGTTCAAGTACCAAACATGGTTCAGTTTCTGTAGTATAAAGCTGAGTACAGATTGATTTTTCTTTATGGGATTTCAGTGGAGGTTAAATGGCTTAATTCAAGCTATGCATTGGATATCTTCATGTACATGAGCATTATTGTCACACATTAAAGGAATAATATTGGAGTAGGGGTAGAAATCCTGGTAATGTGAGCTGCTGAAAGGCCTAAATTAAGTATCTGAGCTCCAGCGAGACCAGAGTGGTCCTTTAAATCACTGTTGCATCACAAGTGGATGGTTCTACAGTGTCCTATCTTAATAAATGGAGTGCTTTTCAACAGCAGCTCTTTACTGTATTTAATTTGTCTTACATTACTTTCTTCCTTACCTGGAAATGTTTTTCAGTGTAATGTAGTAACAATTCCCCCTTTTGAAACAGAGCACTGCCCATGGGCTGTTAGTTAAGGATATGCCATTATGGTGTTCACACATATTTGGGGTATTAGTATTATTCTTTTCATCATTTCAAGTGTTCAGTGACATGCTGCTGGATTTAAAAGATATTTCAGACCTTGGATGATGAAAATATGTGTAGCCCTGTTTAAGAGCAAAGTAAATCTTTTGGTTTGGACTAATGATCACAGAAGTTCCTTAAAATAATCACAGAATATTCTGAGTTAAAAGCGATCCACAAGTATCATTGAGTCCAGCTCTAAAGTGAATGGCCCATATGGGGGTCAAACCCATAATCTTGGCATTATTATCCCCATGCTCTGATCAACTGAGCTAATAATGCCTGTGATTGTTTAGGAAACATTTGTTCAGTTTGGTGTCTAACATATTGCTTTCCCTGAGTAATTTGTGATTTCTGTGCTGCTGTTGGAATTCTAGATATTTTTATAAATATTTCCCAGGATTGTAGTGTAGAGATCAGTGCTGAGAACCTTGATCTCACAGGTCTCTTTTCTTGTCGGTTTTAATAGTGAGTTTCTTTCTTTCTTGTCTGTCTTTTCTTTTTCCCTGGACTGCCATGTGAAAGAAAACCAATCATGATTCTTTCTTTTTTTCAAGGATTATGAAGTTAGTGCTTTAACTCACATGTAAATTTTACCTCTTGCTCCTTTATAATATTTTAGAGTCTATGCTTGTCCCTTTTTATAGGAGCATTTACACATGCATACATACACACATGTTCATTCAGAAACTCCTGCTTCTTTGCTCACAGCCTCTGTGTGGAGAAGTTATATCCTATTAATATGTTACTCACAACCGTAAGGAATGAAGCAGGAAAAATAATGACATTAGTCTAAGATGCTTATAAATATAACAGTAATTTTGCTAGTAAACACAATATGGCATGGGCACATGATCCACAGTTTTCCTGTGAGCAGTTTTCTCATCTGTTACTGTAAGGGGATGAATTCTAACCTCTCTGTATGAGCCAGCCCCTAGCAATTGGTGAACCGACTCTTTGATTCTTCTGTATCATAGCTTTCTTTTCTCTTGACTAGGCTATTGTCACATTGCTGTTGACCTCTAAACCCACTCTCTTCAACACTGGCCTGAACTCTGGATTAGGCTTCCCAGGGAATAAACTGTGGGCCAAGTTCTACTAGCTGGGAAGAGGGGAAATGGCTCATGCTGCCATAGTAACATGACCTCATACGATATTCCTGGAACAAAGATGGTTTTCTTGTCATTTTTTCTGCCCCCATGAGTGTTTATGTCCCCCTGCTGTTTCTCCACTTGGGAGGGGAGTGAAGGCTTGTACACCACAGTGAAAAGAAGAGGTTTCTCTTTCTTGCTTAAAGTAGAGCAGTCATCTAGGAAACTGGGAGGTGAAGACCTTTTGGTCAATAATGGAAGTTTGAAGTCTGAAATTCATGTAATCACCCCAAATCCTAGGTATTGCAATTTTTAACTCAGTTAAGTTAAATTTTTGAAATGATGGATTTAAAAGAGAAAATCTTAACTCCACATTGTGTTGTTCTCTGAGCTGTTTGCTATTGCCAAGGACTGAGACGTTGAAGCTATCTTAGCTATCTTAGCATCTGTGAAATGTCAAATCAGTAATTGACAGTTGCCCAAAATAAGGAATATGAATGCTTGAAACAGTTAGGAAAGAAATAGCAAAGTGGAAAACGGTTGCTATAACAGAGTATAAATTTGTGGCCTCCAGCACAGTAAATATTACGCAATTTTAAAGACCCTGTCTAAAAAGCACATGGCAGAACTGGGAATGAACTAGTTCACACCAATGCCAGAGAGAGGCCTTACACTGATTTCGTGTGAGAAATGACAGAGTGAGCCCTGAAGAGGCAACAGCAGAAACAGAGGCATCAGCAGAGATAGCAGCTGGAAAAGACTGGCTGTATGGTGTTCCTGTCTGTGAGCAATCTGCAGGGCATTGCATGAAGGGTAATTTACCACGTACAAAATTAAGAGAGCTGTAGAACTTCTTCACACATGACCTTGGGCTCAAGAAGCCCTCCTGCCACTTAATACTAGGAAGTGGGGACAAATTTGGGCAAAGAATCACCAGATAGTAAGCGTGTTCTGACATTCATCCTTAGGAATAAACTGTGGAAACCCATGAAAGATTTTTCAGGCATTTCTGGCTGAAAAAGATTCTTACAGCATCAAGGTCAGTCAGAGGTGCCTGTGGATAAGATTCCCAGGCAGAAAATGTAAACATTAAAACATGTTTTGAAAAAGGTATTTCCTTGGCCAATGGAAAAACTTTATCTTGGATTTGTTTTCACACACTGTTCTATTCATGGAGACAGACACTCTCACGGCTTGGATAAGAGAGAAAGAGATTGCTCTTTGTTTTTTGCTTTTTGCATTTTGCTTTTGCTTTTGCATGCTTTGCATGAATAAAGGAAATAGCCTTCTGATGATTTCTGAGAATGGAGTCTTTTCGTTGCTCAGGTCCTAAATAAGGGCCACATCATTGCGACAGTGAACTACTGCCCACTGCCAGGGACAGGCTACTAGGCTAGCTGGGCTTCCTCTAAAAGATGTTCTCTACAGAGCTCCATGTGCTGTAGATGTATAACTTTAACAACTGCAGTTTAGTAAGCACAATACAGGTTCACCAAAGCTCTGATACTTTTCATAATTTTTGCAGTGTAGTGTCAACTCTTCTCTGTCTCTGGAAGCAGTTCTCTTGATTTAGATGTAGGTAGAAACCAGTAATGCCTGTTTCAGCAAATGGAAACATCTCAAATTGATTGTTACTCACTTAATTTGCAGATGTCTTTACATGAGGGGAAGGGTCAAGGGAGTAGGGCTAAGCTACGCATTTCATATCAATGATTATTAAACACTACTCTGTCACCAAATTGAGGCTTTTTCAGTAATGCAAGAAGCATTTACAAGTGGTCTTAAGCAGCTTTCCTTTTAAATCACTGAAGATAGGCCTCAAGAAAAAGAAAACAATCAATAAAAAACCACCAAATTAAAAAATATGCTGACGAAAAAATGACAATTTTGCCTCAGTACAAAAAATCATAGGCAGGCTTTGGTTTGAATATCTGTTAGCTTTGTTGGAATCTCCTCTCCCTTCTCAGCCATGTATTCTTTCCCTGTTGGAGGGGCAGAGCTGGCTCCTCCGCCTTCATTGTGATAGAGAGGGTGAAAATTTAAACATCTCTCTTCTCTATATGTAAAGCTGTCTTGCAGAGCAAGGAATCAGTGACTAAAGAGATGACAGCAGTGTGCTGTTTAGTGCATACTATCCTCTTTGGTCAAGAGATAAATTCATTAGGATTCCATAAAAACATCAGTAATAGAATGTGTGGGGGTTATGTGGACTTCAACAGCTTTTCACATAAAGAGATGGTATGCAAAATTATCAGACTCATTGTCTTTTTCCCTGTTAATTCTGCTCATAAGGAGTGACTTTTCTTATTAAATTCTGAGTTTTTAAAAATTTTATTATTTTGGAATCAACACAGGATCATAGAATCATTAAGGATGGAAAAGCCCTCTAAGATCATTGGGTCCAGCTATTAATCCAGCACCACTTTCTTTGCCAGTAACTCATGTCCCAGGTGACACAGCCACACACCTTACAAACATTTCCAGGGATGGTGACTCCACTGTTTCTCTGGGCACCCTGTTCCAATGCCACCCTTTCAATTAAGAAATTTGTCATAATATTCAATCTAAACCTCCTCTGGCACAAATAGTCAAAAACATATAGTCCCTTTCATCTATTAAGTGGGGGGAGAAAGGTGTGGGTGGCAAGATAAAGATAAATAAAAACATCATCTATTGGGTACTGTACCATTATTTGCCTTGAATATTTGTATCACCTGAAAAAGTCATTGCTACTGTTAAATCACAGATTACAGAAGGAAAAAGAAGAATGGAATGAATAACCTACTTGAATTTGCAGCAGTTTATCTTGGAGCCAGGTGAGGCTGTCCTGTGAAAACATCACAGCTCCCAGTGTTTTCCTCTGGCCAGGCACATACTTCAGTAAGAGTGAGAAGGCAAATGGAACAGCTGAAATGTCATAAACCCCCTGCTCTTCTCAGCCCAACAAAAGCCCTTGCCAACAAACCCAGAATCACCTGTGACTGGAAGCACTTTTTTCTCTTCCTCTCCTCAATTCTGCTTTTCTGTTTCTGTGTGTACCCCCTGATTTCCTGTCTCTACCATCAAGGTCTGCTCGTTATCTTCAAGACCCTTCTCTTTCACCTTGTTTCCCTGCAGAGTTCATAGTCTTCTCAACATAATGACTAACTATAACATGTTGGAAGAAGATAATGTTAAGAAATGATGGTAAAAAATTCAAAATGTAATTTTGAAGGGTTTTCTTTTTTTTTTTTTTTTTTTTTTTTTTAATAAAATAGAAGTTTGATTCTTATGCCTTTGAGCATGGCTCTTGTCCATCACTTCTTGGGCTCCTCCCCAACCTCAACTCCGTTTTCAGTATATTGTTTGTTCCCAGCAGCCTTACACCCATGCTATGCTCCCCTTTAGGACAGCAATGTCTAATATGCCCTTAGTGGTCAGCTGAGTGGAAAAGAGTAAGGAGATATGAGTACTTTGCACCACAACTTTTTTTTGGGGGAGCAAAGAAAGGTAACCCTTTCAGGGACTCTCCCAATGTCCAAGCCCATGTTCTGTTTCTGTCTCAGCTTTTGTTCTATCACATTGTTGCTTCCCATTCTTCTTGGAAGTGTGTGATAAGAAGGAGTGTTGCATCCTTCTCCATCCTGCAGCAATAGAAAGTCTCCTCTGGGGTTCTCAGAAGAGGAGCTTCAAATTATCCTCTCATTAGTGATGATACATCCCTTCTGCACACTGTGCCATTCCATTGTACTGCTTGAGCACTGAACATTAGGAGATAACTGCCTTCACAACATATGTCATTACTCATTAAGGGACCCTTCCTAGATTATGGCTGAGGTTTAATGTCTTGTTAAAGATGTTTAACACTTACAGTTTTGTTTTTAATTTAAGAAGCAGCATGATCAAAGTGTGCCCTGAGAATTTCTCTCAGATTTTGTGAAATTTGCAGGTTAGCCTGCTCAGAGGAGGTGATTCTTAAATTGAATTGCAGCCCTCCAAGGCGTGTTTGAATGTCAAGCACTGCCATGATCTGACATGTTAATGGCTTTGAGAAAACAATGTGTTTCAGAGGTAATTGCTGAAGCAGTGAGTTCCCAGCAATATTTTACTTGAAAGAAATGTGCTTTCTCCACTGTGGAGACTGGAACAATGACACTGAACAACTGAGTGATACGAATCTCTGCTTGCCTTTTAATGGTCATTGCATTCTTCTGATAGACTGGAGCAGGACCTCTATCCCATCCATTGTTAGAAGCCGAAGATAACATTAGAATCAGATATTACTTTATTATTGTGACTGGACTACATAGTTTATTTTATTAAAAGAAGGAATATTTTAAATGTCATAGATAAACCTGAAATGTGCTTCCTAAATTAAAAACCTTCTGGCCTTCTGCTGAGGGTCATCTTCAGTTTTACCAAATAAACTCAACCAAGGCAATTATTCAAAGTAATCCTGTTGCTACATGTTCAATTCTTGTCTTTTAATTAATGTACAAAAGAGAGATGGGCAGCAGCTTCTTTTTTGTTCAGGCAGCCAAGTATGATGGTGAGGATGGGAAAGAGGGTAGGTATAAGAGAATCGTCTAGTGAAGATGAACACATGATGGTAAAAGGATGAATCCTCTAGACTTAACAATTTAAATCACTGTAAATATGGATTTTAGAAGTTCTGAATCAGTCTTTGGAAAGGTACTTTTTTTAAAGAACAAAATCATTCTAGATTACAAAGGTGAAAGCCAGGTTCATGTACCTTCAGGTACATGAAGTTCCTGAAGGAAGCCTAGAAGAAAGATAGGTTATTTACAAGAACATGTAGTATAAGGACAAGGAGGACTGGCTTCAATGATAGTTTCAGATATTAGGAAGAAATTCTTCCCTGTGAGGGTAGGGGGGCCCTGGCACAGGTTGGAAGATGTAGTCCAGTAGATTCTGCAGATTTTATTCAAACTGAGTAGGAGCATGATGTTTGACCAAAGTTGTCATGCTCTTTCCTATAGCCCTGTGGGGCAGATACATAATTTTTTTGTGTGTATATTTAGGTTCACTCCAAACGGTCATAAATCTGCAATCTAGATGCAAAGTGAGGGTGGTAGAGCTAATGGTCCATTTATCAAGACTTCATTTTGATAATATATGTATGTATGTAAGCAAGTGTATTAAAAAATTGGAGAATTTTGCTCCCTCTACCTTGATTTAATGTCATTAAGTGTATCATTTTAGTTAAATTATTTCATAGCAGAGGGACAGCTGCCAGACCATGTTGCTAAGTGTCAGAACTACAGTATTTGTGAATGTGACTGGGACTGTGCTGCACAGTCTGACATCTGAAAAAAGGAAAGAGAAAGAAACTCCTATAGTGGTGTCCTTGAGGAATAATTTCAAGGTCAGTCATTAAAAAGTGGGATGCATTGTTCTAAAAATAGAGAACAAAAGTGAAGATCATTGCTGGTCTTTTAATGATACATGCAGTACGATTTCAGTCTAATTTCAGTGTTGCCCTTAGAAATTCATCTGTCTCTTACAGAAAGAATTCTTGGGGAAGTAATCAGTGAAAGCATGTGTGGCATCAGAAAAGAGACTCACTGGGCAAAGCATAAGCCTTCTTAGATTTTGCAGGCTAGGGGAAATAAAATTGGGAATTTGAGAGTCAGTTGGGTAAGTGTGGGATAGTACTAGCATGGGAAAGGGGAAGATTAAAGGAAGGATGGATTTTTCCCCTCAAAGTGCTCTGAACCCTAGGCCAGGGCTCTGATATCATCATACACATGACCTCTATAAACCAACCAAAACGAATTTTATAAGACTCTGAGCAATTTATCCTTCTTCTGTTTGAATCTATGTTCTGGTTGTTTCCTCTTCCTTACTCTGTAAATCCCTGAATATGAGTATTACCTCTTCTCCCATCCAGTGCATCCTTGCATTAAAACAATGTAGATACTCAAAATTATCATTTTATGAGTAAAACAACAGTAAGAAGTACAGAAGTAGAAGTCAGAGCTTCCCCTGTATAATTTTCCTGTGCTGTTAACCTTTAGTAAGGTAGTAGTTTTTAACAGGACCTGGTAAGTATAGTTTTTGTATCTGTTTTGTAGCCACCACTACTAGTGTAGAGCATTGCAAGGGTTAATTGCAATGGTAACTTTTTTCGACCAAAATTTGCTTTGATGTTATGCACTAGATAACAAAATCATATGATCTATTAGTAATATATTTTTTAAAATACAGCAACTTAAGATATCTTGTTTGCTTTCTGTCTTTTAGAACTGCCTATATTTGCACCTATTGTTTTCTGTTGTTTTCAAGTGTGCATGCTAGAAACATTTTCTTTTAAGGAATATTACTCTGTTTAATAACCTGGTCCTAGCATTTATGGTTAAACACAGAATAAAATAGCACAAATTTTGTGATAAAATTTTGTAAACTGCTGAAATTTACTTGTATATGAAGTCACCCTTGAACGCCCATTCTGGTGCAGTCTGACATCCTGCTGTTTGTAATTTGCATTGGCATCCACCAATTTCAAATTTGATTTCAAGGCCTGTCTTTGCATCTCCTGACTGAAACTGAAGTTATGGGTTATTTCCTCTCATTAACTTTGTGTCAGACATTTCATACTCTCAGCAACTCTGCACACAATATTTTAAAAGCATCTACTTTCTGTTGCTCTCACACACCTGCAAAGTGGTGCTATGGCTAAAGTTTGGCTGCTTAAGCAGCAGAGGTACTGCTGCATTTCTATCATGACCTGCAATCTGAAAAGCATAGAAGGGCAGTGGACCACATTCTTGCCTTTTCTTAGAGTAATTTTCTACATTATCATTCCAGTATAAGGAAAAAATAGTGAAGATATCTCAGGGTAAAATATGGAAATGTATGAGCTAAAACACATGTAGTGCTAAAGACCAGAAGAACTTCTGATTGGTTTTAAGGCTTGAGTCAGATGTGACTGATAGTCCATTTGGCCAATATCTTCAATCTATCTGGAAAGATCCTTGTTACAAAAAGAAGGTATTCCTGATAGACATGGACTGTTAATAGCAGCTGTGATGGGATATGAAATGAGAACAAATTTATGAAGGTTTTTGCTTTTTTAGAAATATGGTAATGTGATTTTAAATGCATCAAACTCAGTTTAAAACCAAGTTGTGTTTTTGTTTTGCTCTGTTTTGTTTTTCTTTCATTTTGAGGTTTTTTTGTTTGCTTTATTTTTTGAATTTTTTTTCACCATTTTACCTGTGACAAAGTGATAGATCACCTGGTTTTAAATCTGTGACTGAATATTATGGAGAATGTTGAGTATGTGCTGATGCATTTTTGGGGTAGATAAACTTTATAAAATTTCTATCATTCTGTAAGTGCTCTGAGTTCACTTTAAAAATCTGTCCTCATTACTCTGGCTTTGAAAGTTGAAAGGAAGTTGAAAGTCTAATGCTTTTCATGAGAATCTGAAGTATCTGAAGATTTTTATCCTTTTTTCTTTTCATGTTTGGGATGAACACTTGAAAATGGTTAAACAGCAGCCAGAACAATTTATTGCAAAATCTTCAAAGCAAATAATATTTTTTAATTACATCAAATAGAGGTTATTAAAAGTTAAGTTCTGAACTGAGAGCATTTTCCAGTGAAAGGTGCTGCAACATCATTATTTCTCCCCAAAATGCATTTACTGTACATTTCTCAAAGCCATCAGGCTTGATTGAAAGCTAATGAAAAAGCTGTCCTGCATCAGTTTATTCCTTGTATCCATTAAGAATAATTACGGCTGAACAATTTTTGATGCCTGTAACCTTCGCAAGTGTTGCTAACGGCATTATAAATTGCTCCTTGTCCAATGACTACAGTCTGATGCTTAATTCAAAAGCGCTCTGTCAACGGGGCTGATTTGTGTGGTTAATGAGTGCGTTTAAAACAACAGCCTCGGCTCATGCATCCTAATGTTGATAAAAGGATGTGGTTCAATAAAGAGGCTTGTCCGTAATAATTAGTGGCAACAAATGCTCTGGATTAGACCGATTGCAGTGCTAATGACTTGGCTTTCAGCCTGTTTCAGAAAAAAAGTTTGCAGTTCTAACTTTTGTGGCCTTAGATGTAACTTTTAAGGAGTGGTCCTCTGTAAGCCAGTGGTATGGCAAATGAAACATAAGTCTTTAATACACACCATGATGGGAGGGTCACTGAACAGTCTAAGGCCTCTACTGTCTTTTCCTTCAGAATTTAATGTGGAAAAAGAAAACTGCAGTTAATAAGAGATGAGATAAAAAGACCTGTTACCACCTCTTCTAGGAGAGAAGTCATCACTTAGAGATCTCTTGGACAAGAAAGTGGACACATTCCACAAAAGTGT
>JAWWMJ010000085.1:2556439-2580895 GCA_035047045.1 Vireo griseus
TGAAAAAACAGTCCAGGTGAATAATCAACTGAGAGTAGCATTGGGCATGGTCCAATGGTAGCCTACATGAAAATAACACTTTCTAAACACTTAGTTCAAATTATTTCCTTCTCATCATTGTGCAGCCAACTTTGAAACAACTTTTAGATCCGGTCTCAGCTGTGGCTGTTTTCTCCAGAAATCACAAATTTCTAATAAACTCTGAAGTGCTGTTAGTATTTTGGAATAGATTTTCTGTGATGAAAAAATGTAGACACCCAGTCAGGTCAGAGTACTCTGACATCCAACTACTCCTTTCCCTCTGGAACAGTTCACTGCAAAGGGACTCTTACCCTTCTCTTAGAAGTCATGTGCTTTCAAAGAAGAATAAAAACCTTTAAAACCAAGTTGCTAAGAGCATCCTTCATACTTTAATTTTGTTTGAGTGGATATTTACTGTGATTTTCATGATACTTTTAACTGGGAACAGTTACCAGATTTTTCGCTTGTTGCTGTTTTAATTTGATGTTGCCCATGGTGAGGCAAGCTCCCATAGGCCATTTGAAGGTCTCTCCTTGAGACCTATGAGTAGTATCAGGTAGGAGAGATGTCTGAATTTGAACAAAGAACGATTTTTTCATTATTCATGTCAGGCAGGTGGGTTCCTTTTAATATTGTAAGAAAAAGAGCCATATTCTTCTAAAAATGTGCCTGAAAACGCTGCAGGGAAGGACTAGAATATCCTGCTACAGAAAAGGGTCAAGAAAATCTGGAAATTGTGCTGTAGAATACAAAGTGCTTTACCAAGTGGTCCTGGCAGCTGGCCAAGGGAAGCAGGCAGGTGAAGGCAGGTGACAGTGCATGGCAGTATCTGCCAGAACACTCCAGCTGATCTGCTGAGCTGGCAGACGGCACTGTGCAATCAATAATGTTTCAGAGCACCTTTCTTGGCACCTTTTTTTCCTGTAGGAAAAAAAATAAAAGTCGACTAACTAAAGGCAAGTTTTAAAATCATATTTTTACGCCTATGAAGTCAGCTTGACATGGTTAACTGGGCATCACAGATAGTAATCTATTCATTTAGTCCTCTCTTCTCAAAGTTAGCACTTTGGAGTGGCATGCCATGGCTAATACCATACAAATTGCTGGAATGGGCAGTTAAACGTCGAGGTCAGAGGTTAAATGAACATGGTTGTTTATGAGGACACAGCCCGAATCCATTTGCATTTTAATATTCTTTCTGTGAGACGAAAAACCATTTTGAGGACAGCTTGTTTGGAAATCCCATTAACAGGTTATTTATGGTACTCGTGACTGCATGACCCTTAGCCTTGTTTTGTTAAACATGAACTAGACATGAATCAGATGGGCGGCTGGGCTGCTGCTATTGTTTTCCATAGCATTAAATGTCATTGGATTCAATTATTTTGAATCTGACACTTTCTAAGTTATTACCCTCATAATGCCTAATTTTCCTTTTTTCTTTGTCAACCTTATTATTTCTATCTGCTTTAAAAAGCAGAGACACTCTAAAAAGGCCATTTCCTCTCTTATCGCTGATCTAGGTGAGAATGGAGAGCTTATCTAACCAGCTCTTAAATAAATAATTGGGAAGACACAGTTTAAAGAAATTAGAAGATTCCAGGTACTATCATGGTGCATTTTAAGGAACACAGAAATCTAAAAATTTGTCAGGGTAGCTATGAAAAGGTCAGGTAGTAAATGTTTGGAAAGGGACAGCTTTTAACATTTTTTGGCAGGAGTATAAAGTGATGAGTGATAAATCAGACTATGATGATTATGTGGCTATCAATCAAAATGTGAAAAATTTTCCCCAATTCCAGATAACAAGTTTTATAAAACAAGTTTAGGTTTTATGTGTTTCAACACAAATCTTTAACACAAATCTTTAATTGAAATGAGATAGTGGATAAGTGACAGACTGTAGCAGAAATTAATGAAAAAACATTGATGTTTCTCATATGAGAGCTGTGCAGTTGAAAGCAGCTTTATCATTGCTAAAGGACATGGTAAGTCCTAGGAATCAATATGTCCTATCTTACATATTCTTCTCTGGTATTCGATCTCTTACTGATCCAACATTTATGTGTGCTGGTTTTGGCTGAGGCTAAAGTTAATTTTCTTCTCAGTAGCTTCTCAGTAGTATGTGACTATATTTTGGTTTTGTGCTGAAAACAGTGTTGATAATTCCTTTCCTCCTACTTTCCTTCCCTCTGTTCCCTGCCTTTCTTTTCCAAGTTTCAAATAGATTTCCAGTATGAATTGTGTATCAGTGGAATTTTTCTTTAGTGGCTGATTTATTCTTAATAGAAATTGGTGGGTTGGAGGTGGTGTGATGTTGGTTTTTCTTTTGTGGGGGTGGGCTCTTATTTCTGAAGAAAAAGGAAAAATACATCTTTAGGACAAGTTTGTAAGTGTCATGATTTTCTACTAATTTATACTATATAGTCCTCTTTTAAAATGTTAAATTACCTCATTATATTTCTGAATATCATATATATTTGGACTGAAATTAAGCTTGCTGTATAGTTGTCAAAATGACCACAATTTGCTCTATGAAATGTTCTGATTGCATGAGTAATTCAAAGCACTCTTGATCTCTGTATAAACCAGTACAGACTGCTTAGGGTCAAGGTTTATGTATGCTGGTTGGGCCTTCAGTTCAGCTGGTGGTGAATACACCTGCACATTGGAAAAGATGCAGTGTGGATTCCCAAACTCCTAAATTCTAAAGAGACAGAAAGAAGAAAAGCTGTTCCTCTATGCTAAATGTTTCAAGAAAGGCTCAGTTTTTCTTATTCATGTTTGTTCCAAGTTCTGTTGGAAAACTGCCTTGGTATTACCTCTGAAGTCAATATATTGCTGTATTGTATTGCAAATATCACTCCTGGTTATAAGTTTTGGTTTGTCCCATTTCTTACTGAAATCTATGATTTCTATAACAAAGATGAATAATATTAGGAAAAATTGTTCATTTAAAATAGCACCACCTGAAGCATTTCTAAGAAATTATTTCTCTCAAAGTACTTTGAGTATTTAGTCAGGAACCAAACAGCTCCTTAGGAATGTTTCTTTAAATCTTCTGAAACACTGCATAGGTCTGTGACTGCCTTCTTCTGTATATGTCATTTATTAACATATCTGCTATATGGCAGAGACATTTAACTATTTCATATGCTTTATGTAATAATTAAAGCAGATATAGTGCAACACTGGTAACTTATATCCTGTAATTAAAATGCTTTTCAATATTGAAAGTTGTTTCAGAAAGACATATATGAGCACGCACCACAATGGAACAGCTTATGCAAATGTGTACAGATTCTATAATGTGGGGCCCTGAATGTTTTGTTGCAAAGGACATGTAAATTAGGGAAAGTTCCTGCATAACTCAATTTCTTGGTTAGTTATATATTATTCTAATGATCTGAATTCTGCCATTGTGGGCAAAAATTACACTTTTCTATTTAATAACAATCATGGTTACTTTGAAAATGAAAAAATACATCACAGTGAGTAATTTAAGAATTTAGTCTTTACTTCTGTCTGGATCACTCCTATAAGCAAAGGATGATTTGCTCAAAATCATACTTAAGTAACACTCTTCCTTGAAAATATGTTTCTAATGTTTTTTATCAGCCTTGAGAACAAACCATCAAGTTTGACCTGTAAAGTTTATCTGTGACTGAAATTACTGTCTGACATAAAATTGATATTGTGTTTTACTAAAAAAACCACAAAATAGTTCCCAGTAAGAGTTTCTTGCTCATGGAACCCTTAGGTTTATTTCTGCAAATGCCTCTGTGGATTGCAATTGGTTTTTCATTAATAAGTCATCCACATAAAGTTCCATTTCTCAAGTATTCATTGAAAATTATCATTAGCGAGAAGGAAAGGTACAGCTTTATCAAATCACAAAAGGGGAAAACATACTTGTGGAAACTCTTTGTGTAATTCTAGTTGTTGAGTCTTCATAATTAAGTGACTGGCTTGCAGCTGAAGTTGAACTGGTTCATAAGTGCTATTGCTCCAGAAGAGCACAGCAGTCTAGAAGCCATTCTGCATATGGATATAGCCTCTGCAAACAGTATGGAATAAGTATACATGTTCTCTTCAGGTTTTTTTGTTATTGAACAGTAGGACTTGCCGGGTTTTCACACCAGTTATGCTTAAGACTTTCCTTAGTTAGAACTTCCGAAGATAAGACTGTTGTGGTTTCAAACAGTGCCTCATGGACAGATTAAATTACATAACATTAAAGAGGACAAGAACAAAGGCTAACTGGACACTGCCCAGAGCAGCCTGCTCTAGGTCACCCTGTTTTGACTGTGTTTGCTGCCTATGCTCAAGGATCTCCAGTTCTGCCTGGGCACCCAGACAAGACAGGCAAAATTTTTCCTAAACATTTGTATCACTCTACGAAATTCTTGCTATGCATAGAATGATATGCCTGAATGATACATTTTGTCACCTCATTTGTGCAAAAGGCACCTTTAGAGACTGCGGCTGCCAAAAAAAAGTGTGTTAGTCAAAATAGCAGTACCAGAATAATTGGTGCAAATTGAGATCATAAACCCTTCGCAGACCCCAAACTCTACTGTGAGTACCTGTTCATTCCCATGCTGATCTGCTGCAGTTGTAGTTCTATTCCAGTGAGAGCTTTTCCTTCACCACTCAAAGAACCACCTAAGAAATCATTTCAAAGGGCTGAAATTTTCAGCTTTGCTGCTCATTTTCTTCTTTGTTAATGTTTGGGTTTTTACAGCTTTTAGGCATTGCATGAAAACCAAGCCGAAGAGAACTATAGAGATATACAATATTTCCAAATGAAGCATTTAAGCCTCTGAGTTCCCATGCATTCTTTTACATCCTTTGGACTTTTAATAGAACGTAGCTCTGAAGTATTAATGGGAATGCTTTTCCTAATGTTCAGAGATCAAAAATGACCATAAATACATGCATTGACTCTAAATCATAATGATCAAAATCATAATTATGATAATAATAATTTCCTCAGCATTGAAAACGTTTTTGATATGTTGGTATGAAAGAAGTCTTTGTTCTACTTCATTAAGTCTGCTTAAGATATTTTTATTAGCTTTTGAATTTGGTTCATTTGACATAACAAACTAAGAGTTTGGTCAACCATCTGAACAGAACCATTTTTTTCCCCAGAGTGAGCTTTTTCATGAGTTTTTGGAAATTTTGCACTTCTCCCTCAAGCTTCTGAAATTTCATAGAAAATTATTCCCAGTTTGCTCAGCTTCCATCATATGGTGGAAACTTCTGGTTAAATACATGTGCTTAATAACAGTAAATAAATTCTGACATTTTATTTTTACTCATGAATAAAAAGGTTCATTATATTGGTGAAAATAAGCAATCACATTCTATTTAACAGTGAAAAAGAATTGTACATATCCCTGCAGGAGCTGAGGAATCTATTTTCATTATAACAAATATTGATTTTGCATTAAAAACTCTCATTATTCGAGATAATGACTGTTGGGTTTCTTAGTTATTCTACTTCTTCTGCTAAATCATTAAAACCATAACAGTAAAAGAGTAAATAGGAATGAAAAAGACCCCAAACTGTATGGAAATCTATTATCATTTTGTCTATAATTAAAATTGCAATCATCTTTAAGGCAGATACATACTATCAGAAAATTATCTTACTTATTTTGATCTCATTTGAATAACATCTGTATTTTTGCCAATAGAAACATCACTGAACTCAAATGTATTAATTTTTGAATTAACATTAATAGGATTTAATGTGTGGACTTCTGAGGACCTCATTCCTTGGCATGTTACTCCTGATTCTCGGCAGTGTATTCTGTCCGTGCTGGATCAGCGAAGCTCAGTCTGTGTCTTACAGCTGGAAGATAAAAGACAAATCTCTGTCTTATGTGCTTGAGTAAAGATTTGTATTTCACATGCTCTCACTCTCAAATAATCCTGATTGTGGAATTGGTGAGGAGGGAGTCTTGTTTGGTTTGCTTTCTGTAGACAGAGTGCTACTTTGAATAATTCTGAGGTGTTTTTTCTCTAATGGGCCTGAAGGGAAGTTGGTCCCCTTGTGCTCTCTCCTTCTCCCCCACTCCTCAGGCTGGGGCTGCATGGGCATTAATGTATTCTGTGTAATGTCAGGGGCTCACTGAATGCACCTTCCCACCAACAGCACAATGAATTATTGACGTGAGGGATATTCCCTGGTGTATACTTTTCCAAGGTTATACTCTCTGATATTGGATATTTATTCGGCATAAGGTAGGGATAAGAACCTCATTGCCACATTATGTCTGACACAATCAAGTTTTGGGGAATTTCAACAACATTAGAAGATTTGTATAATATATTCTTTAAAAGACAGAGGCACAGCTTTAAACAAAGCATAATCCCTGCTGCATATCATTTCCACCCTAATGCAAGAAGAGTAAGCAGGACTATAATGCTGTCTGCATCATTTCCCCTTTGTGTTCAGTCACAAGGACTATTCACCTAATATTTAAAATCCATGTATTCATTAAACAGAAGAGAATGATGAAAAAAAACAAACATAAAAAATTTAAGAAAATAATGAAGCAGGTTTCCTTGAAAGTGGCATAAAATTGAGTCATTGCTTCTAGATATTTGAAAAAGTATTTGGAAATAATTAAACAGTTGATATCCACCACCTTTTCCAGCACTCGAACGCTGCAATTTCAGTGGTTTTGATGCTCACATAATTCCTAATTTCTTTGAATCAAATGTTGTTTATATTTCTGCTATGTGTAACAAAAGGATCTCTTGAACAGTTCACTCACTGTCACCCAGGGTCTCCTTGTCAGCCCCTTTGTTAGCCAAACCCTCCAGGGTTTGTCCTGGGCACTGGACCTTTTGTGCTCCTCACGCTGTAGTCTCAGACAATAGGGAGAAAAATAAATCTTCAGTGACAAGTTTACTTAAAGGGATACTATCACATTAAATAAGCATATAAATATACCCACATGTAATATCATTCCTGTGAAAATTTTGGAAAAAAAATTTTTTTCTTTGTACCAGTAGCTGGCGTCCTCATCTGTTTGCAATGAGGTAATTGTGGAAATCGCATAATTTTTCACACTTTAGGCTGTTCTTTACACAGCACTTTCCAAAAACTAGGAAAAAAGTCAGTTTTTTTACCATTTCTTTTTAGTCAACATTCAGGATCTGAATATTGTGTCCTGCCCCAGTGGGAGACTGGGATACAAATATTTCAAGGGAGTGTTTGAGCTTAAAAAAACTAGTTCTATTTCTAGTGAATTGTTTATGGATATAGGACCAAAAAAAGCCTATTTGCTAATGATGGGTGTCATTGGAGAACATAAGCAAAACTAAACATTTTTAGGAGATTAACCTAGCATTTTTCAGGATTATCTTCAAATATGAGGGCCTCAAATCTTTCTTCATCATCTTTTTATTTTATGCAACTTTATAAATTCACTTAATGTAACAATTTAGTGAATTTAGCAGGATAATAGAACTAGAATGGTTTTACAGTCATCCTTACATCTTTTTAAATCAGGTTGTTTATAAGTAATTCTTGTAATTTGTTTATGAAATTCTTTAGTAAGGTAGAGACCAAGATTTCATAACGAAGAGTGAAGAAAACAACAAAAAACGTATTGAGAAAACACAATGATTGATAGAGAAAATACTGCTTAATTTGTTAAATGACTATTTTAACTCTTTTAGTAAATGAGGTTTCAGTAATATTTCATAGCTACACACAGATGCACACTCCCTTGTTGGCACAAATACATGCTTTAATTTCATGGACACTTTTTTAATCAGGAATGCCAGGAAAATCTTCTGGAGTAGAAAGAAGCTGTTACAGTGGATCTGCCAGATTTTGGACTGCAAAGTAAATCTGTGCAATGGTTACTGTCACTGTCCCCATGGGCTCTAACATGTTCTGGGCAGGCAGCAGCTTTACTGAGTCTCAGTAGCTTTTTGAGGGATTTCTCTGTTGCTGTGACCGTGCTTTCGGCTTTTCTGTGAATCTGTCTCTATATTAATTAATTACACTGCGGGTTTTGTTTGAGGTTAGGGTTCTTTGTTGTTTTGTTTTGCAATACTGTTTTGCTTTGTTGTAAAGCAATGCCCAGCACTAGGGAAAGGGCTCAGGAGCCCTTAATTGGACGTTAATGAATGGAGGAGAATAAATAGGGGAAAAAATGTACTCTATTTGAAGACCACTTTCTCTAGTGACTCATGTTTTTTTCTGTAGGCTTTGCCTGGGGTATATTCTAGGATATCATAGAGCTGTTAAATAGTATTTAAATTAACATACACATAGCCTGCTTGCAATTTGTGTTCCATTGTGCTGGACATTTTACAAAAGTATTTGTGTCTGACTCCCATCATCTGAGGAATGTACAGCTTTAAAGCACCCAGAAAACCAATTTGTAGCACTGAAAAAAATGGTGAGGTTGAGGCCTTCATATAGTTCTGGAGCAGCTCTTTGGGAAGCTTTATTAGCTTTTTTATATTGTTATTTCTATTGCTCTTTGGGATGGGATCAAGGCTTTAAACTTTGTTGAGGATTTCTGGAAACATTTCTTGACTCTGAAGATTTTCCATGACATATAAAGATTTTTGATATGACATCAAAGAGATTTTTTAGAAAGGTGTGGAGATGATTCATGTCTAAGCATTGAGACCCCCCCACCCCTACTGTCACACCTGAAAGACGTTCATCATCTACATTCTGTTCTCCATCCTCAGAACTCATGCTAGTAGACACTGAATAGAATCAACAGGCAAGTAAGAGCTACATTCAGACACAAATATTTTTTTCTAATTTACTGAATTTTCTACTCTTCTGATGACTGAGGAAATCCCTGTTTGTCAACTGCATGTTCATCACTGTGCATTTTTTCAGCATAAGCCCTAAAAATTGCTTACAATGTAACTTATACATGCTATTAAATTGTCCTTAAGATGCTTAATAAATATTTTTTTCCCCAACTCACTCTTCAGATAATTCTCTAAACATTTACAGTCCTGTAAATGTTATCCGTTCAAGGTATGCCACTAGCCAGACAACATTTTACTCTTGTTCTCCTTGCACTAATAATAAATCTTATGATTTTAGCAAAGGTCCTCTGAGCTTGGAAGGAAGGAAGCAAAAGGACTGTGCCACTGCCTTAAGTTTCATCCTCACAGCAAAATTCCTTGCCAAACAAAAGTGATTCAAACTTTGCATTTGAGAGCAGTGCTTTCTTCTTAAACTCAAACATCTATAGTCAGCAGGAATAAGTATTTTAAAAAACCTTGCAGAGTAGCTGTCACACTATTCACACAGTGCTTGACTTTCTCATTTCAACAAGTAATGTTTATAAAGCCTTTCTGAGAGGAACCTGAGCTCTGCACCACAGAGGTTCTAGGCCCTGTTGGACTGAATGCACTGCACTGATAATTAGTAATGAGGATATTCTGTGTTCTTACTATAATATTTTCACCTGGAGATCTCTAAACAATTTCCATGTCCAGGAAACTCTTCACTCCCAAAAAAATATTTAAAAAAAAAAAAAAAATTGCCCCAAGAATTACCAGAACAATTCTGTACATTGCAGTCACACAAATCCATGTGAAAAAGAAACAGAAGCTTGAGGCTCCAGGAAACACCTGGCAAAACCAGTTCAAGGAGTCAGTGGCTGCTGCTGAGTGCAGTCCTGTTCCACAGCTGAGAGCTGAGAGTAAGTGGGAAGTTAATTATCACTTTTCAAGCTCTCAGTATTCAGCAGCTGATATTTTTTTGGGAACTAGGGAGAAGGTGCTCTTTTGTTGAAGAGAAAACACAGGGCACAAAAAGGGGTGGCTTTGCTGAGTTTGCAGGGGTCAGAGTCTTGTCTGTGGAGTGCTTGTTGCAGGATGTGTCTTGGCAGCAAATATCTGCCAAATCTGCTTTCCCTCCACGTGCTCAGCTGGTGTGACCACCTTCTCTTCCCTCTTGCCTTCCTTTGTGTCTGGAAATGTTTCCCTCACAGCTGCAATTTGGCACACAGACTGATCAGAAAAATCCAGGGCTTGAATTGCCATGAAGCCTTTTTTGTCTTTGGGTGCAGAAGGTGGAGGGCAATGGAGAGGAAACTGTATCAAATAATTTGGATGTGTTGTGGGAGTTTGGGTTTTTTTTTTTTGCAGTTTGTAACTGATCTCTTGTTTCCGGAAAGCATCTTGTTTGTCCTACGTGTAGTTTAGAGGAATTAGGCTGAGCTCTAATTTACACTTGTTTAACTACAGATACATACCCATTGCTATTTGTTTATCTCACATTTATTACACTCTTCAAAATTCAAGTTAAGCACTCAAGGGCTTTTTCTAGTAACACTAATGGAGGAGAATAGATGCATTATATGTGAATAATGTATTATGATGATACAATTTGGGTCTCTTAGCTCTAACCGAGACCAGTCCTGCTTTACATTATTTATAATTTACACACACCTTCCTGAACATTTTTATGTAAATATTTAATATAGAAAGTGAGTTAACTCTTTCGTTTGGGAGGTTCCCAGTAAAAAACAGTAGAGAATGTAAGAGGGTTTCCAAATATCTCCACCCAAAGTAGGTAAGTGGCCAGTCTTGCTTATTTTCAGAAATTAGAGGAAATGAGAGAAATTACAGAGGAAAAAAATATATGCTGGCTTAGCACCAAATCCTTTTTGCCTTTCTCCTTCCCAGCTACCCTTATTAAATGGAATGAATGTTGACTGTAGACAGTATATTTGCAGATGCTTGGCTGCCAGCATTTGCAGCACAGTGGGTTTGTTTTTACTGTTTTCTGACACATTTTGTCTTTTGGTATTTTGCTCACTTTGTTCCAATATATTCATTTTGAGAGAGGTAGCAGGGGTGCTCTCCAGACAAATCAGCAGACTCTCTTTGTTGCAGCCTCCTGAATGTCTGAATTAGACATTAGACCAACAAAAACAATTAGTCATTTCTCGGAAATCTTGATTGTTTCTGTCTTCTTTTCTCTGACCCCAAGAACAGATATACAGAACCCCATACAGAATGACAATAATACACCACCACCACATGACAGGATTTATAACTTTCAGTATCTTAAATAACAGTTGGTGGACTTGTATTTTCCCTATCTTCAAGAGTCAGACTTACCTTCCACACTGGAAGAGGAGCTGCAACTTTCCTTGTAGAATTACCTCAACAGCCAAGCTGTCCGAAGCTGCTGCCTGCCCAATTTCCTTTGTCTTGACCTTGCTATTGGGAAATATTGTCATATATTTAACACATAAATTGTTGCTACTTTTGAGCTTGGAGCTCAAAGTAGAAACCAAATTAGAAGCACAGTTTTGCAGCAGACCTTCATCATCACTGGTTACCCAAGTTTTCCCTTGATGCTGTCCCATATATGCTCCATTCCCCTTCCCATAGCCCTAGAAAATTCTGAACTCTAAGCAGGCAGAGATATAGCAAGAATAGCAGCAATCCTCAATATCCTTCTCTGAGGAAAAAGATGTTAAGGGACAACCTCTTTTAGTAGATTTAAGGCAGGTAATTTATTTATGTAAATCTGATCACTTTTGTTTGAGCATAATGAGTACATTTTCAGGTATGTGCAATCACATGTGACAAAAGGTATTTTCAAACTGTATCTCTATACAGTCTCTTTCCTAGCACATTCTGTTTTAGCATGAGAACATGAGATGTTGACTATCCCTAATTGCTGCTTTTATGGTGTGGGAAAGAAAAAAAAATGGACATTTGCAAAAAAAAAAAAAAAAAAAAAAGGAAGATTAGAAGAGTAGCTTCAGGTCTTCTGAAAAATATCATCCTATAATTTGAGTCCATGTGCCTACAAATTCCCAGCAGGCTCTGAGCCAAAGAAACACACAGATGAAATAAACATACAAAAAGACAGCTGCTTTTTGAAATCTAAGAATTGAGTTATATACCTTTTTGACAGCTTCCTGAATCACAGCCCATATCCAAGATGAGTAAATAGGTATCTGGCCCTTTAACTGGGTTCCATTACATATAATTAAAGACTCACAGAATTAAATGGCCTACATGGAAAGTGGCTTTCAGTGGGCTAAATGCCTGAAGCAATCTCCTTGCCTGAGCATAGAAGTGACACTGGCTTGCAGATCAATATCATCTCTGTTATTAATATCAAAAGCGCATTACTTTATTTTTGCCTGGCTGTGCTCCAAGTCTCGAGCCCAGCTCGCATCCAGCCATTTGCCTGGACCATAATTTACTTTAGTGAGTTTTTAAGGTATTGTTTTGTCAGGGCCAATCACCATGAAGTTATAAATGATTCTGGGGACTTGCACTCTCTGTTAGTGGCATATGCGGTGAAATTATTTTTTAAAAGTTTCATGTCAATTACTTCTGTCCTTGAGTTATGCAAGGGGACAAAAGAGCAGAGATTTAAAGACATGAGCGATATCAAACAGATGAGGTAACGACAAACAGAAACAGCAGCTTGGGACCAAACAGACATTACACTATCTTTAATTGATACATTGAATTAAACAATGCTAAAGTTAAATAAATATTGACCACTTAGCAAAAGAACCATTGATTTTTATGATGTACAACATTTACATCGTATATGGCTCTAGTCTACAGATTCAGCCTGCAAGACTGTCAGCTCTGGCACAAATACTCTGCAGGACAGCTTCTGCTGCTGCTCAGTCTCTTTCTAGAATTATTCAGGTAAATGTTAGTAATTTCCCCTGGTTTTTATTTCCAAGAATTGTTTCTTTTCAAAGAGCTAAATTCTGCCAAGTCTTTCCTCTCTGGTATCAGCTGCAATATCAAGCAGGTCCCATGTTTCGCACAGGTAGACAGAGTTTTGCAGTGAATTATTTGGGTGCAGACTGATGGTGCAGCTGGGGGCACTGGCCACATCTTTTCTTCAAACATTTGCCTCGTCCTTCTGTGGAGAATGAAACACAGGCAGATGCTGAGTTTCTGTCAAGTGACAGAAGTGTTTTCTGCATTGCAGGGGACTCTGCAATGGCAACTGCATCCCTTATAGAATAAATCACCCTGTGCTGTAAACTGGAAAGCAGTGACTCTGTTGGGCATCCTTAAAAGGGGTGACCTTTGCAAACACTCCCTGTAGCTGCTTTTTTGAAGCTGACGTGTTAATGCTCACTCTATTAATATTTACTTAATTATTTAAATGTGCTATATCTTAATGATGTGATATCTACCTACTCTGGAAACAAACTAAGACAACAAAATAATTTCCTTACAGAACAAGAATTTACATCTCTGTGTCTGTTACAGAGCAAAGCAAAGTTACAGTTACAGCTGCAGAGCAAAGCCGTATTTTTTTAAAATACCTATTTTGTAGTTCTTTCACATGAGATGTGCCCCTGATTGTAAAATTTATACAAAATGCTAATCACTGGCATTTAGTTTCTCATAGAAAGGGAAAGTGTGAGGTCTTTTTCTGGCAAAGCAAAGATTTCATTAAGGCGAAATCTATGTGCTTAGTAATGCCAGCTTTGGTTCCATATAGCTTCCTGTGTCTGCTAGAACTGCCAAAACACCAGTTAATAGGTTATTATTTCAATTAGTCCATGATTACTGCTGCTAATCTCTAATTCCTCATTGTTGTGGCTCCCTTTGACTTCAGTTATTAAGAAGCATTTGGATTTTATTACAATTGACAGGAACTCGTCTTCTCCATAGATAAAACACTGCATGTTGCAGAAGAAATTCTGAAGTAATGAAAAGAGCTTTTTAAGTTTTGGGTTGGGGCTTTTTAGGGATTTTAAAAATTATATCATAAACTTAATATAGAATTCAATGAAGCTGGGAAATTATACAGTTTAAGGAGGAGATGCTGGATTTCTTAGAGAAAAATCAAAGTGTCTTTAATTAGTTTTGAGTTATAAACAAGTCTAGCTTAGTAAAATGAAAAAAATTACCTAACACAAGATAAAGTGATTATTGATGACAGCAGGATGGGCAGATAGGTAAAACATCTCTGTACTCTATTGCACAGCTCTTAGCATGGAGATCTGTTCATTTTAATAGTGTGATCTTGGAAATTTCAGTGTTTGGTTCTGATGAGCACATGGCAGTGGTCATGCTTGCCAGAACCTAAATTGTTAACAAACTGCAGGCTGTATGGAGAGCAGCTGTAGGGGTGTGGATGGTGATCAAGATACTTTATGTCCAATCTCATGGCTCAATTTGCAAATGGGAATAAACCTCCTAAAGCAATAAATAATAAGAAAAACATTTTGCAAACAGGTATTTGCCCATTTTCCATGTCCAGTGTTTACACTGACTCAATTTCGGCTGTTGTTGTCTTTCTTGAACACTGTGTTGGTAGCTTTAATTGCTGTTTAATTGAAACTCTCCAGGTCTCTGTCCAAGTTTATGGAAAGGTCTGGGTGAATTTGCCTCCCAGTGAGGAAGGAACTGATCTGCATGCAGAGTCAAAAGCTTGGACTGTAAGAGCTTAGCTTTTGATGTGTACATCTCTAAATGTGGAAAGATGCTCTTGTTGCCTAATGTTCTACAGGGTCACCAATTCCCACCAGGCAGTAAGTGCCACCCACCAGGTGCAAGTAAACAGGGAGAGTATTATCTTATAATATAAACATAGCAGACTTTAAGCTGCAGATGCTGGAGTATCTGAAGGGAGGATGTGAAGAAGATAATGCAAAGTCTTCTTGTAATGCCTGATGACAGGACAAGAGAGAGGGATGCTCTGTTTTTAGAGCAAGTGTTGGAGCTCACTGAATGGTTCACAGCCTTGTTAGAAGGAACATGACCTGCTCAACATTTTAACAGTAGGGTGGTGAACAGTAAGGAGAGTCTGTTTCCCTCCACCCTTCCCAGCATGCAGATGCCCCCACTTGCAAAACATGGCAATTTAAAAACATGTAAAATTCATAAACGAGGCAGCAGCTGGGTACAGCTTCAGCAAAATGTTAAATTACTGCATCACTGTAGACTCTAAATGGCAATAAACCTTCCACCTCTCATAAATTTAGCAGACTTTCAAAAAAATGGTATCTACAACTGCAACTTTTTATGGATGTTTGGTAACTTTAATAATTTTGCTAAATGCAATTCCTTCTCATAAATTCCCTCCCAGGTACATATTTAGGGAGAGCTAAAGCTGTGCAGTGAATGGCTAGGTAAGTTTTAAAACGAGAGTGCCAAAAACTTAGATTTATCTTGAGGCAGTGGCTGCCCAGTAATTACAAGACAGCAGACTTAACAGTGGTTTTGAGTATCAGAAAAGTGACTTAAAGGGTGTGTCAGAGGTTCAGGAGATGAACTTGGAAATACTCCCTACCTGAATTTTAAAAGTGATCTTTGAACCCACCTACATTTTAAAAATTAGTTCAGTGAATGTCAAGCCTGTCAGGAGAGTTGTGTCCTTCCCACATAAACTCTGGGACCAGATACCTTATAACCATTCAAGAGAAGTAACAGAATCCTCCTTTTCTCTTTTTGGTTTTCTTACAAAAAAATGACAATCCTGTATTGAAATGGCTGTCATTTTTTACCCTGCAGTGGTGCACTTTTTTTCCCCCTAGCATTGGTCATTCAGGGATCTCAAAACACTTCCAAAATTCATCTTTGAATGAATTTTTTAGTTTAAAGATTCCTGCTATATGGTGGGTTGTTTGAAATAGGCAGTACTTTGCCCAATAGTGTAGAAAATCGGGAATGAAATCTGGATGTTCTATCTCTCTTCATGCAAACCATGGACTAATTCTGTTCATACCAAGTAGGGAAGATGTACACACTTACTACACATATTGGGAAACAGGGCAAAGATTAGGAAGTCCAAAACCTGATATTTGGTATGCTGCTCCTTTATTAAGTTGTTCTTTAGCAGTGGACTAATTTGGAACAAATAATAATGACAGAAATGTATGAACAAGAATGACAGGAGGAAAGATTTGCCTCCGTTCCTCAACAAGAGCTGATGTGCCTAGTTAGTGTTCATATGAAGTGGTGCCAAGCTGTCAGAATGAACCCAGGTACACTTGAGTGGAGACAGCTGTTCTGCATGAGCTCTTTTTCCCACTTGGCCTGTGTGGGCTTTTCTGCTGGTTTATTTGCAGGATGATATGAAAAAAAGAGCCAGTTTCTGAAGGGTGCTTTGGAAGCTGTTTGCAAATGTTGCAAATGAACTGCAGCAATAGCACTTTGTGTTCTGTACAGGTTGTGGCACTTGGGGTCTTATTGTGGAAAGAATGTGAGGGAGAAGCAATTTCAAAGCTTCCTGGTAAGATCTGCTGTGAAAAGCAGAAGTCCTTTGTTTTGAAAACGCCCAAGATATAAACTATGTCAAATCCCATTTTAGCTATTTTTGGACACCAGGCAGCCATACCTGCATTATAGCAGGTGTTTTAATGTCTTATTAAAGCACTGTACTGCAAAGAGGTGAATAGAGTCCCTCCTGTAATGAGGTAAGAATTTCAGATCTTCTGGCCCCATGTCACCATGTGCAGGACTAGGGCATGAACACAGAGCCATCAAAGGCCAAGAACTAGAGCAGTGTTTCTGAACTGCACTGGACCACTCATTTGAGGTGGCATTTCCCTGTTGGAAACCTGACTACACTTATTACTGCTCCTCCTCTGCAACTGTATTATGACATTATATTTTTCAGTGCATGAAATGGTTTCTTTGAGTTTGGTGTTCTGTTTCTTTGGTTTTATTTATAAAAGTCCAGTCCTCAATGGTTTCATAGGATGGCCTAGCTAACTATGGCTCCTTGCTCTAACTGCTAAGTCTGTCTTGTATATTTAGTAAATAAATTTAATATGAACTGAAAGGCAGCAGACTATTCATTTAATGTGATAAAGCTTGACTAGTCAATATTAGAGACGAGAAATTCAAATTAACTACTAGTGCTATTGGAACATTGGCTTTTCATATTTGTAAAATTTTACTTTCTGTGTTTCATATTTTAAAAAAAATTATTAGCTCATTGTGGCTTTTTCAAAGCAATTAGGAATGTTTTTGTATTTCATTTTCATAGTAGGGGGTTAGTAGTACCACTGAATCCAGTTCATTGTCAGTATTGTATCTGCACCCAGGGAGGGGAGTCTATTACTAAAGCTACATATAAAGGCAGATGCATAAATCTTGTTCCAGCATCACTTCTATATTTAGACTCAGAGCTTTTTGTTTAGTGTTATCACCGTGGGTATGGATCATGTAAATATCAAGTTACATGTGCATATGGGTAGGACAGCATATGCTCAATACTGGCTTCCTGTTCAGATCCAGAGGCAAAGCTCATATCCAAACACTTACAGAGGAGGAAACCACAGTTCCTAAAGTCACCTGAGGGAGACTGTATTTGCAGTTACATACAAGATCATTTGGCTCAGGAGCAATTCCAACTTCATGTGACAATTTGAAGTGACATTTCCAATGCTGTGGAAGAAAAACCACTTTCCTATATAAAAAAAAAAAAAAAAAAAGTATAGGAAAAAAATATAAATGCATATCAGCATGAATCAAATGAAATGAATGATTCCAGTATTTTTTTAAAGCTTGGTCCTATGAATAAACCATTTCTGAAATTGTAGTTTATCAAGTAAGAATATTGTTGTTATATATTAACAAACTGTCTGGTGGCCATTCTCACGTCCTATTACTTCATGCACTAGGGTAGAATTCTTAGGTTCAAGTTAACCTTGGTGAAATACATCATGGTTCAGTAATGTTTCTTCAACTGTCTGATAAAAGGCCTTGCCCCCAACAACATATGAATATTTAAGTTACTGTTAATTATTTATAGTATATTTTTATTAACACTGATTTACACCGTGGTCAAGTAGCAGCTGAAGGAACTATTATGTTCCAAGATTCAATGTGCATCTCAAACAACATTACTGCTGCTGAAGGGAGAGAATGTCCATGTTTTTATCCTGTGTTGATATCTGTAAGAGTGAAAGGAGTGCCTCCACTGAAAGGAGGCACTTGTTGACTCAAACATTTTAGAGAAAGGTTCTAATATCTGGGTGGAAGTTAAATGAAAAGTCACTGTTTCTAATAGTTACATTTTGAAATGTAACATCTCAGCACCTAGTTGGGGACAATTAAAAAAAAATTAAAATCTCTCCCGCACTATTGAAATCCCAAGTGATGACCCTTACGATGACTCTTTCTTACCTGACTCTTACAAAGCCTCAAGTTTAATGAAAAACTTAACCTAATTTATCCTGTTTTCATTTTATCTTTTTGTGCACACTGTGAAAAAGCATTTCTCCCTCCTTGATAATCAGATATGTTCTACATTTGCCACTTTTTTGGTGAGCTCTTCCTGACCAAACTAAGAGCGCTATTCAACATTTTCCATTGTTTAGGTTTTTTTGCATTTGTCTTTTCAGCTTCTTGTTGTCTTACTGTTGATCATCTTTGAATTCCCTTCAGGTTGTTGTCAGCTCTGTAGTGAATATCGATGATACCCATCCATGCAGGTATTTATGTGGGCTTCATATTGCTAAGGCAGAATATCCATATAACCTAACACAGTATTCTGTACGAGCTAACCACAAGACCAGATGCAAATCTCTCTGGTTGGTAGCACAAGGTGGTGCCTCTGCATATGATGACAAGATTTCATTAGCCTTTTTTTGTGGCTGTATCTTCATGCAAGACCATATCTAATCTTCAGTTTGCTGTCTCTCCAGTCTTTCAGCACTGCAGCTTCTTTGGATCTCCTCTCTCTCACTGAGTGTCTGTATTGTGGATTATTTTCCCTAGAGGTATTAGCGTATATTTTTCCATATATGAAGATAATAAATGGAAGAAGCAGAGATGAAAATAAAAAAAAACATTACTTGAGAGCAGAAATAGAAAGAGATGCAAAGAAAAGACTGACAGGGAGATAACCAAAGGAAAATCAAGAAAGAAGAATATGGAAAAATGAAAAAGTAGTTAAATAATCAGAATAAATTAATTAATCAAAGTGCAGATCATGTGGACTAGAATAGCAAAGCAGCAATGCAGAGAGCTAAAAGGAGACAGGTATAAGGATAATGAAGGATAAACTGAAATGTAATATATATTTTCAAAATAATGCATCGACTTGCTAGACCTGACTTTTAGAATACTCTGGAACCATAAAGCTTGTAACAAGGGCTTATGAGAAACGTCAGATTTTTCTGCTAACAAAAGCAGTGATTCTTACTGTGATCATGGTTTTGTTTGCAATTCTCTGATTTTCACAGTGACTTATGGTTTTTATGCCATATCAGAGATATGAAAATGTGATTTAGAAAGGGTAAGTGAATTGTCAAAAGTTATAGAAGTAATTGCAAAGAAATACACATTTTTAAGTCTCAAGATGAATCCACTGTGTTTGCAGGGCTGAGGTTAGAAAGAAGGAATTCTTGTCAATTCTCACATCTTCTCTCCATATTATGGATGCTATTATATCATAGAGGTTAATGATGATTTTTTGACCTTTTTTTCCACCATTTTGTTTCGAATATATGATCATATAATGCCCATATGATCCAGTGAAAGTCGTTGCTTAAATTAAAGTTGCTAGAAGCATTTGATTTGCTTCTCTTTTCCTGGTGTGACCTTGTGAGGCGTCAGTGTGTGGATTGGCCATCATTCCATGGAGATGGGGGTGGGTCAGGGACCACCACTTGAGAACTACAGGTGAGGGGTAGATAAGCCTAGAGCAAGCCCTTGCTGGCTCCTAGGAAAGACTGTCAGGGAGGGGAATAACACTGTCAGCAAATGAAGGTGGCAGGGGGAGTGAGGGGGAGGACTTAGTTCAGTAAGCCGAGTTGCTCTCAAAGAGCTGATGTACCAGATATTGCTGCTCATGGCATTCCCACTATTGCCAGGGGCTTAATAGGATTTGCATAGTGCATATGGGTATTCCTAGGGGAGAATGACAGAGATCATTAAATGAAAACAAATAATAAATAAGCTCCTTACAGCCCCCACAGGTATATAAATATGACTGTTTGTGGCAAAGATAGATGGCTCTGTGTGTAGAGGGGAGGAATCCATAAGGCAGAGAGGCTTCATGTTCCATCCACAGATAGTGTATTCACTCACTGCTAAGGAGGGTCCAGTGACTGTCACTGACTTTGCAATGAGGAAAGGTAACCTGTGTCACAGTTGCCAGCCTTTCTGGCTTGAAAAGGTCAGCTCCCCTGACACGGGTGGCAATGTCACAAGTTATGTACATGAGAGCATCCCAAGCGCACTGGGAACAGAAACCCAGCAGCATCCCACCCTGCCCAGCTGTCCATCCTTATGGGGCAGTGGAGAAGGTGTCTGAAAACAAGCAGACTTGTGTCTTAGGGGAGCTGTGCAGTTTCTCTTCATTGGAAGATTTTTAGGGACCCAGTAAGTAACACTATGTCACATAGGAAGAGCAAGGATACGAATCAGAGTATTCAGACAAAAGGGAATGTTTTCAGCACATTAGGAATCTGGAACGATCTTGTGGAAATATGATGGTTAACCTGGGCACCTTAGAACCTCTAGTGGTTCTAACTCAGCAGGTAGTTTAATGTGCAAATTAAATTACATTGCTAGAAGAATCCGAAGTTTTTAGGAAGTATTAGATACCTTCCAAAAGGGCTTGAAATAAAGCTAGAATATGCTAAATGACAGGTGGAAGAAATAATATTGACCAGGATGTGGTGACAGGCATTGGAAGGAGCTGCCTGAGGAGATGGTGGAGTCCCCATCCCTGGAAGTGTTCAAAAAATGACAGCATGTAGCACTTTGTGCTAAGATTTAGTCAACATGATGGTGTTCTGTTAAAGGTTTTACTTGATGGTATTGGAGATCTTTTCCAACCTTAATGGTTTGTTGGTTTCTTTCATATTACTGATTCTTTATGAAGGCTTGAAGAGTTGAGGCCATTCTAAGAGTTGAGGCCATTCTAAGAGTTGAGGCAATGGAAGTTCATTTGAGCAGAGGATATCCTGCAAATGTGAAACAAGTATTAAGTACAGTTGTCTGCAGTGCTTAATTGCCCCTGCATTTTTTTCCTGTCTTTTCATTTTTCCTAGGCTGGCATTTTGTGCATGAATACCACTGAGAGTTAAGGACTTGCTGTGACTCTTACTCTTACTTAGAGGAGTTTTGCCTGCAGCAGTCACATAGTTGAAAAATATAGATCCATGTGACTGCTAAGAGACCACTGAGAAGCCAAGTAAGTAGGACTCATGGCCATTTTGCAATTCCATCTCATTTGACATGTTTTGGGGTTTATGATTGTGCTGTGAGGATAAATAAGTATAAATATTATATTTGCCTCCAGGTTATCTTTAAAAATGTATTTCTCTGTCTCCCTCCCGCTCCTTCTTTCCTTCCTTCTATTTCTTTTTCCCCCTCCAATTTTCAGTGTAGTCTGTCAGCTCCTGGTAGGTGAGTTATCAACTCTGTGGTCTCACAGTATGGTGGCCCAGCATAAGGGATTACATTGTAAAGGGTTGCCTTGTGGTGCCAATTACCTGAGGTTCTAGAAAGCAAAATGTGCAGCAGTGTGATTAAGTCCATGTGCAAATAGAAATTCACATGCCCCAAAAACTACTGGAAAAAGTATTGCAAAAAAGTATTTGACTGGTCCTCAATGCTACATTTGCAAAATATAAAAAAGTGCTAATAGCTGTCCTTTTTTTACCATTTGAGCAACTCTTGTGAAGTTTCTTTGAGATACAGAGTAGCAAGACAGCAGGAAAAATTTTGGGTAAATACATACCTAAGTTTATATGTTGCCCAGATGTTGATCTTTCTTAAACACACAAAGTGCAAATGTTTTTTGTGGAACATACACTGCTGCAGACTCTTGTATCTCCAGTGAGTCCATGGAATTATGCTAATTGACACCAAGTGGGACCTATCCCTCTGGTATCTTGCCTCAGTTCAAAGTCCACATATTTGCAATAAAAAATGGACTGCACCAGAGGTCAGAAGGTGTCATGGGGAAGCAGTATTTTGGTGATTATTGCAGTCTCTCTCGTGTGTGCTGTTAGTCTCTGTCAGACATGCAATCATGAGTGGTTTGTATGTTTGGGATAGTCACTTCTACACATTTCCTGATATTGCTGTTATGGCTACTGACACCAGTATTAGGACAGAACAGTTCTTCAGTCTGCTTCATTACTTTTAGTCTGTATTTCATATTTTCACAGATTTTAAGATCTCCTTTCTAAAATATCACTAGGATGTAATCATTAACTGTTGCTGTATATAAAAGGACAAGATGCAACAAGAGAGTTCCTTTAAAGCAGAAAGCAATACCAGGTTTTGTGTAACATACATGCTTATTTTGGTTCATTGGTGTTTCTAGCAGAGGATGCCAGGAAATGTTGTTGCCTTTTCACATTCAAGTTTTAGGAGGATTTTTACTGTCTGGGGCTCGAGCCGTTCTGGAATGTGGGTGAGAATTACCACGAGGTGGCAGCGTGCAAGCCCTGCGTATGTTGGTTCTACCACTCTCCTTTTACTCTGCTATCAACCTGGGTAACAGTTGGACTAGATGATCCTTGCAGGTCCTGTCCAACTGAAATTATTCTATTTTCTAGCATATCTAGATGTTAAAAGGTCATGCACGGATCCTGAAGGATTTCTGGTTTTACAAAGGATGCTTTTTAACTATTATGCACTAATAGTCAGTATATGCTCAAGTTAATATATGAAGCAACTTTGCACAGTGGTCAGGAGAAAGACTCAGATCATTTACTCAAAAATTGGAAGAGGGTTTTAGAAGCAGCGACTGTACTTTTCTCTGTTTCTTCCTGTACCAGAAGTGCAAATAACACAGTGCAAAGAGACCGTGCTCTCTTAAATGGAAATGTTTGAGAAATATGTGTTCCTCTGTCTGTGTGTCTGTCTGTCTGTGTCTGTCTGTCTGTATACACATATGGAGCAACAGCAGAAACAATCTCTGCTCGGAGATTATTTCCAAAACATTTTCACCAGCACCATTAAAAGACCCCTCAAAAATCTTTGAGAATGTGTTTGCATCTCCTGTGGAGGGCAATTAGTTGGTAATCAAGAACCAAATGATGGCCAGCCTTGCCAATAAAAGATGCTTTTTGTTTTCCTTTCTTCACAAATGTTTACTCTTTTGAGTACTTGTACAATGACAGTAGGGGAAATTGCATCAAAAGCATTGGCTCAATCTACATGTAACACAGTCATAAATACCCCCAAAATTAGTCAAAACACAGTATGCTGTGAAGAAATCATTATTGCCGCAAAATGTTTTGTATAAAGCAATTCTTTATTGCAGGAATTCTGAGTCTGCATGCTCAGTAAGTAAGTAAAACTCTAACAGTGAACACAGCTGAAAAGAAATGTAGCTCTTCATGAACAAATACTATCCAGAAGGCTTCACATGTCTATTGTTTCAGTAGCATGCAAAGTCTCTGTACATAATGTCCACAGAAAAGATGTTGGTTATAACCCCTGGCAAGGAATAAGTTACTTTCAGTAGCAGTGCTCTGTAGCTAGAAGCCATGTACAGATGAGGTTCATGCTTGGTGCTGTGGGAGAAGTGTAATCATATTCTCTCTCTGGTCAAATCAGGCATTGGTCTCCTAATCACAGAAAGCTTCCTCACAATTTCAGCAATGCTTTTGACTTGGTGAGGGACCCTTAAGGTAAATAAAATTGAGATGCAGCTTGTAGCATTTCTGCAGTGTGCTTTCACTTGTGGTATACACTGCAACCGTAATGTCCTTCATTGTTTGGGTTAGGTTTTTTCTGTTTGTTTCTCTTCCAAGGTATCATTTCAGGTTTTAAAACCTCTAAAAAAATTAGTGTCTTTTTATGTCCTCATAGTGCCCTCATAGGCTGTTGGGATAATGAAAGTGACAGTGTTTTGGGGGGCTTTGTGGCACTGCACTGAAATACATTTGCATTTATCATCTCATATTATTTCAAATAATTGTCTTTAGGAAGTCAGAAAAGCTGCCCTAGGAAGTTACCTGACTGAGTACCGGTGTGCTGCCTATAAATCTTGCAAAAGAGGCCATTTGGCTACTTGTATGTGGTAGCTCATGGATACATGCTGTTGAATTGAGACAGTCTCATTTAAGCATATGAGTATTGCCTTATTTGTGAAAAGCTTTTTCATACCAAGTACCATATTTATCAAAACTGAGCAAAATTCTACTCAGCTTCATATGTTTTTCTTCAGACCTATACATAATTTTTCAAATAACTTCTTCCCCTAAAATCAAGGCTTCTCAGCACTTTTCCATTGTATCCTTCTCCTCATTGGCTCCCAAACTATTTTAATTTATTTATCATTCATGCTACTCTTTGCCAAATAAAGGATGGTTCCAGAGCAGATTTATGAGCAGTAAGGAGGCTGTCTAGGCTAGTATTCTGACTGCAAGTCCTAGTAAAAGCAGACTACTAGGCTAGTAATGAAAGATACTGAAAAGTTCAGTGAAAGGTATTAAACTACCA
>JAWWMJ010000085.1:2580995-2625418 GCA_035047045.1 Vireo griseus
CAAGTCCTAGTAAAAGCAGACTACTAGGCTAGTAATGAAAGATACTGAAAAGTTCAGTGAAAGGTATTAAACTACCAGTAGTTGATTCTAAGCCATATCCTTTCCCTAAGAAATAAATTACTTGTCCCCAGACTTCACACCTCAATGCTGCAGATAAAAGCATTAACTGGTTTCTTTTAAATTCCTGAACAAGCACAGAAAGAGAATGCTGCAAACATTTAAAATTGCAAATTGCTTGTTTGCTCAAGATCAGGTTTATTCAAAAGGGTGCCTGCTCCTTGGGGACTTGAAGAGTCTGTTTCTGAGATGATCTTTGTACAATGTAAGCATGTTTTTCAGATTATTCCCAGTATAATATGCCAAGAAAAATACCGTGCATTTTTTATTTCCTAAAAGGAATTATCAAGTACCTGAAACATTCCCTCTAGACCTATAATATTTATTTCAATGTTCTGTCAATAAATACAACAAGGTCATTTTTCTCTCAGATTAGTTGGAAGAACCATTTGAGGAAACTTCTATTTGGTAAGTTCAGTAGCAAAAAGCAATCAATAAGAAAAAAATCCCTTGCTCCTGTTGGAAGAAACATGGAGCTTTGAGGAGTTGTTCCAGAGCAAGTATTTATATAATTGCCTCAGAATTCTATGGTTGGCACCTGAAGGCCAATTTGCCTTTCTGGTCTCTTGCTTTCCAATGCCATATGAGAGGAAATGAAAGCCCATGTTGGAATGGAATGAGCAATGCTGGAAATACCAGAGTAGAATTCTGAGTACTGCAGTTCTGGTAGTCCTTAATAGGAAGTCCCTGTTTACTTTTGTTGTGCATTAACCAAACCATCACCTCCTGCATCTAAGAGCTTTGTGTAACTTTGCCAACGGCACTTCTCAGCTTCAGTGGTCCTTTCGAAGACAGATAGTTTTATGAAAGTAATGCAAAATTCACAATGTAGTTTCACCATTTATTTGTAATACTGGAGAAGAAAGCCAGGCCTGCCTGTCCTGCTAGAATAATCTTTCCTTGACTATATCAACTCCTGCTGAAGATGCCAGAGGCAGCATTCCCAGCTGTGCTGCATGCTCAGGTCGGCTGCTCCCAGGAGGTATAACAGCAGCAGAGGCAGTCGAGAGTCCTCTCATGACTACTGTGCAGCCATTTGGCCTAGAAATAATGAGATTTGTCATCAGGACTGAAGAAAGTAAAACCAGAATGGAAAAAGCAGAAAATATTTTTAAATGAAAATGAGAAATAAAACTTTGAGGATTCTACACCCAATCACATTGTAACACGCTCTAATCCTATACCACATCATCTTATTAAGTGCATCTTCAGTTCAAAATAGTTTGGGAGACAAGGTTCAGCAAGGGGAGGAGGTTCATTTTGTGAAGCAGGTACATCCAAGCTGCACAAATGAGGAGCTGCTGTGGTTTGGATCCAGAGCAGGCTGCAATACCATGAAATTGGAACCAAGTGGCCACAAAGCCACTTGTTATGATCTTTGAGAATAGGGGAAAGATTAGGCTGTGCTGGTTGGAGAGGCCCCACTGGTGGGTCTTCTGCCTTGTAAAGGTGCCAGGTTTACCCTTTCTCTCAGACCTTCTAAACCTGACTAGAATTGGCTGTAATGAATGTCTAAGTGACAAAAAGAAAAGCAGAGTGTAAAAGATGCTAATCAGTCTTTGTTCTTTTCAGACATCACATACAGGACCTGGAGTAAAGATTTTGTATGGAGAGAGATAGATTTTAATTAAGCATCTTAATAGAGAAATCCTTCTTGTTTTTTTCAGAATAAATTAAGGAAGTAACTTTGATGCAATATCATTTTCATCTAATCAGTAACATTCTGAAATTACCATGTTGTTTTCCATTAGAAATACCATCATCCAACAAATCAGATAAAATTATTTAACATAGCTATATTGCAACCTCAGCTAACATTAGCTTGGGCATGTATATACACAGAGCAGCAGACGGCAAGTGAATTGACAAATGTTTATAGGGAGAAAAGGGCAGACATTATCAACAATTTTACACAGTCCTTTGAAAAAGATGCCTGTATTCGATCGCTATTCACTAATAATCAAATAAAGGCTTATCAGGGTTTTGCCATCTGCATATAGTGAGCACTGATTACTGACACCAATAAAAGGCAAATGTCTTTAGCCTTTACTTGTATGCGCAAATTATTAGTATCTCCATTAAATATTTTGACTTCATTTTTGGCATGAATTCAGAGGTTTTTGTTTGATGTAAACCAGTATGTTGACAGAGAGCTTTTCCACCAGAGTGTCTGCCATTTTTTAAACATACAAAACAAAGTGCACGAAGATAAATCAGCTACCAAACCTAGGACAACAGTTACAATCTGGGAAAGCGATGAGGTTGCTGCTGCATGACTGTGTTGTCAATAAATGTGTGTGGTGGTTATGGTAGTTTTACACAGCTATAGTTTCTGTGGGCAAATTTGCAACACTCATTCCTGACAGCCAGAGGCAGGCTACAGTTAGCTCTGCATGTCCAAACACTATTAATTATTATTAATATTTATTTTCTATTACAGTCATGCCTTGAGGTGAAGTCAAGTGGGTGCTGCCTTTGCCCAAAGTGAGAGGTTGACAAAGTAAGCAGGAGTGGGAAGCCAAAACATCTGGTGATAAGTGACTTACTGAAGAGTACAGAGAACAGTTATGTGAGCTGGAAACACAACACCACTTCTCCAGATAAACTCCCTCTTGACCCACAATACACCACTTCTCTTTCTAGTGGAAGTTCTCCCAAGGGGAAGACATTCTCAACTGAGTTGTAGGGAGTGTTATCTCCTGATCATATAATTCAGTCACATGAGGATCTGACTTAGTAAAAAGCAAGGAAGGCAGCACTAATCACGTGTCCCATTTTTTCACCTACCATAGAAGCTGAACTAAGTAGCTTGGGTGTGTGAATATGCATTACAAGAACCATGCAAATGTCCCTCTCAGAACAGATTTTCACAATTGCTTGTCACATTGATTTCTTGGCTAGATTTCCACCAGTTTGAGCAATAGGAAAACCTAAAACTGCCAATATTTTTTGATATGACTTGGAATCCTGTGCAATAGGTTCCATAAAAAAAAAAGAGTTGCTTTTATTGCCATCATAGCTCTAATGAAATTTCATGTGGGGTCCTTATACATACTATAATATATCATATAGAACTGTCAGCAATAACCTTTTGTGGCAGCAGAGAGAAAAAAAATCCCCAAAATACATACTTGTCTAACATATATTTTTAGACCTTAAATTCTGTCTAACCATACACAGCTGTATTTCTCTGATCTTTTGTGTAGTTGAGCAGCATTGTGCTTTTTACTTGTAGGTAGAGCAGAAGCAGCTAACAGGGCTTGTGCAAATAGGATCTTGGAGGAAAGTCACAGTCCAGCCTTAGTTCTGCTCACCTGGTGCATGAAATGACTTGACACTCTCTGCAGTCCTATGTATGCACAAGAACATAAAATATTTTGTGGTGTTGTCATTCAGTTTTCCTTCTTTAATTCTGAACACAAATAACAGCTTAACCTAATGAGAAGTCATAGGAAAAGAATCTTAGAAAGTTGGTATACATCAAGAACAGAGGACAGCTGCAGGACCTATGAGCCTCGAATACCCACCAGTGTGTTTCACTCCCTGCTGCCTCTCCTCCTGTCACAAACCAATTTATATTTTGTGCCTCAATAGGAGATGTTCCAGTGCTAGCAGAAACTTTTAATGATCCTCAGCCTCACATGCTGCTCTGGAAACAAGTTCTGAAGAACAGGGAAGATTTTGCAACATATTATTCCTATAAATAAAAATGTATTTCTCAACATGAGTTCATATACTCTTTCACATTTTAGCACTGTGGGTTTTTTCCTTGTCTGGAGATGCATGATCCCTTGTTCACGTTCTTTTGTTTTTTCATATATCTCTTTGCCTTCTGATGAACTCTGGTAAGCTGTAGTATTGTTAGTGGGATTTTAGATTACTGATTAGTGTTAAGATTCTTTCTAGTTTCCTTCTACTTATGAAGTTGTAATGAGTCCTTTCCAACCTGTAATAAATACATTATTTGAGCAGGAAGATAGAACTACTGTAATGAGAAAGCTCTAGGTACTAAGTTACTGACTTAGAGCAGGATGACTAGGGAGCTGTCTTGAGGTGATTTTATGATGATTAGTCTATTCCCTGATTGTCTGCTTTATGCCCAAAAATGGTTGCTGAAGCTTTAAGGTGGGTCTGGGGAGAGAGGGGAGCCTTGGGGCTCTTTGGTGGGCTTTTTCAAAGCTTCACTCCCCAGGTGTCCGGCGTGCCATGTGGTCTGGGGTTTTTTTTGCTTGGCTAAACTTTTTTGCTTTTGTTAGCTTAGGCAAGAAGGTTTTTTTCCTTGCCCTGGCCTTGGAGAGGCTGCAGCACAAATTCTTCGATGGCTTTTTCAAAGTGAACTGGACAGCTTGGTTTTGGTCTGAGATCAGAGAGAGTGACCGGCAGGAGAAGAGTTAGCCAGGACCAGCAGAACAGGCAAGAGGCTGCTCTATTTCAGCCCCAGGTCTCAGTAAAAGCTGAGCTGGCGAGAGAAAGCATACCAAACCCACCTGCTTTATCTGCTGTGAACAGGGAACCAACACCAGAGATTCACCAGGTTCCCATCTGTTTGCCCGAGCTGCTGTATGAACATTTTGTGGTTTTTTTCTCCCTGAGACAGTAGCCGGTGCCACTTTTCTCCCCACCTTATGGCTGGCTTTCTTTTCTTTCCCTGACATTTTGGGGTTTTGTTCTGATGGGCAGGGGGGAAGGGGGGGCACGGTAAAGTCTGACAGTTCAATATCTAGCATTTATTTACTTTTTTTTCCCGTGCTGTGTGGGCACTCTATTTGTCAATTAATGGGGGAGGGGGTTTCACTTTCATCCCCTAGTATTTATGCAGAAAGGGATTGTTGCAACCCTTTTTTTCTTTCTTTCTTTTGGAGGAAACACTCATTCCAGAGTGCTTTTCTCCTAAACTTGTCTCTAAACTGAGACAGCCATTCCCACAAATCATACCAAACCTGATAAATAATGGAACATAATACCCAGGCCACCCTGACAACAGCAGATCCTTTCTGAACTGGAGTGCCCCACATGCTGGTTTGATGTTTCAAAGTACAATGCAAACAGCATTTGCTGTGAAATAGGACCCTGCTTGCCAGTTTACAGGGAAACTGGCTTCACTTTTTTACCTTACCTTCCAGACACAGTTATTGGCACACAAGAAATGAGGCCTTTTTGGCTGAGCAACAGATATTGGTGTTCCATATAAAGATGGTACCTTCTCAGTGCTGTGGTTGGCAGTGCAGGACAAGGCTTTAGCACATTTCCAAGTGTGCTGCTTGAGGCAGAGTAAGGGGGTTTTGTGATTAAGTCCTGCAGTTATTTGATGCTGAATGTGACCATGGCTGTGGGACTACAGGGAGAACACATGTAGATAGATGGTAGAGATTCCAAAGTTGCTATGCTAGTTGCACATGTATTTGCATCAGTTAAATTATAAAATGATATTAATGATCAAATCTCCTTTTGATACAAGTTGATAACTAGCTTAGTTCATGAGGAGACTTCTCCTTGAGCAAGGAACAGCCTAGCATGACAAATTGGTCCATTGTAGCAGGGGGTGGTGGGGAGGATGATGCTGCTACCTTCTGAAAGCATCTCCAACTGGGGCTGCTCGGTGGGAGCCACACACCAAGCACACAAACAGACACCAGATAGCTTCATAGGTGGATCAATGGCAAAGAGATGGGATAGGTCCTTGTATGGGGTTCCATGGAGAGGCTTATTCCAGCAACACCCATGGAGGGTTCCAGCAGGTTTAAGTATGGGGGGAGGTAGGGACGGAGAAAGCATCAGAGACCAATCCTCCAGGTGCGTGGGGGCAGTGCACGGGCAGGGCTAGGGTATGGGAGCCAGCAGGGAAATAGTGAAGGAGTTGCTGGGGAACAAGGGCCAGTGGGTGAACAGGGAAGGGAGAACACTCTTGAGCAGGGACATATAGGGTAGGAACAGGGGCAGGAGGCCAATGAGCCAAGCAGGGAAGCAGAATTGGGGTACATTAACATAATGCAACAAAGCATCCTGGATAGAGATCTTTTTGTCTCCCTAACCTAGGAGCAACTTTCAGGGACTGACCTCCCAGGGGGTTCCAATGTCATCCTGACTTGGGGGCTTATCAGCCCCCACAGTCCATCCATTTTTCTGGAACATCGGGTTCAATATCAAAGTTCAACCACCTTGGAATCACAGAAAAACAGGATAATTTGGAAGAGACGTCTAGATGCATTTAGTTTAACCCCACAGCCAAAGCATGACCAACTGTGACCAGATTGGTTAAGGTTATACTGCAAGACACCAAGGGAACACAACCTAATCGAGGACTGTAATGGAAAGGCCAGACCTGGAGCTGTGAGAAGATGAGATTAGATGAAGCTCTTTAGCTTGAGGTAGATAGTGCTCAGTATGGGTAACAATCTTGTGGCCTTTCTCATGATATGTTGTGAGAGTAGGTAAACTCACTGCAGCCCTGCCATGGAGGGAGGCCTGCTGAGAGATAAGAAGGATTGCTCAATCGCCCACCCAGACCCCTCGATAAGAAAGTAACTTTTTGGCGATGGCAAGGAAAAAGGGACCCACAATTCTCTGGGAGATTTTATGTAGATTTGTTGTAACCCATTGGCTTGTACCTCCTCACACCCACCTCTCTATCCCTATAAGAACCCCTGTATTTTCCCAGACCCCAGGGAAGTTCTGTCCCTGGCTCCCTTTGCTGGGTACTTGGATAATAAAGCTACCTTCTGTAGAATTGCCAAACAGGTCCCTCTCTCTCTCCTCCCCGAGCCAGCCTGGGGCAGCCTCGCAGGGCAAGAGCTGAAATCACTGAGCTGAATATCACTAAGAGCTGACAGCCTGCTGAGGCAGGTGCCCTGCAGAGACACCCCTGGCAGCCAAGGGAATGCCACTGACCCCCTGGAAGGTTTTCTCCAACAAGATTCCCTCTCTGGGATGGTCCTGGCTTCCTGGGCCTGAGCTACAGACCCCAGACCGGCTGCTAGAATATGTCAGTGGAATTAGCCATCTAGGTTGTCACATTTTATATAAGAAGAAGACTCTTAACTAAGGTAAAATCAGCTACAGAGAGACTCACTTAACAGAACTGAGTCTTCGTTCACTTGATGCCTTGTCTGATATCATGCAGGTCGCCTACACAGTGCTGTCCTGTTAAGAGGCTTGCTGAGTTTTTGAAGCTAATGTATCTTCTTGAGTCTCTGTCATCCTCACCTGCAAGTTTAGCCCACTTTTATTCTCTCTACCTTGGCTCTAGCATTCCTAAAGCTGTTCAGGGGGTTTTATGCTTCCCTTTTATGAATACTGTACTCAAGCAGTATATGGCTAGCAGGCACACAGATTTTGCAGATGATAACGTTCTTTTTTTTCTCAGTGTGATTCATTTATAGGCACTTAAAGGAAACATTTTTCCTGCGGATTGCTAGTGAAAGGAGATTGCTTTGAGTAGTTCCTTTATATTCAGTTTATCTTGACTTTTACATGAAGTGGAAATGTACATTTTTAATACAGGGAAATGGTCAAAAGGAGAAATTATAACTGCTTGCAAATGCTTTTTAAAGTGTGTTTCTTCTCTGAAAAGTCATCATGTGATTTTGACCTGGCCTCACTTAGCTCTTCTTCATGAGAGTGAGGGCTGCTGACATTAGTGGAATGGTTACTGTTGTCAGAATGGCTACTCTTGGACAGACTGAATTACATATGGGATTTTATGCATCATCAGTAATATTTTTTTCCTGTAAACTGTAATTGCATGGATACCTCAAGCACTCCTGTGCCTTCAGGATACGGTTGACAGCACTGCTTGAGTGTGACTGAGATCCTGATAAGCAAATGAAATTATATGGATGCATAAGTTTACCAAAAAGCAGAGCTAAGAAAGTTTTGCTGAGGTGACAGGTAGAACAACACTTTGGTGAATGTGGATTGAGGATGCTTTGGCACCTGTTACAGCTAAGAATGCCATGTAAATTCTTACATGTCTGGATGTGTGCTGCACATACATGCATCTCTGAATTTTTTCTGAACCCATGAAGAGTCCTAGGGAACGTGTGTTTGGCCACATTTCTTATTTATTTTTAAAATTTGGGCATGAGTTTGAATGTGCAAATTTTGGCTTAGGAAGATCAGATATATCTTTTCAAAAATCAGAGGTTATTAGAAGAACTTCCTTTTCCCCTTGAAAATTGCCACCAACTACCCCACAATGTCTCTTGGCTTGGAAACATTAACTAGTGTTTTGCTTTGTATGTTCAAAGCTGATATCCTTTGCCTCTCTGAAAGAAGAGAGACCAATGACCACTTCAGAACCAATCCATTTCCAATCTGCTCTTTATTTCTACCATTGATGCTCCTACCTTGCATGTAAAGTGAACCAGCTGTTACTAGGTTTCACAGCAGAAAGATGCAGACTAAGTGATTGCCAGAAGATTGTGTCTATTCCAATTTGCACAGGCTTCTCCTTTTCACCCTCCTTCGCTGGACTAAAGAAATTAAAATGTGTGAGTTTAAAAGCAGCATATAATATATATTCCTATTTTCAGTGATTCAGAAATACGTGATCAAACCCCTAGATTTTATTTAAAATAACATGCAGTTAAGGAGATTTTATTGCACAAGAAATAGTAACAATAAATATGAACTGTGCTTGGATTGTACACAGTTGCTATTTACCTGAAGTGATAAAGACAAATTAGTAAAAGGGTAGTACTAGAGTGTGATATGTCAGGCAGTACATTGCAGGATTTATTAATGCTAATATCTGTTAAGAAAATACAGTTAGCCCTTCTCTACACAAAGATTCAAACCTTTCTATTGATATTCTACTGTAGAAATAAACCCATTTAAAAGAATTTACTTCTGTGACATAGCACGCCTTAAAATTTGAACAAAAGTCAGCGTGGTAAAAAAATTGATCAGTTCAGTGAACACATTTCTGTGCCTTAAACTGAAATGTGCATTCTAGAAGAGCATGGCTTGTGAATTGGAGATCCATGAAAGGAACAGACCTGCTAAAAGAATAACATTTTGACAAAACAACCTTATTTGCTTAACAGCTTTCCACTGCAATTAATATATGCAGCAAATGTGTCTATTTAATATGACAGTCTGCTCAAATAACCCTCTTTCAAGAGTGGGATTATATAATCTGGAAATAGCAGAGTTACACTGAGATTAAAATTATTGAATATCTTGCTTATCAAAGATGCCAGCAGCACTGGCTCCTCCTTTCCCCTGTACTTCATGCTGACTTGTAAATGATCTGCTTGAGCTCTGGTGTCCTTAAATTAATGAACTGTCTGCCAGCAGCATTCAGCACAGGGCTGCTATTTGGAACAAAAGAGAAACTGAAAGAAACCCTGAGAAAGACAATCTGTACAGCAGTTCTGGAAGTATTTGTTCATATCAGGCTTCATGAGATGGCAGTTGTATTGGTCCTACAAGACTAAAACTATGAGGATGCAAATGGCAAGGCATGATAAAATAAAGTGACAAGATGTATAGTCAAGGATCAGCTGGTCCCTTGAGCTTGGCTAATCAGTGGTTAACCCATGATCAGTGGCTCCATTGAGACCATTTGCTCCTGGGACATATGCTGGGGATCTTCTGACCAGAGTATCGGCTTGGGCTGAAAATGGGGACACAGACTGCGTGGCCTACTGTGGCAGTGGATTCAAAAAGAAAAACGTTGGGACTCTTGGAGCTTAGGCTGTTGTTGTAGAGTTTTGTATATTACTGGCACAAAAGTTTGTATTCACCTTAGTTCATCCTGGTACATTCCAAGTTTCCCCCCTTTTCTACCCACAAAGTTCATAGAGGCACGGGCAGTGACAGCCAGGCTGGTCAGTAAGGGCTCTGACCCTTGTATCAGCCTGCTGCCCCACTACACAAAATGCCATGTGGGATATTATGGCTGGAAGTCAGAGCAGCTGCTCTCAGGTGGATGCTGTAGGCAAGATTTGGACTTGATATTTTCAGGAATTGCCACACTGGTGAGGACAGGAACATTGACCTGCCAAGCCCCTGTCACTGCCATTGTCACAATCCCATTCTGCACACCTGTGTCAAGAGATTTGCTTCCTATAACCTCCTAAACAGTGTTTAAAAAATACACAAATTGGCTTAATCTCATGAAATAAACCAATCAAAGGGTAGAGTGGTCTAGTACCTGTTAGATCATCAGTACACAGAAATGATTGGCCTATCACCCATCAAGCATGAGGATTTGACATGGACAGGAACTCATCAGATGGTAGCCAACAGAGCACTGCTAGGAGCAAGGAAGGTGATGCAAGCCTTCCAGAACAACAGAGTTGTAAGCCCCAGGAAAAGGCAGCGAGGTTGCTGCTCCCTTGTCTGGGAATGGGGCAATTTTCATTATGATTGATACAGTTCCCTTGGCCCAGAGTGACCAGTTTTTGAGCTGTTGCCTTGTTGTTTGACCCTAAGATCTTTCTGCATCAATTGCAGGGTGTGGAAAGGAGGAGAGAAGGGTGCTGTGTGCTTCTCCATAGGCTGGTTAGACACATTGGAACCCTGAAGTAAAGTCAAAACACAGCTTTCATAACAGAAATCATCTGTGAAAACAGACTTCTCCCTGCAGCTGTTTAGAGAGGGGTGCTGGCAAAAAAACTGGAGATGGCTCTAGCCCATGTGCCCTTGAAAGGGGTCAGAATCATTGAGAGCTCAAGGGCACGCTCACTGTTATGCCGAGACAATGTCCAGGTTCAGTTAATTTTAGTGGTGTGACAAATTTTCCTTCCCAATATCTCAAAAGGTGGGGATTTTCTAAAGCCCACTGACAACAGCCTGCCCACTCAGGAGTTCAATGCATAAAGATTTGTAAAATTGTGAGGAACAAGGTAAGGAGCCAGATCTTTCCTCTTCTTATCTGACAGAAAACCCCTTCTTTGGTCAGTGCTCTTCTGGCAGAAGCTTCATTTTAAACACCCTCCAAGACCCTAAAAATCACAGTATCTGTCTCATTACATGGGGAGTAATGAGAATCTGGAAAGCTCCTTGACTTGTCCCCAACCCTGGAAAACTACCTAGTGTTCCTAAAAGAGTATAATGAGGCTCTAACTCTGAGGCATCGTGTTTTCAAAAGTGGAGGAGGCTGTTTCCCTTCTTGTCAGAGGATTTGGCTGTCACTGGTATCTCATTTGGACCATCACCCATTTAAATTGGAAGATGCAAACTCTTTTGGTGTGGTCATTGTACAATGGAATATGCAGATTGCTGTCTGGGCAACATGGAAAAAGCTTTTGCATACAGCCAGAGGATAAAGAGAGCAACCATAGAATTAATTTTTTAGCCTCATTGTCCCCACATTGTTAAAAAATCTCAATTACCAACTTGTGTTGTTGCCTGTTGCCCAGAGAATGTCAGGTCACGTCTAAGGCAGTAATGTTGTCTCTTCTACATGCTAAACTTGCAGACTCTTCAGGCTGCAACACCCGAATTTCCCTCAGGTGTACTGAACATTTCAGGTGATGATTGACCGCTCTCCCTGATATTTGTATGATTATTAGTCTGTTCTCTGTGTGCTATTCAGAGGACAGCTCTGCTCATAAAAAGCAGATAGGAACAAGCTGGGCTGCTGCCCCTGGTGAGTAGGAGAGAGGATGGGCTGATTGATGACCCTTGGCTGTTTTCTGATGTTGCAGTTGTTTTTTATGATGTCATTAGGAGGCTATAGTCATATTAAGGAATCCCTCATGACATCATAAAGGACTTGATATTTCACTAATGTTATTTCAGCAGAGTGAAGCTCTGGCATTTTATAGTCTTTGCTTTCCCCATAGAATTAGGAGTTGTCTAACTACAACCTGGAAGAAATGCAAAAGTAGTCAAATGTCGACTTCAAAAGTTATGGTTAAAGAATGCTAATATATTTGGCTCTTTTGGAGCACATAGCACCTTTAGGTGGAGGACATGATGTGTTTATAAAAGATGCCATCCGTGAATCATATCCTCACACAAAGGAAGAATTACACATGCACAGAAATAAAGAATTATTTTTACTGAACACTGACAAACATACCACAGGACAGCACCATGGCACCATTTAGTGTAAGAGCAGTGAGTTGTGATGTAATGGTGCGATGAGAAAAACACTGACAGTGGAGCCCAAAGCTACCATTTCCTAACATAAGAGGGAAATCTAAATCCTGTACTGAGAAGACATACTGGTTTGATGGGTTTGGTGTAGGTGGAAAAAGCAGTATGAGTGCTGTTGCCAACTGTAGCATAAGGGGTATGTGAGAACCAAGGTTGGTCAGCCTTAGTGACCTTCCCTGTGCAAGCTCAGCATCCTCATTGCAGCAACACAAACACTTCCCCAGGTGAAAATGCTATTAGTTAAGGATAGGGATTCCATGCCCAAGGGAGAAATCAAATTACAGTTTCCTTTACTGCCATATTAAGGGATTCTTTGACAGTCTTTATGCTGGTCTCTCCTGCCTTCCTGTCCTAATGCACTCAATAGTATAGAGATATTCTTCATGGTTCCTTAACCTTTCCTTTTTTCTCAGAGCAATTACACCTCTGGTTTTACATTCATTTCCTTTGTTCTCTGAGCGTTCCCAATGCAAAGGAATTTATTTTTAACCTACAATCCTGTGATTTTTGCACTCTTCTCTCTGGTTGTTCCCAATTTATGTAGTAAATTATTGCATCCAGGGGTGGTGGTGCAACCTTCAAAAGCATCTGCAAGAGGGAAAGCCACTCAGCGGGGCCAGCACACACATACACACCAGATAGCTCCTAATAAGGATTGACAGCAAAGAGCCAGGAGGGTTTCTTGTGTGGGGCTCCACATGGTGGTTTATTGCTGCCACATGCACGTGACTGGGGCTAGTGAACAAGAACAAGCATCATGGGAAGGTCCAGGTTTAAGTACAGGGTTGCAATAGGGGTGGAGAGAGCATCAAGGACCAATGGTTTGAGAGGAACATTCTGGAGCAGGGATGGGGAGGAGGCAATGGAGTCCACCAGGGAAACAGAACTGGGATCCATCAACAGAACAGAACAGGGTATTGCTGGGTATTCCTGTCACCTAACCTGGGGGCTGCTTTCAGGGACCAGCCTTCAAGGGGCTCCCACTGTAAATAGCAATAATATTTATTGTATTGTTTTAAGATTTTTCATTACTTTTTATACATGATTGTGGAATGGTACTGGAAAGCCAGCTAAGTGGCAAAGCACCTGAAGCCCCACTGAATGGCAGTAGGAATTGAACCTTCACCTTACACAGAGGCTTCCAAAAATCCTTGCTGTTGTCTGCAAAATTTCACTTGAAGCTGTTTTAAAAGCTTATGATATTATGACAGGCAGAAAACTCCAGAATCTAACAGACTGCCACGTGCATGTTAATCTGAAATGAACACTGACTTACTTCACATAGAAAAGTACACAAAATTAAAAAGTCCCTCTGAAAACCCAGCTGAATTTGTGGGAGATCCTTTTTGGCCTGAATCTGTCTGCATTCTGAAAGATCAGTAAATTAGAATGAAAGGGTTTTTTTATTCCAGAGATGCTACTGCAAGTATGAGTATATAAGACCTCAAAATTATTTTACAACCCCCAAAACAGCTAATTGAACTGTTTCATCTGAGGCATAATGCCAGCCCTGCCTCTAACTCTGCATCCTGTTCTTAGATCTGAAGAGGGGAGGAGAGGCAAGAGAAGAGTATGCATTTCAGAAGCACACCAGTAGTTCAAGGTATCCGAAATCATGCTGAGGAGACTGTCTTTCCTCAGTCCTTGTGGTCCTAAGCCATGTCTTTCTCCCTGTCTGAAAGTGCCCTTCTCATCACATTGGTGGTGAGCTGTGGCCCCTTGACAATCATAATCCCCAAAGCATGAGATTTTTATTATTGTCAAGGGTACAAAAACTTGTCCAAGAGCCTCCCATCTCCATTGTTCAGCCTGCCAGCTGATGGAAGAGTCACTGGCTTACAATCCTGCAATCCAGAGTCCGTCCCTTGCTCTTCCCTGCACTGACAAAAAACTCCGGTGTTGCATCAGAAGTGAAAGGGCTCCAGGGTTCAGCAGACACTTTGGCAATGAGTTCCAGTGCTGTTCTGCTGTGGTCAGTGATGTGCTATGCCTGTAAGATGCCAACTGTGTGCTGTAGGCATTTGCTGCTTTGTGCTCAGCTGAAGCCAGTCCCTGCCATGTGATTTCACAGGCAGCTGGCAGTGCTAGTGCAGGTAGCTTGGGACTTCAGACAGTTGAGGACACAACCCTCTGAGGAACAAACAGTTTTAATTTTGTGTACCAACAGGGACATGTGCATTGAAGAGGAATACCAAAGAAAGTCCTCAGAGGAAGTCCTGGCACTTGGCATTTTGCAGGGTCATTGGTGGCTTTGTGATCCCTTTTTAAAATTCAAAAGTCACCAGTTAAATATCTGTTTGACAGGCTTCACCACCCTGGACATGTCTGGAGATGCCCCAAAGGAGGAGGTGGGAAAGGGGGGAGAGTTGCCTGAAGCCTGAGATAGTTATCAGTTTGCTTTGAACAGAGCAACCAATCTACCTCTGGGGTTTTGCTTTCACACAAGTTCATCCAGTTCACCTACTTATACTGCTCGTTATTAATAGACTTGTTAGCAGGTTCACTCCACAGCTGGTAGGGAAGGTGTGCACATGGGTGGCACCTGAAGACAGAACATATCTGATTATATCTAGTACTATTTGGCTCATCTTCCCTGGTGTTCTGTTTTGCAGATAATAAACCAGACAACTTCACAGAGGGAGGTACAGGCACACCCTAGCTGTGGGCTCCAGTTGTATTCCAGCATCAGCTCACAACTGGGGTACCTTGTATGCCTGCATATACAAGGGAACACAGATATGAATGCTATGACCTGTGCAAATGTCACACGTGAACAGACTTGTCACTGATCAGTAGGCTTGTAGAGGCACCTGTGCTCTCAGCCAGTCCCTGACAGTGAGATGCTCCATTGTCTGTGGACATATCCTTCCCTTTGTGCATCCTTTTCATCTCTCATTTGTGGCCCTTTATACATAAGCTCATCCCAGCATGATATGCTTTCCACAGATGTAATGCAGCAAGCTATGGTCTGTACCTGCTTGGGATACAACAGCTGCATAGATGTGACCTGTGTGTTGGAGTAAAATGTCATGTGACAGAACTCAGGTCTGATGTGTGCATAGGAGGAATGGATCATGCACACTCTTCCTGATGAGAGGTTGCTCTGCGTCTTGGTACTAAAAATGAGAAGGAGGTTTGCCATGGACCTGAGGCTGGGTACTCTGCACTGTCATACATTCTGCATCATCTGTGGTCTTCCTCTGGCCATGAGGCTGAGTACTGATATTGAGAGGTCAAGTGCAACTTCATCTAGAGGAAGTTGAAGAACAGACAGGAAACAGAGGAAAGAAAGTCTCCCAAAACAATCACAGTTCCTCACGTCTCTCAGTGTTATGTATGATGGTACATACAACTTGCTACACTACGTCTGAGCTTGTAAGGGTGAGCAGTTCATTGGTACTGAATGCTCCATCCTGCCCTCACATGCAGATAGTGATCTTGATTTAGCTTTTCAGCCGTGGATGCCTTTGAACTCAGACCTAGCAGAGAGGGATGAATCTTTCCATCTGATTCATATCCAGAGCTTCTGCTATTTACTCAAGCCTGTTGGGTGGAGACATTGGGCTGGAGAGCTTGTGGGAACAACTCCCTTCAAGTTCTAGCTGCAATTTGGAAGCTGTGGTGTAGGAAGCAAAACAGGGCAACCAGCCTGTCTTCAAAAGCGAGCCTCTCTTCTCCCCAGAGCAAATGCAGCTCTAACCCCATTTAACACCAGCTCTGTCACAGAGGTTGGTACATGCAGCGTTTCAGGCTCAGAGAAGAACTTCTTTGCCTGAGTGGAGCAGGTACATGTGTTGCATAAGCTCTTCAGTACCATTACAGAAAGTGTGGAAGCAACTTTTTTTTTTCTTTTGCATCTGGACTGCAAAATTTTTATGGCAGTCAGCATTTTTTGCAATGGTATCTTGACCAGGAATACATGCTGTGTACATTGAGTGACCCTTCAACAAGTTGATATTTTCACATCTACTTCAGAGTGAGCTGGAGACCTCTGGCCAGAGCAGCACTGCTTTAGCTTGTCAAGATGGGTTCATTAGAATTTTCATCACAAATTCTGTGCATGAAATAAGGTTGGCCTCCAGGCTGGTGACTTGTCTTAGTCACCTATGCTTTTAGTCTGTGTTCAGGATGAACAAGAATGTCTTACTCAGTGGTAATCATGTCATCTTGGATTTTTAAAGCTCACCTTTATTCCTGGCAAACCAACACGTAATTAGTTTGATAATATTAAATGCACTGGATATTTATGCTATCAGTTATTAATGTACATTGCTGATACGTGATTCTATTTGACTTGAACAAAGCACCTTTTATACTCTAGGTGAAACACTACTTAACTACTGGGCAGATGATAGCCTGATAGTCATTCACCTGCTCCTAGAAAATGTTGCACTAATGGGGCAGTTTCTTGGGCTATGTCTCTGTGGCTGGTCGTCAAGACCTGCCAGCTGTTGGAATATCATTCTTACACCTCTTTGGACATAAGTTTAAAAGGTATTGTGGAGCTTTTCAGACTAACTGTATGGTGTAGTTTTGAGAGCTATGTGGAATATCCATGATCAGGAAAAAAAGAGGGGAATGCACAGATTAACATGCCTCTCATATGGTCCAAAAAACCCACTCAGGGTAGAAGCAGCACAATGGCTGTTTTCTAAATATACACAGGCAATTGACTCAGTGGAGCTGTGCCTCAGGGTTGCAGAACATTCCATAAACAGTTGTTCAGGAGTTCTTGCACAAAGAAAGTCCCTTTTCCAAGGAATTTTTAATGCACCTGAATACATAACGAATAGGAGCAATCTGCAAAGAGCAGTAGTTTGACCAGATAAACTTTACAATAACACAGATATTAAAACTTATTTATAATGTCATGCTCTTCTTTCTATTTATGAAACCTCAACATATTTATCTTTATTTAGAAATTATTAGTCCCAAATTGGGCTCAGATGCTTCATCTCCTGTTTGAATTATGAGCAAGAAAAAATAGAAGAAAAACAATACCCCTGGAGTGAGGGCTTTACATCTTTAGTCTAATTAATTTATGAGCATTTCCAGGGACTCCCTACTACTGCACCTGAATGCCTGGAAATCCTGCCTTTTAAGAGTTTTCCGTTTCATTTTTTTTTTCCTTTGTGCTAATTTGGGTTCACATCTCCAACCCTGTAGTGTTCAGGCCATAGAAAAGCAGAATTAATGTCTTAGTGCTTACTATGTCAACTACAATGGAATTAATTTCTCCTGAATTTTTTGTTGGTTATGACTATCTTGTTCTAGCTAGATGCTCAGTGATAGGAGGGTAAGAGGTCCCTGTTTGTGGCTTCTCCTGTCTGTGTGAGGCCCCACCTTTGCTTTGTTCTCTGAAACAGCAGTAACCAAAACACCGATGTGCTTTCTTTAAAGAATGTATCACAGGGGCTGAGACTCTTTTGAGCTAGTTTTCGTAGGCTTCTAGGAAGCAGTGGTAGATGTGGTATCATGTGACATGTCAGGGCTATCCAAATCGAGTGTCTTTCAAATCTGAATCATGCTTCTGTTTCCCTCTTTGGCAGGTGTGAAAGAAATTCTTTGGCAGATGTGAAAGAAATGAAAAATCCTGAATTTGCATTTGCTGTTTGTCAGTGCCATGCTCCCTAACAGAATCAGACTCATATTGGCGCTTTCTCCCACCCTCTTAATTAATTTTGCTGTGCTGAGCAAGCGGGCTCCGGCACGCTTGCTGCTGCGGACTGATCTCCTCATCTGCCTTTGATGTGTCTCCTGGGAGGGGGAGGGTGCTCTGGAGAAACTCATACAAGAGACCTGCTATAGCATATTTTCATGCTGCCTTGGGCAGAGCTCTTCTCTGTCCTCTACTCTTACATGACTTAGTTTTTAACAGCAACTATATTGTCATAATACAGCAGAGGTTTCTAAGGCATGGGAGCTGTGGAGGCCTGGGGGCCACATGCCCTATGCACTGTCACTGCTGCAGCAGGAGTTGGTGCACACAGAATGTGTCCAGCTATGGCCAGGGAGGGTGTTAAAAACTGCAGGGCTGGGTCTGGCTCTTGGGACACCTAGCACTCTTGTCTCCAGAGATTTCACCACTCCAAGTCCACAGCTGAGGGTTGGTGCCAGATGGCAGCTGCTCCAGTGCAAGCCAGCAGGCCCTCTGCTCACCCCAGGAGGCTCATCTTGCACTGAGGACATTTCCTTCCCTCCCTTGGTGGGCGCAGATGGCTGCAGTGCTGCCCTTAGGCCACTCTCCTTCCCATGCCTCCTCTCTGGCCCAGAAAGTCTGTGTCCAGCATCAGCTGGGCAAGGGCCACTTTCACCCATGGGGTGCAGGTTGTGGCTGACAGGACAGGGTGGAAGAGAGGTGCCACCTTGATCAGAAAAGGGCAGGGTCACTCAGCACAGGCAGGTTGCCTGCATCTGTGCTGGGATTGGTGAGGGCCACTGAGTTGAAACCTGGTTTTCCATGGCTCTATCTGGGAATCTGCTGAGAGCTGGCTGCTGATACATGGAACAAATGAGCTTTGGGAAATGCTGGTGCCTGCCCCTACGTGTATGGCTGCGTGTGTGCAAAGCAGGCACCAGTTGGCAGAGGTGTGCATCAGACTGGAGTCAGAGCCGTGGGGCACTTGTTTTCACTGCACAAGTAATGTAAAACAAGTAATCATAGCTCTTTATTTCTTGCTCTATCTCCTCTCTGTCTCACTCTTTTCTTCTTTTGTTGTTGGTGGTGGTGTGGTCGATTGGTTGGTTGGTTTTGGGTTTTTTTTTTCTAAAATTGCCAAGTGTTGTGATGGATTGAACCTGGTTGGATGCCAGGTATCCATCAAAGCCACTCATCACTCCTCAGCTGGGTAAGGGAGAGAATATAGTGAAGAGCTTGTGGGTCAAGATAAGGACGAGATTGCTCAGTGTCCTGGAGTGACTTCTCAAACCGGGACACTCAGCAATTACTGTGATAGGTAAAAGACTCATCTTGGGGCATTGAGTTTCATTTATTACCAATAAAATCAGAGTAGAATAATGAGAAATAAACCAAAATCTTAATGTCTCACCATGGTCTTGGTCATGCACTGGTTAAGTATGTCTCTTCTGAAATGAATGCTTCTGTTCTTGCTAAAAGAATATTGTGTATTAATGGGATTAATACATTAATACACAATGTATTATTAATTAAATAATTAATTAATTAATTATAATACACAAGTCTTGCCCTGCTTGTTTAGTTTGTCAGAAGCTGCAAACCTGCTCAGATGGCCATACAAAAAGCCTAGAAGTACAATCTTGGTTTGTTTTGTTTTTGTTTTTGGTTTTGGTTTTTTTTTTGTAAATTGCCTGGGAAAATGCATTTATAAAAGTTAATTTCTGGACTACATTGAGGTGAAAGCTTTCAGCGAAAGATTTGACTACTCAATTAGTGTTCCCACAAGTAGTCCTTGTGTGAGTTGCTGATACTTGGGCTGCAAGAATGTGATCTGTGGCAAAGATGAGGCCCTAATAGCTAGGGCTTGTCCACAAAGTGACTCCATCTTCATAGAATTTTTCAGAAGGCTTTATTTACATCAAGAACAGGGATCAAACCTTTTCTCCCTCCAACCATGTTAGCTGGAGGATCGTCTCCGTGTGTGACTGTTCAGCACAGTCTCACAAATATGAAAACAAAGACAACACTCTTTCATTGGTCAAGGAGAGCACCTTACCAACACATCCTCCATTACTTACATTCTTGTCCTGGGAACCTACAGAAATTCCCTTTTAGAAATGGAGTAAGTGTTACATTTCGACACAAGTGCAAAAAGGAATTGCTTTCTCCAGCTTTTTGCTGGGATCTCTCTACGATCCACTAAGGAGTCAGCACCACAGTGGTCCTTTAGTTCAGTTCAGGACATCACAGATAAATTGTCCAGTTTTCATTTTAAAATGAAAGAGAACTCAGAATATTCTGTGATTCTGTGAGAATATTATTTGCACATCACATATAACCTCCTGCACAGCTTGAGTAGTAGGGAAGGGAAAGAAAGGGCAACAAGTCTGCCTGGTTCAGATTAGTTGAGTCATGAATATTCATCGTCTAAATGAAAAGACTCACCAAACTGAAATAACTGTCTCAGCCTTTGCCAATAAAATGCCAAATGAAATGGATAAAAAATAAAGCAACGTAGATTGTATGAAGCAACTGTTTTAAATCCTGAATTTGGTGGTTGGAAACAAGAGGTCTCCAGCAACAAAACACAGTTCCAGGTCTTGTGATCAAATATCTTTTAGCAAACACTCAATGTGGAGAGTGTGCACGGTCTGGACTTTGATTGCTATTGCCTGCACACATCCATGTCCTCATGAGCACCTTGTAGGCACTTTAGCACAGGGTCTTCCTAGGGTTTGCATTGTTTCATATGACTGCTAACTCTGTTGCTTTCTATGTCAACTCTCTTGTATTAAAACACCTAAAAGTCCTCCACTGCTGGTTTTAATTACAATTGTGTTAGCTGCTTCTCTACATGTAATTACTAAAATGAATGGAGAAAGCAGAGATGAGAGAGTGTAAATGCTCTTCACACAGAAATGTAATTACATTTGCAGGCACCTTTCCAGCTACTCCATATGTTATGTAAAGCTTGGCCTATGTACATGTGAATTAATGAGAGTATTTATGTTTTCCCTTCTCACTTTCACAATGGATTAATTTCAGACATATTTTATAAGGTATTTCTGATTGTTAGGTAGACAGATGTGTATCTCCTCCAGGTACTGTCAAATCCACCTCAAAAACCAAAGAAAAGAGAGTACATGATTATTCCAGTGTATGTGCACTATAAGCAAACACCTGATGTTGTGTGCTCACTGCATTGCTGACCTTCTGGAGTCAGTCTAAGTTCAGGAATCCTTTGAACAGCCTCCTGGAAGGGGTAACATAAGGGAAACACCTGCATCTGGGCATAATTTTGTTGAGGACTTGCCTTCACCATGAAATTAAGTCTGCACCTGAGATTTTTCTCCCCAGTTGGTCTCACTGAAATAAAAGCAACTGCATTTGGCAGCCTTATTTGTCCTGAGACTGGCTAAGGTGTGTTGTGAGCCACTGTTAACTCTTTCTAGCCCTTTTGGGGAGAAAATCCCAGACTAAAGTGGCAGGTGAGTGTGGCAGAGTGATTGCAACAATCTCTGGCAGACTGTGCTTAGTCAAGCCTATGTCCAAGCTGAAGAGGTTCTGCCTATGGAGAGCTCTTTCTAAGGAATGGATTTGTGGCTTGGTTTGTTTTTATCACTGTTGTAGGACCTGCTGCTCCCTGCACTCTCCCCAGTCCCTGCAGAGGGTCAGTATGAGGTGGTTGCTGCCCTCCCCTGTTTTCAAGAGGGTCTTGGCATCACTCACTGCTCAAGTCCTTATGACAGACAGGAGCATGGGCTTGCTGTGAGGAGCTTCTGCCCTGGTTGTTCCTGCTGGGAAAGTCAGAAGAAATTAATCCTAGAATACTCTTATACATTCCTCAAACATAGCAACTGTAGCAGTGACCTGGTCTGAATACAAGAGTGAGTGAATTGTAGAATTAACTAAACAAAAAGATTTTTTTTTTTTTGAGATTTTTCACAAAATAATGGAAAAACTGAGTAAATGCTGCTGGGCAAACAGTCATGGATACCTGTAAAAAAAAAAGTTTTCTTTGATGTATTTGACTTGCATATACAAAATTTTTGCAATCCTTTTGTGACTATGAGTTTTTACATTAAAAAAGTCTTTAGTCCATGTTCAATACTTGCAGAAGTGAATCTAAAGTGCCTTTTCAGGAAGCATTTGGACCTGGAATCCTTTAATGTCTAGTAACTTACAGAGAACTGGGTTCAGGAATGGTGATATGTGAGTCATGTGAGGCAAATGGCAGCTTTACTTGTGGACCAGAGAGTAAATATAATCCACAGAGGGTGTCATAACATCATTAGAAACACGGAACAACTTGTACATAGTTGTGTCTCTCTGTCTAAATCCTACACAGATGAAGAAAAGTTCATTCATCAGATACATGATTGTTCTGAGTAATTTTAAACTGTTTTTAAAGAAACAGTATCAGTCCTTTTACTGAGTTGATTCAAATACCCTTACACAGGCAGTGCTGAAATAAATAGAAGATAAAGTTTGTGGGCCATAAAATCACATATTATTTGTATCACTCAAGATAGAACTCAAAATCTGATATCAGTGAAGCCAGTAGCAAATTTCTTTTTGCTGTGCCACTCTTAGAAGGAGGTTCTTAAATAGAAAAGATATTTGATTGTGCACACAGGGAACATTCTAGTGGTACTGTTCTTAATAAAATATTCCAGACTGTTATGTAGTAACATTCTTTTTGAAGAGTGTAATATTTGAAGAATATTCCATTTGAGTGGAAATCACTCAAATTAAAACTGACTTAATTTTTTAAAAATACACTGTAAGATGCATGATAATATATAAAAAATGGGGAAAATATACCACATAAAATACAAAAAATTGCTACCATAAAGCAAGTAAGATTTTTCAGCCCAGTGTGCTGCTTTTGCTGCCTCTGTTTTCCATGCTAAAAATCCTCGTTTCTCATTTTCAGTCAAATTTTTGGTTTATGTCATGACTCCTCAGGAGTATCTAGAGGAAGTTTTTATGCAAGACAGTGGTTTCTGAGATTTATATGACAAGCCCGGGTAAAATTCAAATTACTCTGATTTAATCCATTTGGAGCTGTTGCACTAAATCACTGTAGCTGTTGCTGACATACCAGCCCACAGAAACCTGGAAGCTGATGATATAAGTTTATCTGCGTATCTACAGGTGAAAACTCAAGCAGCCTTGAATTGCAGTTAGAGGTGTTTGCCTCTGTTCTGAATATATTTGGGGAATGAGCAGGGGCTGCTTCTTTGAGCACTGTGTGAGGAGTCTTACTGTGCTTTTCCTCTTGAAATAAATTGTCCTCAAGGTCATGCTATCTTTCAGAATATACAGTAGGAACTTTCCTTTTTTTTCCCCACTGACACGGGCCACAACCTTATTTATTCAAGAAATACACAGCAAGGAGCCAAATATTCATAAATTACCTACTGCTGCAGTAAGCATCCACTTGACAAGCCTGCAGCTGGCCTCAGCCTCCTGACAGGAGGTTCCAGTTTGGAACCTGGAATTCCTGTGGTCACCCTATCTGTGCTCTCTCCTGTTTGAGGGGACCTCTGACTTTCTAGGCCAGGACTTGGCATACAGGTAAAAGGAAATAGAAAATGTAGACGTCTTTAGGCACCTGTACAAATCCTTTTGACATGGCTTTGAGTAAATGAGCAACAGCAGCATCCACCTCTTACCATTTTGATGCAAATTTCGCATCTGCTGTTATTTATAAATAAACTTTGAGGTCTCAGCCATTCCACTTTAAGCTGATTGTGTTACAGAACAATTGCAAGATCAACAATCTCTAGAATTGCAATTAAGGGTGTGAATTTTGAGAAATAGTTCACAGAAGCTACTTGCCCTGTGGGCAAAGAGACAACTGTGGATCCTGAGTTGTCAGGCTGGCCCCTGATGTACCTTTCAGCATCCATTACAGGGACTTAAAAATTTATACAAAGAAGCAAAGAAAAAAAGCTGTATCTCATTCAGATCAACTGCCGAGTGATACTTTGAACAAGCAGGGTTTAGATCCCATTTCTCTCTAGGTTCTCCTCTGAGGTTATGCTGTATGGATGTGAATAGGAAATGAAAGTTTCTGGGCACACTCTGTAAGTCACCAGATACAGACTCAGGAACTTGACTTGCAGCATTTACCTGCCAAGCAGGATTATGTACAGAAAGCTTCTCGTTGGAAGAAGTATGGTGAAATGTTAAGGTTTAGTTCTATTCTTGAGTATATCCTTTTTGGCAGCTGCACTGAAGTGCAGTTATTGAGCCTTCCACAGTATGCCAGAACCACAGCCCTTTCCTTCCAGTACAGAGAAGGCTGCAAAGACAGACACATTAAACATACTTTCCTCTTTTAAAACCATTTTCATAATTTTGGTTTTGGATGGACCAATAAATAAAGAATTGTATTAGGATAAACAGAGTACAAACAGCAGCTACAATGCACACATTAAAGTTGGAACTGGAGGTTTGAAATGTTTCCATATTTCACAATAGAGCTTTAGTCAGTTCTGTCATCACTCTGCTGAGCCAGATAATGTCTGGGAAGGAATACATGAGAGCTTCCCTGTCCTGTTTTGGGATAGAAGAGATGGGGGTGCCAAGTTTGAGCAGGTGGAGGGAAGTTGTTGCTGTCAGAACACTCCTGAGCCCCAGTTCATGTAAGGTGAGGGCAGCCCAGGCACAGTGCTCTGACAGGCTCTGGACACAGTCTCAGTGCATATGCAGTGGCCATTACATCATGGGGAGGGCAGCTGGGGAATGAAACTGATGTTTGGACTGGAAGTGTTTCCAAAACAATACCAAGTTCTTTTTTTCTGTCCTCTCAGTTCTACCACCTGTATGCCTGGGAAAAGCGAAGCCTGTTGACCAACTCCAGTAAATTGTAGGTGTGGAGTGAAATGCCTGGAGAGTAGAGGATAGGCAGTGCCAACCCTAGCCACTACCTTATTAAATTTAAGATGAAAGAACTCAACCCCTTCAGTCTCTCTTCAGACAGCCCCAGATGAAAATTTTTGGAATCCTGCAAGCTACTCTGCTTTGCTTAGCAAAGTTAATAACAATTTCAAGTACCTGCCTTGTGGTGGAGGAACCCTTGACAAAAGTAGGTGGTTGGAACAGATGCCAGATCAGGAGTAAATCAATTTGAGGATGGCGTAACTTCTTCCAGTTGTGAAGTGTCTTGATCTTGATCTCTCTTACATGCCCTGCAGAACTGTCAAGTAAAGGGAAAAGCCAACCTCCAACTTTTCTTTGTGTCAGTGGATATCCTGCTCAAATGTGTAAAAATTTTCTTTCTTTCCTGCATTGGGTTCATCAGCTGCTATTCAAAAACATTTCCTACTCAGGGGTCTCTGCTGTGTAACTCCCCTAAATATTGCCATATTATCACACAACTATATGATTCTGTTGTAATTCTCAACTTGGACCACCTCTGCTGAAACAGGTCCAGAGTCAGAACAGAAAGATCTTTTTCCTTTTTTGAGGAAGACAACTTCTTAGTACCTGGGAGAAGTAAGGAAGAAGGTGAATTTCATTTTGTTTTTTCTCCCATCTGCTTTTCAGCCATCCACCCCGAAGGAGAGCCCAGGGAAGAACAGCCAGGAGATGTGAAATGTATTTCTACCCAAGAGTTGCTGTAAGAGGCCTGAGCAGCACTTGCACCCTCTCAGCAGCATGGACACAAGTTCTCTGCTAGAGTAGCTTGTCCCAGGTTCAGGGCAGACGCTGACCCCAAAATGTTACCTCTCCTGCAACAACATTTGGAAGGGGAAAAAAACGTGTCACCCTTTACCAAGGGAGTATTAGAAGATCCTCTCCCATATGTCAGTTGTGTAAGTTGTTAAAAAAGTTGGAAAAAAAATGTCTGAGCTCTTAGATTGTGAAGACTGTGTCACGGCCAGGCTCCCATTTCTGTGTTCAGTTCTCCTACTCTGGCTTTATATGTGCAAGGGAAGCTCTTTCAGAAAATATCTAAATATCTCTGCTGCTCTTGTTGCAAGGTGATTCAGTTTTGAAAATAATGTTAATTAAAAATGGAATCAACTAGATAGAAGAAATCAACTACTTCCCCTACCTGCTGTGCCTCCCAAACCTGAGATCATTCTCATCTGAGTGTCTGGTTGGGTATTTCTGCTCCCCATGTGCAAAGGGCATTTTCTCTTGTGCTCGATCTGATGAGGTATTTGCATCTTGTGCTAAACAAGTGAAACAAAGCCCTCTTTGAAGTGTATAAAGACATGTATTTCAAAGGGGAACCGTGGAGTGTGGCAGTGCACTTGGCTTGAACTTATCTTGACATGCTGAGAAGTTTTTTCTGTGTTTTTATAATGACATCATTAGCACCTTTAAAGACTATTTCTCTATCTTCCCAGTAGAAATTCAGATGGAAAGGAGTATCTGAGAGAATGGAAGACAGTCTGGTACACTGCATGAGCTAATTTTCTTCACCCACTAGACCAGCAGTAGCACCCAGTCCCTGGGAGGACAGAGCTGCCTACTAGTCTGCTTCACCCACAAGCACCACATGCTTTACCTACAGGCTATTTCTTATATGTACGTAAGGGAAACTCCCTGGAAAGTCACTTCCTTAACCTTCATTAAGGCCCTATGTAGACTCATCTTTGATGCCTGAAGATCCCTGCCAGCTGGCAATGCCTGGCTGTTGCTGAGCAGAGAGTTCTTCATGGGTAATGCTGCTTGCTTTTCCACTTCCTCCTCCTCCCTCCCCGCAAGTCAGTCTCCTCCACCTGCTGCATCTTGTTCTAATCTGGTTTTGTGAGCACTTTGGGTCAGGGACTGTCTAATTTATAGCGTGTCTGCATGCCCCCTAGCACCAGGTAAAAACTATTAATTCACATCACCTTATACTTAGAGAAAGTTTTATGGGATCAATAGGGCTGTGCTATTAATAATACAGCTGAAGTGTAGTAACTTCATACTGTGCATCACCTCAGAACAGCCCCATAACCTATTATAGAAAGAGAGTAATTTCCTCAAAGCTATGGCTGAAACCAGACCTGGAGTTTAGTGCTCCACTGAAGTATTTGTTGAACCTGAGAACCCTTGTCACAAAGACAAACCAGTTCCCATCTGTTTGCCTGAGCTGCTGCGTGTACCTTTTGCCTTTTGTGGTCTTTTTCTCCCTGAGACAGGAGCTGACACCATCTTTCTCCCCACAATATGGTTGGCTGTTGTGGGTTTTTTTCTTTCCCTGGTGTTTTGGGTTTTTCTTCCAGTGTGTGTCGGGGCAAGGGAGGTAAGGTCTGACAGTTCAATATCTACCACTTATTTACCTTTTTTTCCCTTGTGGGGCACTCTGTCAATAAATGGTTGGTTTTTTTCACTTTCACCCACTAGTATTCATTTCTTACTGGTGGAAAGGGATTGTTGGAACCCTTTTTTTTTTTTTTTTTTTTAGAGGAAACACTCATTCCAGAGTGTTTTTCTCCTAAATTTGTCTCCAAACTGAGACACATCCTCTGAGCAGTGAATTCTGAGACAGCCCAGACAAATACATGAAAGTACAATGCTGTAGAGCTTTTTAAGGTGATGTTAGATCCCAGATTTTGGTTAATGTGCTCCCAGACTGTCACACTTAAAACCAGGAAAGGATGATGCATGCAATTAGACGAATGCATTGCTGTAAATCCAGTGGGTGCTGATGAGCTATCTGTGCAAGAAGCTACCTTAAAGCACTCTAAAAAAAAGCCATTTGTCCCTTGCTTTGCCTCCCTTAAGTAAGTCCCATAAAGCTCTAGCAACATGTGACTGAGTTTTTCAGCTCTGCCAGCAGCCCTTTAGGGAGTTTGTGGTTGCTGGATGGATACCTGCTCCCCTGCAAGGCATTGTGCACACACAGTGGTCTGAGATGCATATTTGTGCACAACTGACTTTCTGACAGGTGATTTTCATGTCAGAAAATTCCATCTTGCTTAACTGTAATCTCATCACGATGAAGAAGTAGAAACACATTTGGTGTTCCTACAAATACAATGTGATTTATTGTCTTGGAGAAACCAGATAGGACTTACAGTCCTGCTGTGACTTCCTTCTTCCAGGGCTTCACAAGCTCTTGGCACAGCTTTGAAATCAAACCTGGAGAGTTGGGGGCACTGTTGAGAAAGGCAAAAACAACGGACGAGCCCCTGAGCTTGCTCTTTCTTCTGATGCTAAACAGCCAAATAAAAAGAAAGCTGGGGGAGTTCCTTTATGTCCTGACTTCAGATATCACGAGAATGGTTTTGCTTTGTCATTGTTTACAATAGAACTGGGAATATCTTGGCAGTTGACTATTGATTTTGAAGGTGTAGTATAAACAAATGAGTCTTTAAGAATCAAGGGGACATTTATCCTGTGACCATTGCTGCTACGTTTTCCTCAGGCATCATCATCCAAAACAAGTTCATTGTGTGAAACACTGTCTCTGCTGCCTGGGATATGTTATGTACCAGCTGCAGCTCATGCCTGTAAGTAGCTATGCATATCAGCTGCATAATTCATCTTTGATAGTATATTTAGGATTCAAACTGGGTCTTTCTGTCTCTTTTTTTTCTCAGGATATTTTTAAATTGCTCAAATGGCAGGGCATTATTGTTTCCACTAGATGACTACGTTGTTTCGCTCCCTCGTAGATGTTTCAAAAAGGAGTGTAGTGGTTTTCTGTCTACTGAAAGCGGCTAATTAAGAATTGTATTTCTCAAATTAGTACTTGGAGCAGTTTCCCTGGACCGTCATATGAAGAATTATTTTAGTAATTTTCCCAAAAGGTGAGAAAACTGTAACATAACACAAACTTTCCCTGTAGTTTTCTGTAGGTGAAGGTTGTTGGTAGGTAAGCCTTGACTTGTGATCTAATTAGTTTGTGCTTCAGGAGTGTCTTTTTGAAAGAGTGTGTGTGTGTATTATAAATAAAATATATAATTTTATTTCTAAAGGTGAACACACTGTGTGCCAGCTGAAAAACATATATTCTACTTAATGTTATGGAAATGTGTTGCAAACAAACTTGTTCAGAAGAAAAACATGGTATGCTGGTGACTGAATAATGATTAATGTGTTGGCAAAATCACTGTTCTTGAGTAAAATTACTCAGCAAAGAACTACTGTGTTTAAGAACAGTCTTAATTGAATAGATAGATCGTACTTTGACTTGCATTATCAATATGCTAACGACCGCTTTTCTTCTCACATTTTGTGATAAGAAAGCCACTGTGACCGAACCTCTGAAGTGTCCACACTGTCTTTTAAAAATTATCTAAGACACATAATTACACAGAAATTCAGTACCTTTTTACAGCAAGTTTCCTCCTCATTCCACACTTTATTAGTTATCATGAAAAACCCTTTCTCTCTGATCTGTACATTTTCAGACACTCTGAGTGACAGCCTTCTCTTGAAAGCAAATAATTTCCTCTGTCAAATATAGGGAGAGCCCTGTGGGGAACTTTCCAGGATAAGGAGGACTCATCCCCAGCTGTGCCCTTCTTTTTTTGAAACACAAACTTTGTTTCTCCAAACAATATGATAACACTTAGGCTCCCAATTCTGCTTACCTCTTGGCCCAGGCTTTGTAAATGTAAGTGCAAATTACAAATGCATGTGCAGTGTCTGATATTTCTAGGAAGAATACTTTATAACTGAAATCTCTCTTCTCCTGGGGATGAAAGCAAAACAAATTTAAGGATTAAATCACACAGAGGTATAATCCCCAAGGGAAACTTACTTTAGTTATTATGATTATATTACGATGTACACTTCAGTACAGCAAAAGCTGTGTGAATACCATTTCAGTGGGGAATAATTTTTAGTCTTACAGCCTATAGTACATTATAATGCATTTCTGGAAGCTTGATGAATCATAACTGTAATTCTCAGACATCTTTGCTTTCTGATATTCCTAACCTTCTCTTGTAAAAGAGGAAGGAAAAGAGCATGAGATTCTGTTGTGGTTTGACACTGGTCAAACACCAGGCACCCAAAAAAGCACCCGTTTGCTCATCCTCTCTTGCTCTCAGCTGGGCAGAGGAGGAGGAAAAACAATTAACAAAGGGCTCATGAGATGAGGACTGGGAGAAAACCCTCTAAGGGCAACACAGGTTCAAATTAAAAGGTATAAACGAAATTTATTATTAACAGAGTCAGAGGAGGATAATGAGAAGTAAAATAAGCCTTTAAAACACCTTTTTCCCCTCAGCCCCTCCCTCCTTCCCACCGACAGTGCAGGGAAACAGGGCATGGGGGTTTTGGGCAGTTTGTCACTCAAGATCTTTTTCTGTTCACTCAGGGAGAGGAGTCTTTCCTTTGCTATGCCATGGGGTCCCTCCCACAGTAGAGAGTTCTCCATGAACTTCTCCAGTGTGGCTCTAATCTCATGAGCAGCAGTCCTGCCAAAACTGCTGCAACGTGAGTCTCTCCCATGGGCAAACAGTCTTCCCAAAACTGTTGTGGTGCGAGTCACTTGTCCACGGTGCGTAATCCTTTAAGAATCATAGCTTTCTCTGGTATTCACCCACTCTGGTGTGAGCACTTCTCCCACAGGCTGTGCTTGGATCTCTGCATCCCCTGTGGACTTCATGGGCTTCAAGGGGACAGTTTTGCTTCACTATGGTACTCACCATGGCTTGCAGAAAAATCTCAGCTCCAGCACTTGGAACACCTTCTCTCCCTCCTTCTCCACTGACCTTGGTGCCGCCATGTTGTTTGTCCTCACATGTCCTCACTTCCTTCTCTTCTCTGACTGGAAGAAAAACTGCTGCCTGTAGGTACCCAACAAGTCCCACCAAAGATTCTTGCAGGATCCCACAGCACGGAGAGATTGATCTCGTCTAGGTTCCATGTCGGGTAGTCGCTTGCCATGTTTCCACCGTCAGCCAGGCGACCCTGCCACCACTGTGCAGGTGCTTTTTAACACCTCTCTTTGAATGTGGGGCACCGAGAAGGAGAAGCTGCTACCACAGCCCCTGCCCTTCTGCCCGCAGGCTAGCTAGGGGTGGCCAGGCAGGCAAGGCTCGCTGTAGGCCGCACAGAGATGGCGGCGGCCATGGTGCATCGTTTTGTGCTGCTCCAGGAAGGCCCTGGCGGCAGGGCCTCACCACTCCTGGAAAAAACTACCCGTGTGCTGTCTTGTTTTTTTCCTTAAATATCTCGTCATAGAGGTGTTACCAACCTCTCTAACTGGGCCAGGAGCATGTCCATCTTCAGAGCCATCAGAGATTGGCTCTATCAGGCATGGTGCAAGCTTCCAGCAGGTTCTCACAGAGGCTACTGTGGCCCTCCCCAGCTACCAAAAAACCAGGCTGTGCCAAATCAACACAGATTCATAAAAGAAAAGCTTAAAACAACTTAGTTAGACAAATTTTGATCATGCATTAATTACATGATGCTTCATGGTATGCAGCGTTTATGCAGTTTATGGAAAAATAACAGGGTGAACCATTTCAAAGAGTCTAGTGCTGCTTTTTTACTGGTGTAAGACCTGAGTGATCAACTCAAGTCAGCTTCTGTGCTTGTGCTGGGGAAGTCACCTGTGCAAGGTGTGAGTTGTGGGAAATTAGGTCCTCTTGCATAGAGTGGCTGAATGCTTTTGCATGCTATTGCTCACATGGTGTGTCTGGAGGCAGCAGATCAACCCCCAGAGTCTACTCTAGACCCAATATTGGATTACAGGACTGTACTCATAGCTGTGTTAAAACTCTTATTTTGCATCCCACTGTGCCCAATAAAGGAAATACACAACTCAGTTGTTGGAAAATGGATGTTCATGGATTTCAAATTTTTTTTTGGAAGATGTAACAGAAACTGGTCCTGATGTTTGAGTGAATATGCAGTAAATGAGACTAGCTAAAAGTAAAACAAAATGATATGATCACCATATAGCAAATGCTAGAAGTCCCATGTACAGTAACTGACAAGCCACTGCTGTCTGGTGGTGTTTAACAGCACTGTAGCAAGGAACAGCTACACATCCTTCCATGTCAATAGTGAATGAACTACACTAGAAGACTGCTGTTTGGTTGAGTATTAGGGTTTCCTGTCTACACAGCCAGATCTATATTCTGCCACACATACCATCTAATTTCACTGTTTGTGTGTACCAAACAATACACTGTTTATAGATGCTTAACTAAAGAAGAGACTAAATTACTAGCCCCAGGTTACACAAAGAGTCCCTCGGAGTAAGAACATGAGCCCAGGTCTTCAAAACCCTAGTCTGGTGCCCTTACCATGAGATCAACCTTCCTGTGAAGACTGAAAATCCATATTGGTTGCATTGTTGCACTGTATACAGCTGCCTCTAGAATACTGTGCTCTTTACAGAGCACTTCATTACCAAGAAGGTATTGATTGACACATTGGAGGGAGTTCAGAGAAAAGCAACAAAAATAATTAGAGAGTGAAGAGATTGACTGCAAAGATTGATTTAAGAGGGAAGATTAAGTGAGATAAATATGTATAGCTTGGCTCACCTGCAGCATGGTACATAAGTCCACAAATATTTAAAGGGTATAAACAATCAGGAGGAAGAACTACCAATACCGGTCCAGTCTATTTGTAATTTGGTGCTGCCACATTGTTGTACAGAGCTTTCTCAGAGCATGACTGAGTCATAAAGCCTGCCTTTTAACATCCTCAGAGGAAAAATGGCTTTTGGAGCTATGGGACCAGTGTGACAATACAACAGGATTCTCTTCTGGGCAATGGCAGGCACTGGGGAGGTGGGAGAGGTTAAGTCACTTAACAGTCATGGATGCTGTCTTGCCTGAGTTTGGAGGGTGTTTCTTGATCTAGAACAGCAGGACTCATACCAAATGTGTGATACACTGTAGAGGAGACATTGTAGTTAGTACCTTTGTATCTTAATGTCAGTTGCCATAGTAACTATGATACTTGATTATTGTGGAATGGCACAGCAAGAAGCCAGGTAAAGACTGTGGAAGTTCTTAGTAAGTCTGGATTGGACCATCCCAGCTTTGATCAACTGTAGAATGAGTTGGAAACAAGCTACTTCAAATAAATCCTGAAATAACCTTTGAGATTCAATTTTTCTTCACGGAGAAAGTGGACTTCCTAATAAAAATAAACCCTCCATGACCCTGTAGCTTTAATAGTTTTAGGTGACATTCAGTGGCTGCCATCAAATAATCATGGTAAAGAGCTTACTAGATGTCATTGCTTATCCAAGAAAATTTCCACATCATTCTGTGAATATAACAGGCATGTCTTCTTGTTGTCCTTGTAGCAGGACAGGGCTGATGTTCCCATATCCTGAGGCAACCCACACCCAGTTGTGCCCATTGGTGTTGGTGCACGATAAATAGATCAGGATGGGGATGGGGGAGGATGTTGTGTGAGATGCAGTTTTTTCAACAGCATATCGTTTTGCAAAGACAAAATGTGCTGATCTGTGAATTTATGCTTGCGAATTAAACGTATCTACAATGGAATCACATCCATGTGTGCAGCTGTGAGAAGATGCTAATGCATAGTTGCATGTACAGAACTTTGCAGGTGAGCTTCCCTGCCCTCCTTTTCTTCCTATGCAAGTAAAAGAAAAGACACAGTTTGTTCTCCCATTAAAACCACTGGCTTGTACATTCCCTTTTTCTTTTCTTTGCAGGCTCTGTTTGTAGTTATACAGTCAGGTCTCCACAGAGTAATTTACTGGCTGAATCTCTCCCAGAATCCAGCTTGAAACCAAGCTGTAAAAACAGCTGAGAGTGTAAATAATTCATGCAGACAATATGACTTTTTTATGTAAATTCGGTGCATTAACCCTCTATTATAATGATGGACGACAGATATGGGCGACGTTGCCTTGGTAAGAGCTAATGGATGGCCGCCATAAATTCACTGCACATTTTATTGTGTTGCTGGAAATTGTGCCTTCAGGCAATGCTGTTTACTTTTATGTAAAACTCAGGGTTCCCTAAATATTACAAATATTTTACATCCGACTCCTCAGCATTTGGGCACAGCACACAAATCAAGCTTTCTTCATTTGAGCTGTAATTAAAGGTTTGGGTTTTTTTCAGGGACAATTATCTAAAACTATAAAGAGAAATATGTTTTCCCCTTTAGATGTTCAGTCATTGATGTATTAACAAAACCTTTGAAGAAAGATATTAAATAGCTGCAACATAAAACTTTGCATTAGGCTATATGCTCTATGCATACATAACAAATTTGGAAATAGTTTCTTGTTACTGGTTTTTATATTTTACCATTTCTTGTGCTTAGTTACACATAAAAGATTCTTTTTTTTCCCACACATATGCTTCTCTCTATAATTCATATCTGTTTTATCAGTGTAATTCTCTGAACAGTGTCCTTGAGGAATTCTGTCTCTCAGTAAACATGGCAACTTCGGTTCATTTCAGGGAATTTTAAATGAAGAATTCCTGGTTACTTTTTGTTTCTACATGTTACTGTTTTGTACAGACCTTAAGTAAATTGAGATGACACAGGTAATTTTTCTCACAAAAAATGATCTCAGCAAAACAGAAATTTACTGTATATACTTAAATAGAATGTTTTCTTTATAAGTTTTTTAATATATAATTATTAATATAAGTATACAATTATTTCAACTTAATCAAATGTTCAATTTAGTCTCATAGTACACTGTGGCTTTGGAAGAAGAAAACAAGCAAAAGGCAGTCATGTAGAAAAGGATCCTACTGCTTCTGAGAGCGTGAATAGGATCTCATTCACAACAAAGGGAGGTGACGCCAAGAACAACAGCATGTTTGTCCCTCGGCATGTTGGCCGAACACCAGTTGGCCAGAGGACCCTGATGACTAGAGCAGTCTCTGTGAAGGCACCTATGTGAGAGTTTATTGAAATCTCTATTGGAATTTTTTCAGGGATATCATGTAGATTAGCAGTGATAAAAGCATGTTCACTGAGTCTTCGTCTTTCAATTGAATGTGCCAGTTTGGGCAGTTTTGAGTTTTATATCTCTACGAAAAAAACACTGCGCGAAGTTGACTAGAAGTGACCACAATTGAGCTAGCTCCAATAGGAATGCATTACACCTTCCAAAACACCCCAGGTTCCCTGAGGACTAAATAGAAGGCACAGTGTAGGAGAGGTAAAAACCACTGAATAGAAGGGGAATGCAACAGCTGTGCAGGGGGGAAAAGGCTAACAGAATTAATCACATGTAGTATTAAGTAAAGTCTAGCAGTTAATTTCATATAAACCTATTTAATAATTGGGCTTATTTTGTATCCTGGCTGTGCATGCTTCTTTCAACTATATTAGGAATGTCACAAGATAAAAGGACAAAACCTATTACCAAGGGCATTTACATATTCTTGGTCTTCAATATTGACTGAGACTCCTAAATTTGGATTTTCAGATTTTGCACTTTATTCTTCTGACGGGCTCTGACGTGCTCTACTGCCCTGAAGCCACTTTGCAAAATTCATAGCAGCTTTCACATGCTCTGATGCTTCTTGGGACCAATTCAATCTTGAACAATAGATGTGTGTGCAGTAGAGCCAGGAAATGTTACACAGGAGATCATAGGCTTATTCCCCAATAACATTTTGATTTGTAAAGTATTCCACTACACAAAACACACACATGAGACAGCATTAAAAAGCATTAGAGACCATAGCCAGCAAGACAGAAAGGTGTCTTAAAATACAGATTGACAACAAGGCCCAGGATATGAGCAGGATCAGTGGAAATGTTATAGAAAGAGTTTTCAATATTTTACATTATTCAGCCATTTAACAAATCTCTCCTGGGACAGAATTTGGCCTTAAAAGAAAAAAAAAAAACAAAAAACCAACAAAACCACCAACAACAACAACCAAAAAAAAACACCCCATCAACCAAAAAATCACAAAACAAACCCAAAACGCCTGACTTTTGACTTTTTTTCCCTATTGTTTAAAATAAGTGTGTTTTTGTAATTCATACATCAAGAGAAGACCAGTTTTCCAGTCTTATTCCTTGTCCAGTGCATTTCCATGCAGAGCAGACACAGACAAGGATTGCTGGGAGGAGTTATAAGGCAGGTTTGATCTGTTTGAAGGAAGTATTGTCTATGATCCAGGACATGACATTGTCCAGTGTGATCCTGCTCTCTCTTCCTTATTTATGTACAGCAGAGTGTTCCTCTGGTTAATGATATGTACTGTCCAGGTATGCAGATTAAATGTCAAATGTTCTGAATTCTTGAATAGTAATTTATGGCTGTTGCCCTGTCTTGGACATTTTGTTTCTATGGAATTTGTTGCAAGGATTACAAGACTTTGGTTGCATGGGGGAAACAGCACTTTCTTTCCTGTGCTGCAGTACCAACTGTGTCACTGGTGGCATATCTCAGAGGTGATAAAATGAAAGAGAAATGTATTTTGAGATGGAAGCAGAGCTTGAAAGATATGGGCTGTCTTGTAGGACTATGAAGAACACATGATGAACACATCCCTGGGTCAGTCCAAATACAATCTGCAATTACAGATTGCTACAAATTGGAGTCCGTAACAAGCCTTCCTCAATTTCCTCTAGAACAGTAATGGTCTTATATTCTTCATAGAACCATGGTTTGTGTTGAAAGAGACCTTTGAAGATTATCTAGTCAGACACTGCTGCCATGGGCAGGTATGCCTTGCACTTGACACTGGAATAGGTTACACAGAGAAGTCATGGATGCCCCATCCCTGGAAGTGTTCAAGGCCAGGTTTCATGCAACCTGGTCTGGCAGAAGGTTGGAAGTGGGACTTGGAACTGGATGATCTTTAAGGTTGTTTCCAACCCAAACCATTTCTGGATTCTATGAACAGAATGCTCCACACAGACTGTGGAGCAGGCTTTACTTTGGTTAATTTAGAGCTCATGAAAAGACTGAAGCGCAGATTGCCCACCCATTTCTCATGTCTAAATGCAGCATTGTCAATACAAAGATTTTTGTTAGCCCCCTTCTTCTGTTTAATACTTTTAAGTACTGCACTCTGCATATGAAGAATAGTGATGTTATCAGAAAGCATTCAAAAACATATGTTTTAATGAAATGTGTTGACAACTGCTGAAGTAAAGTTTTTGTTAAGTCTCAAGAGTTTATCCATGACAAGCAGTATTAATGAATTGAATTAATTAAAAAGCATTTCAAGATGAAACAGGACCTGTTCTATGTAAAATGCTCTATACATTAGACAAGCATTATGGAAATCACTGCTTTGTACTACACTGTAATGCAGCCATTTATAAAAGCTCCTCAAGATCCATGGATAGCAGTAATTTGGGTTTAGCGTGTCTTTGAAATTCATTGAATAGAGCATGTGCTATTTAAAAGCATGAAATCTGGATGGTTACACTGCTATCAACGTTTATTTGGCTTGGAGAGGGAAACAAGAGCTCAACATTACTGGAATGAGTGAGTGGGCATGGGAACAGGGTGAAATGATGGAGGACCTGGCAAGCCCTGGCAGAGGCTGGTGCTGACATTTTTAAGGAGCAGACTTGTCTGGTAATAACTCAGGGTCCTGAGCTGGTTTGAAATAGGAGTTATTTTACTAAAAAACTAATTTCTCATCTCTGCTGTTCCTCTGCCGTAAACTCCTTTCCTTTATGGACCAGGCTTGTTCTTCACCATGTCTTCTCCTTTTCAGGTTGTTTTTGTGCCCTCTCTAAAAGTAATACCATCAGCAGTGACCAATGGCGTTACAAAATATCTGTATTCTACATCATGAATCACTACAATGGGCAAAATAGCCTTATGAGTGTGTGCAATGTGGTTTATGTGAGCTTCTGGCCATGATCCTGAGAAGCCAAGCATTAGCAAGGGGAGTGCAGTTGTAGAGCAGGACCAAAGAGATGGGTGTTCACTGGCAGCCAGGAGTAAAGGGCAATTCTGCCTCACTGGGCCAAAATCAATCATAAAATGAGAGGTCTTGGCAAGAAACTTATCTCAGAGGGAAATGTCTATCTGTTTGCACACAGGGAGAATTCTTACTTAGGCTGAGTTAGGATTGTGTTTTGGATTTGGATGGGTAAGGTAACAGTACCCATGCACAGTACATTAAGATAATATATCTCTAAAATGTCATTAAGTATGTAACATATCCATAAATAAAAATATAAAGGGTGAAAGATGAGAGTCTGTGAAAAACAATATGATTTCATACATGCATGGTGAAGTTTATTTCACTTTATTTGTCTCAAGATTTGGCTTGTAGGAGATTATTTCCAATGGATCCACCTTTAGCTATTGGTTTTGTAATTCCTCTGGATCTTAATAAAGGAAATTACATCCTTCAAGGAAAACTAGCCAAAAAGCTGTTGGTACATTTGAAATGTTGCAATATCTTGATACTCAAAATTCAATGAAGAATATGGCTGTGCAGTAGAGAATAAAAAAAAATCTTAGATACAAAATGAAGGTCAGATTCCTCAAGCAATGTACACAGATATTTAAATGATGGTAAGTTTGCTACTTAGCTACTGCACATGCTTCTAAAAATTCATTTGAGTCATTGCTTGGAATATCAGTAAATCTAACAGGCAGCCTCATTGGTTAGAAAAAGGGATAATTCATTTGGCCCTTAGTGTATTAGGAAAAGAGCAACCAAAATTGCATCCCAAAGTGCACTGGGAGATTCATCCTATAAGCAAGTATGAATCTGCTCTGTAAAAAAAATAAGAGAGCTTGTTCTGCTACTTCACTCTAACATGAGCAATATGTTTGCACTTGTCACAGGTAACATTTGCATTTATTATCTGCATGTAGAGAACTTCTAAGCTTTCTTATACCTGCTAAACCGGCCCAGGTAGCATTTGGGCCTGACCAAAAGAAGTCTCTCCCCACAGGCTAGGTGCTGTGCTACCTGTAGAGCAGTATCTGCTAAAATGAGGTCTTGCATTTTCTATTTCCCTTCAGACTATTCTTGCCAAGTAGATTCCAGAAAGGACCAAAAAGCCTTTTCTATGCAATCATTTTTGAGGGCTGAAATAGCCTGGCTCCTCCTCAGTCTGTCCAGAGTGCCTGGCACACTCTCTGTCGGGCCAAGTGACCAGACAAGACCACAATATGCAACACAGATGGGATGATGGAAGTAAAAGTCCAAGATGCTGGGCAAAAACTCATTGCTGCTGAGTGATGGTTTACATTGAAGTGTCCTATGGTGGTGGTGGTTGTGAAAGACCTGTGTTTGTAAGAGCAATACATTGTAAAACTCTGTCTATGAGCTCAACTGAGCCTGGGCTCCCAGAAAACAGATTTTTTTAACCAGCTACTTGCATAGCCAGATGGTCATCTCTAGAGTTACTAAACCAGCTGATCCTAGAAATTACTTGAAGGCATAAAGATCAAGACAAATTCTGTCTGTTTCCATTACCACGTGTATTTGCTAATTTTCAAATGATCAGGCTGTCTGCATATAGGTGTGTGTTTCTTCTTTGCTATTTTTCCACTTAGCAAACTGTTTTTGTTGTGATTCTCAAACCTTGCGTGTTTGAGACAGGGCAATTGGGTTCTCTAGACAGACACAGCCTGTCTCATACATGTGCAATGTATTCCTGAGAAGAAGAAAGGCTGATTTCTTGCTGAAATACTGGCAGGGAGGGTCATCTTAGGGGCTCTTTCTTCAAAGGAGCAAATAAGCAGCCTTGCCACACAAACTTTTAGGGAAAGAACAGTAGAGTTACCAGTTCTAAATAGTCCACAGCCTCATAATAATACAACAAATGTCTAGTCAACAGCCTTCAAAAGAGGGTGAAGATATTCATCAAACCTGATGAAGCCCCTATTAATTAGTGTTAACTGTTGTTACACTTTTGTTACTATTACTATTTTGAGATTTAACTAAGAAACCTAATGGGGCTACTTCTGCACAATGTTAATTAGAAATGGCAATTCCACTTACCCATACAGCCTCAGCACAGAACCATCACACATCAATATTTAATTTAATTACTGATGTTGTGGTGCAAGTCACATCTGATTTAAGAGATAAATATGCTTAATTAATAACAAGATAAAACACATACAGTATGTCACCTTTTGTCAATTGAGGTTGTTTATTAGGTATAGTAAAAAAAGACACACATGGACATTGGAGAGGCTATGACATGGTGCTCTGTGTCTCTGCATTATCTTTGTCCTTGGATTTATCTGAGCTCACACTGCATTGTAAATATGACAAAGACATCTGCAAGTGTCAAGGGCACCAGCCTACATAAACACACACTTGTATCTTGAGTAATTCATCATTTACTTCCATTTTTCTGCATAATTAAGAAACTGAACTTTCATCTTGGATTATACGTATCATCTATAGAAATACATTTTATCAGGTTTGATCACAGTATTCTCATCTTTTTTGAATGTGGCCTGGTACAGAGGCTGGATGTGCAAGAATTCATTCTGCATCAGCATCCTTTGGAAGTGAGGCTTCTTCCCATCAGCACTGGACATCCTCTACTCAGAGCTTCCTGCAAGACCCTGTTGAGAATATTGTATATGATTGTTGTACCACAAGGTAGAGTTCTGGAAAGGTATATGCAGAAGGATTGCTTACCACTTTGTAAAGTGTGGGGGGAGAAAAGGACAGACAGCCAGGCCTTGAGGCTGGTTATGATGATGAACCATATTAAAGCAGCTTCCAGCCAGGACAAGGTCCCCATTTCATAAAGGGCTTTGTAACAAGGACTGACAGTCTTAGCCTCAGAGACTTACCGTGAAATTCCAAACAAATGGATAAACAGGTATCACACAACCAGTGCACCAGATCTGCTGAAGTAAAGGAAATTACTTCTGTTCATTTTTGATAGAAGATCAAAGCCTTAGTGGGTCCCCTTCTGTTTGCAGTGTCCTTTGTAGGCCTGTCTTTCGAGGGGTTCACAAGCTAGCACTAGAAGTTTGTGTGGGCTGAAACTTGCTATGCAAGATCTTTACCTGGGGGCCATTTGGTTTGATGTTTTTGACAAAATTTTAAGAGCTCCTAAGTTAACTGTGCCAAACAAATAGTTTCCTAGAGGCTGAGAAGGTTTTTGAAACTTCCTTCAGGGAAAATTCCCAGTTGGCAGAAAACCTATGAAAGCAAAAACAACTCACAACATTGTAACCTCCTGAAACACATACTGCTCTCAGATCCATTTGTGGTCCTTTTTTCTATGTTATATATAACTATTCTAATATTAATATTGATAGTAACTAGTACAATGGGAACCTGTTGGGCTCTCAGGAATGATTAGTGAAGGAGACCATCTCAGTTCGGCCTGAAAGCTTCCCTTAAAAACAAAAAGAGCCAACCAAAAAATCAAGACTGGGAAAGCCTTCAGCTGTCCAAGCCTGCCTTAAAAACCACTCATGCAGAAGAAATCACAGAGGGGAAGAGTAATGCACAAAACATCAGTGTTTTACTGCTAATAGGCAGGGAGAAATGGAAGTGTCAGTGATTCCAAGTGAGGGAGACTCTTCTTCGAGGATAATAAAATAGGACTGTTGGAGCTGGTTTTTTCAGCTCCATGACCCAGTATTGTAGGTGGTCACCATGGCTGGCACTGTGATCTATTGGTATGTTGGATGTACTGCAGAGTTTCCAAAGGGTGTGACTGAGATGTGGAATTCAGCTGTGCTGAGCTCACACCTTCTGTCAGCTGCCAGAAGTGGGAGAGGCATCCTGGGACCTGTTCCTTCTAATTACATTCCCTGGTCTTGACAAGTAAATGCATTCAGAATAGGAGAATGGGGGATGGAGGAATTTGTGGAACCCATAGTTCCATCAGCCAAAGTGAACAGTGAGAAGTGGTGTGTTAGGAACACTTTCCCTATGAGACCAGAAGCCTGGATGAGTAGCTAAGAAATGTGTGGGAAATGAGAATGAATCCTCTTTGAGAAGAACCTGTAATTTCCCTCCGGGAGAGAAACAGTGCTACAGCTGGAAGGGCAGGTAAGAGCAGCACTGCCTCCAGCTCTGTCTGAGCCTACTGCTTGCATGGCAACACTGAGGCCGAACATCACCATAATGTACAGGATAGTGTGTCCTTATCTGAAGAGAGAATGAAGAAGATAATCGGGCATCTCACAGTGATTGGCTTCCAGAGGATATGGAACACAGGTTATACCAATACCATGGGTATACCCTGGACAGAGACAGGATCTGGTAGTTGTACCAGGATCAGCAGCTAAAGTGTAGCATAAAATTAAGTTCTTGCAATGGAGATGCACAGGTTGAGGCTTTATCCTACTGTGTGCTTAGCAGTTGTACTGATATGTGAAGCACAAAATTCCTGTTCCATCTTCCTTACAGGTAAACATTCATTTCTTTGAAAAGAATGCCTTGGTAAACATTCATTTCTTCCAGGTTTATACTTTCATGGGAAGGTTTTCTAGGTTCTCCTGTGGCAGTGTGGACTCTGTGTGCTATGAATTACACCCATGAGCTAAGTGCATTAGAAATTTGGCTGCTCCTTCACAGACCCAAAGGCATGCAGGAAGGTATTAATATTCTTAGACTCTTCTTTCCTCTTCTTTCTTCCAAATTCGTACCTGTCCTCACTGGGGAACAACTGAGAGCAGTCTGGCCCAGACCAATGATTCCAGTAAGCACATTTACTAGTAATGCCACTAGCACCAACATGAGTGAAATTCCCCTCTCCCTCTTTCTGCAGAACACTCCTCCTGCACAGGGCCCACGGCTGGCTCTCTGTTATGGTGTAGCAGCAGCAGCAGCAGCCACTTAGCACAGGCAATTGAAGTATTTATCACCTGCCCAGCCTGCCTGAGTCTCCTAGGCTTGCCTGTGGGATATGAACTCACATCTCCAGCTCTCCTTGTCATTCGCATGCTTCCTTCAGGCTTGCTTTTGTATTAAAGTGCCTGAATCTGGTCTCAGGATTCAGAAAGGCAGCATGTCACTGGTGATTACTAATAGCAATTACTGCAAATTAGGATATACACCTACATGACATCCATCAAAATAGGCTGAAGCAGATTAAAGATTAAAAGAGTCATTTGACAAGGAAATAACAGTCAACCTATCCTTTCAGTACATAACTGTGTCTGGCTGCTGCACTTTAGAGTACCTGCCCAATATTCTCCTTGTTTGGGTCATTTATACTTGGGCATGGTTTTGAGAAGCCACAACTTATTTAGATCCCCTTTTTTGTGAATGAGTAGTTTAAAATTGTTTCTTCCAAAGTTCATTATTTTGCACTTGTCTGTACTAGTAGGTAATGGAATTGTGTTGCAGAAGACTCACAGCTGGATATGACAGTCAGAACCAGATGTTCATACAATAGGCCAGACACAGCTGGTTCTCTGTAGCTGGCAAGAGATGTAGAACAAGTAAGTGCAGAGACAGCAAGCCTGAAAAAAATCTGAGGTAATCAAGCTGAATATGCCTGGAGTTTCAGGCCATCTGGAAGATTGCCAGAAGGCTATTTATTCTGATGTCTACACCTGCTGAATGAGAATGCTTTATGTGAACACAGAGCTTGAAGTAATATTGTCTCTCTCCCTTTTCCAGGACTCCACTCCCTCTAGGCAGTGTTTCTTGCTTGATAAATTGTGCTCTACAACTTAGGTTTGATTTAAAATACCCAAGAAACCAAACCTTAAACTTATTTCCTGGGTATTGAGCATAGAAGGAAAGTAGTGCAGCACTGGAGAACAGAAAGGGAGCACAGTGTCACAGTGTTTAACTTGGAGAGTTAAAGTCTACAGGCAGTGCAATCTGCTAGATGTGTTGGGAGTCACTGGAAAGATTTTCTTTGTCTCATTTATAGGGAACTGGGAGAGAAATTCCCACAAGTGCTTTTACCTACTGTTGTGTACACACTCACCTTTCTGTGCTCAGTGAAACAGATTCATCTGACATTGCCCCACCTGGCTCATCCCTGCTGGCTGCAGTCTTCTTCTCACAGCCAAGCAGCACCTGCCTTGCTGTCAACATGAAAGCTCCTGGTACTTCTATTTTACAAAAAATTTTGGTGTTGATAGTGGTGGTGAGCATGTTCCTATGGTGATGAACATTTGACTATGATGATTTCTCGGAGTCAAGGGAGGATTTCTCAGTAACAAGGGAGGATTTTTGGATAAACAAGACCAAGAAGATCAGAGATAGAAGGACCACTATCCTAAAGTTGCTGACAGGGTAGAGGTCTCTTTGAAGACACTGGTTTCTCCAAGCCTCTGTGCCTGTGTAAGGAAATGAGAGCACCTCACACGTGAGACACCAGTTACCTTAAGGAGTGATGTCCACTGCTTCAATAGTAAGCTCTTATAAACACACAAAAATCTGTCTTTCCTTGTGTTTGTTTTTTTTTTTAAATATTTTCCTGATCATTCTGCTGATGCATTCAGTATAAGTCTTTGAGAAACCTTGGGCTCTCACACTCTCCTCCAGCAAGCAGCAACATAGATTTTGCCACCTCCCCACCTCAGTGGGTGCTGAACAGTAACCATGCTGTAGCTGGCATGCAACATATGCAGCTGCACTGGCAGTGATTGTGCCCATTGCTGTCAGTACCATTCCTGGTTCTCAGATGCAGCAAAGGAGCATTTCTCTTTTTTTGTTCATGCATGTGATAGTTCTTCCAGTGTTATTACTGTTCT
>JAWWMJ010000085.1:2627070-2637762 GCA_035047045.1 Vireo griseus
TTTATAAAGCATCACAGGCATTCCTATTTGCTTCACAATGATATCACATCAATAAATTGTGAGATTCACTTCTGTGAAAAGTACCAAGAACAAGAGCTAGGCTGAAGGCTGAATTTGGATACTAGTGGTGTTTGAGTCTTGTCTCTTACAGAGCTTGAATTGATAAAACTAGGGTGTCTGATTACTGCACTTACACTGCAAGCCATGTAGTAAGGTATGTTATGCTCAGGAATGAAACAGGAGTGGTATTTCATACTTCTTGCTGTTTCCAGACCTGGTCCACGGAGCTTCAGCTTCAGTTCACTCTTTTGAAAGAACTGATTCGCTTTTGGGGTCTGTGGTTTTCTGCCTATTTGCTTCAGGAACAGGGTGCACCAGCCCAGCATCTGTTGAGAAGAGTAGACTCACCATTGTTACCCTTAACACACAGATTGGTTCTTCATCCATTATTCTCATTCACCTTAGACAAATGAGTTAGTAAAATGATGTGATCTAAATGTCCTCACCAAGAGTACGAGAAACTTGGCATCTGTCCAGTCAGCATTTGGTCACTGCTGTTTCTTAGGTAAATGGGAGACAAGCCAAAAAAATTTAAGTTATTTCCCTGGCTCAGAGATGTTTGCGAACACTGACACAATGCCCATGGATCAGATAGAATTTATAGAAGTTCATTCATTTAAATAATGATCAGGAGCCTCACTCCTCCAGTTTGTGTCATGTTGTTGTGGAGGCATCTACAGACAGGAAAAATAAAGTACAGGTTGTGACAAGCCCACACTGTTTACCACAATGGCTGAAGACCTGAATTCTACAGCAGATCTTCTAACAGTTTCAAGCATATTTGCCTTAAAAATTAACACTAAATTCCTCTTTCTGTTTTCCTGATTTTACTGCAGGTTTGATGACTACTTTTGTGACACTACTGCTTCAATAGATGTGTTTTTTCTCTTCATGAAACAATGATATTCACTAGGTAATTTTACAGACATTCCTTCACTGGAAAGGTATTACACCTTAGATTGTTCCTGGGAGCACATGAATCCTCTTTTGGTTTTTCTCACTTTTGTTTTTCAGTGCAGGATCTCATTTCAAACTGTGACTGCATGTTCTTTTTCAGGAGTTGCTTCTGGTGTTGATAGAATCAGGTAGAACCTAGCAGGACAGGAAATGGACCATTGAGGCTGACAAGTGCCAGTGACATTACACAAGGTTGATTGTCAGAGTTCCAGTTCTCCTTGATTCTGTCTCAGAAACAGCTAAAATGAAGGCTTTTTGCAAGAACTTATGCTAAGAAAAAGCTGAAAGTGCAACAGGGCAAAAAAAATTAACACAAAACTACTCCAAAATTCAAAGATGTTCTTCCTCAGGAAGATCCCAGTCTTGCTGTCATCAGTGGAACCAGCAGTTTGCTCTGAACTTGCTACTGCATCACTGTCTCTCTGGGCACATATCTTTGCCTTCATGCAGAGACATCAAAATGAGTATTTGTTTTTCTAGTAAAAACTTTTAAAAGAAAGAGCCAGTCCCCTGTGGAGAGGCAGTCATATGAGCTGACAAGAACCATCCTCTCTTTTCAGGTTCAAAGAAGTGGTGATTTCAGTGCAGGAAGGTGAGCCTTGTCTCCAAGACCTTTTTCTCTTGGGGTTGTAGAAGCAACAGCCAACTTCTTTTTAGCCTAAATTAGCTGAGGATAAAGAAAAAGAAACACTCTGGGGGGAATTCTGAGGGAAACAAAAAGGGGGAGGGAAAAAATCTTCATCTGAAAAAACCAAACTTTTAGAATAAAATAGATTTTTCAATTTCTGAGACTTTTAGGCTAAAGAAAAAGTGTCTTTTCCTATTAAGAAAATTGCTTTCACTTTCCTGCAATGAACGGAGTTCTGTTTCTAATGATGGAAGAAGTTGTGTGTAGCTGCTGAGTAGCTGAATTGGGGATCCGACTATCAATGCGTCACCAGCTAAATGTGATTTGAGATGCAGTTTGCTTTTCTGTATCTCAGATCTCAGGGCTAAACCACAAACTGTACATGACACAACTAAATTAATATTTAAAAATAATTACTTGCTGCCTGAAGGTAAACAGAAAAAGGGTAAATAATTGATAGCACTGGGACTGCCACACTGTAACTCTGCTGAGCGTTTATGATGTGCTGTGAAGGTTCAAAGGGATTGCTCGTCTGATGCCTCTGAAGGAGGTTTTTTGCTAATCATTCCAGGGCTTGTTTTGTCAGCCAGCAATGTTTTCAGAGTTTGAAGCACCAGAATAGAATGCCAGCTTAATTTAGGTGATTCTCTAGTTTAATTTACTAACTTTCATTCCAAGATTTGCATTGTAAATGTTAGGGTGATTTTCATATAAATATATATATATATATAATTTTTTTTTTTTTTTTTAGCCCATCAACATCTGAAGGGAAATTTTATGTGGTCTGCTGCCAAGAATGTAGAGTAGCTTGGATTTAAGGAGTTCTTGCATAACATGCTGCCCTATAACAATACCTGTCTGCAGAGCCTGGTGATGCCTTGAGAGTTGGTAGCTCTTCTCTTCTCTTCTCAGTGGTAAATATCCATCCTCTTACAGCCCAACATGAGAATAATCAGTATTTAAAGTGGCAGATGGCTGTAAAGAAAGGTCAGTGATTTTAAACTGATTAATTTTCCCCCTCAGTCAGAAAACTTCTCCCACTGATTATTATGACTATTTTTGTTATTATTATATGTGCTGGCTCCACAAAGGGCACCACTGTTTTCTGATGTTAAAGCAAAGCATAAGCAAATACACAGGTACTTTATATATATAGCTACAGGTCTACAGTATATTTAAATACAGTGCCACACACCTCTATGGGGAAACGATGATGAGGTAAAACTTCAAAAAAAGAACAAAACTATCAGCAATGCCAGCTGGGTTGGGTGAGCCAGCTATGCACAAAGTTTTATTTGCAACAGATATCTTTGTGCTAAGGATGGGAATGTGGGTTCTTGTCTTTGTGCCCAGTCAGGCCTTCAGTAATAGCAGCTTCTCTAATGCTTTGCTCTGCCTAACACTTTAGTTTCATTGCTTGAAAATTCAATCTAAACTTTCACTTAGATTTTGGAAAAAAAAAAAAGATTCTGTACTCATGTGCCCAAGCATGAGAGTCATTTGAGGGCACAAGGTAATTCATACACTCCACTGAAGAGTAGCCAGTATTTCAGTGAAATCTGGGAGACTTTTTCCAGATGCTGTGCATCTGGAAATGAGAAGTAAGGATGACTAAATAGAAAACATGAAAACATATGGAATCTCTGTCACTGGAGATTGGCAACATGTTAAAAAAAATTTGTCTGTTGTTTAAGAGTACCTCAGTCCTCTCTCTCTTTCAGCCCCAGAAGCCCAGGTCTATATAACTGAGACACATAAAAATTGAGCACTGAGTCTCAAGTGGGACATACAGGTTTGTATATATTAGGTACAAGCTCCATATTTATAGCCAGAAAATCAGTGTGGGAGCTCTCTTGGGAGGAAAGGACCTTGAGAGACATTCCTCGAGTTAAGGAGACATGAAAGGCTTCTCCCAAGAATACCCTGTTGTGTTATGCTAATGTACTCCTGTCCTGCTCCCTCAGTCAGCCCCACAGCCCCCTACCCTCAAACCATTAGTTCTGGTGCTCTCTCTCCACCCCTATCACTCCTCAAACCCCAGTTTTCCATCGTCCAGGGTTCTAGTTCCTGGACCTGTTCACGTGCATGTAGCAACAATAAACCAACATGTGTGACTGTGTGTGTGTGTGTGTGTGCTGGCTCCGCCAAGCAGCTTCCCCAGTTGGAGATACTTCAGGAAGGTTGCACCACCACCCTGCCACAGATGCTACAAATCAGGTTGCCAGTTTTCATATTTTAAAACCATTCTCGCAGCATTTGGATAGTCCTGTATGTCCTAGCTCCACAGGTCCTCACTTACATGAGAATACCCATTCTCATTGGAAAAAAAAATACTATTTCTAGTCCTCATGGTTACAGAGGAAAGCCTAAAAGTGTGTCTGTCTACGGCCAGGAGGTTCATAAAGCAGAAGGTGACACATTGCCAGTATGCTTTCATTCCATTACTGCTAGGACAGGGAACTCCTGCCATTTTCATACTTGGAGTTCCCAACGCAAGGAAAGGCAAAACAAAAAAAAAAAACACGAAAAGGAAACAAAAAGAAGTCTGCTCTGAACTCCATTCCAACATTCAGGTCACCACCCTTCTTCTCCTTTCTTCCCCACACCCAAGACCACACACTTGCACTTGCACCTCCAGGCACACATCTGCCTGCCAATGCAGCAGAGGTTACAATCTCATCGCAGTTCTGGTTATCTTTCAAAGAAAAACATCCTAAAAGAAACCCCAAGAGCTCGGTGGTGCAGCCCCACACCCTGCCATGTAGCATGATCACACTGGCAGCTCACAGGCTGTGGAGAAAAGGGCTTTCTTCTTGTTGGGAAAGTGGCCAATGGGTGTTATAGGATGCAGCTGTTTGGAGGCACATCATTGCTGTTAAAGCATTTGCTGCTCTGAGGGAATGAGAAGCATTGAGACAGACTGGGGCATCTCGGACCAGTACAAGAATAAATGGGGGATTTCAGTTTTTCTTCTCTGAATTTATTTTATGTTAACTGCAGGAGTGTTTCATGAGACCCAGACCTTTGTTGTGTTATCAGCTTGTGAAACAGGAAGATGGGATTCTTTCTTGCACAGTGATGTCTTCATTCTGCAGGACTACTAACATTGTTTTAGTTTAAAAATCCCTGTGAATATCTACTGGGTTGACCACTGTATTGGTTTGTCTTAATGGGGGATAACTTGGCATTTCTAGAAACAGAGAATGGTATTGCTAATGTGAATTTTGTTTGATGAGGAGATTTCTGCCAGGGTAGCAATTTGGTGTATTATGAAGTTCATCCTGTAGAAAAGACAGTAGTGAAAATAACTACTGAGCACTGACTGAACTAAAACCTAAAAGCTTTCACCTTGAAGAGAACTTGCCTTGAAAACATTTCAGAAGTGTGTGCCAGCAGCGGAGAAGCCATCCCAGTGCAGCTTCCCAGAGAATGCAGTAATACATGCAATAAAGAGATTTTGCTAGTGAAATATCCACTTGTGAACTGTTCATGGGTATAAGAAAAATGGATCTGAGGTCTTGCCACCTGAGTTCTCTTCCTCTCCCTCAGTAGGTTATCAGCATGAAAACAGGAAATGAATTGGACACCATTAATAAAACATGAAGCCTTCGTGTTCAGGTTCTGTGCTCTGTCATTCAAGTGTAGAAGACACTGTGTGAGAAGGAAACAGAGGAGTCACATCCACAAGTTCATTTACTCTTTGTAACTACACAGCAAACTTTGGCACAGACTTGGAACTAAAACATTCTTTTCTTCCCCTGAATTTATTGAAAAGCTTTTAAGCCCTCGTATAGAAAACCTGAGGGATTGCTAGTGAACTGTGAGTAGCCTTTCAGAATATAAAATGTTTTCCTAATAGATTTCACCAATAATAGATGTTGTCAATACTGTTTTTTTACTCAGAAGTGTATTTCACTGTGATGTAACATTTTAGACCTTCTTTTCCCACATTTGTTTTTGGAGCTGTTGCTGTGGCACAGATTTTTTTCACTGTGACAAATGTCCTTTTTTTGCCAGTTGCTTGTTTGTGATTTTAGCAACATCCCGAGATATGTCCCTTGCTCTCTTTGGGCAGCTCATTTTGCTAGATGAAAATGTATGATTCACCCATCTCATAAAATTGCTGTTTTTCACCAAAGAACAAATTATTAACCTCAAAGAACAGAGGCCTATATGGAGTAGACTGAAACACTCCCCCCCCACTGCCAGCACCACCACTTATGGTCCCAGCAACAATCCAGGGATGAGAGCTTGAAAACTTGTTAGGAAAAAGTCATGGGAACAGAAGTAGAAGACCCGGTTCAGCCAGACAAAGAAGCCTTCTGCAGCAGTAATAAAGGGTTGGTTTGCTCTATGGGGGAGTTTAATTGCAAAATACTTAGCATAGGTGAATCATAAGAAGCCTAACTATAGGAAGAGGTTAACCACAGTTATAGGAAAGATTCATCTGAGGCTACAATAAACAAGTTTTTTGGTGGGAAAGAACCAGAGGACTCTCCTCAGCTGTGGACAGGCCCACTCCCGAAACTCAAAGGTTGAGTTAGAAGTCCAAAGCAGGTCCTCCTGACTTTAGACAGTTCTTTTAGGAAGTAGCTAAGTACAATGTCAGGTGGAAAGATAAGATATTTATTGTTAGTGGGAATTTTTATCAGACTGCTGTGGCTGGAACCACTAGTTCATCTCCCATGGGAGACAGTGCTTCTCATTAAAGCCTACCACAACTATAACTGTAACCTTGAGATTATTAGAACTTCCATATTTTTGAGCTAACTGACATATTCTCACTGTTAGATAAATATGGAAGCACTGCTTCCTGGATCCTGTCAGGAAAATGAGGCTCCAGTCTCAGAGATTTTAGGCCAGGTCCAAATTCCTTCAATTATTTCTGTGTAGTCTCCTTCAAAATAACCTATTTGCCAGATGTGCCTCTTGTTTAATTCCTGAAATGCAGAAGTAAGACCTCAAACTGGGGTAGAAACCTGGAAAGTGAAACAATCCACAATCAGCAAACTTAAAAATTCATTGTTATAGTTCAACTCAAATAAACATTTTTCTTTGCAGCCATCTACAGATTTGATGATAGGAAATTGGGTTTCATTCATTACATGCAAAGGGACAGTCTGGTAAATGTACATTCTCAGCCAAAACCATTAGTTCACTAACAGAGTAGGATTATTTTTTGACTGAAATTTATGTTACCATTTGGTTGACTTGTTTTTGTTGTCTGGCTCCATCCATAACAAGTGCAGCCAAGCTCTAATTCCCAACTGTTTGAAGTTAGTCTCATGAGAGATAGGCCAGACAATTCACTGGAAAATATTCAAAGTATTAGTAAGGTTATTCCTAACTGCGCAAAAGGTTCTATATTAGCATTTTTATTTTAGCACATCTTTTGTTACTTGGGGTTTAGGTAACACAATTTGGTTTTCTACATTATTTCATCCATCGTATCTAGGAACCACCTTCTGTTTGCAGTCTGGTTATTGGAAAACAAAAATTGTTATTGGAAACAAAAATTGTAAATGTCTGTGGACACTGAAGAATAATGCAGTTGAAGGCTGGCTGGGATCGGCTGAATGGAAGTCTGAGTGAACATGATCAATTGAGTGGATGTCTAACTGGATGTGTTCATGAAGGGGTGCCTTGATATGACAGAGGGGATGTGAGACTGAGCATGATTTATGGAGAGTAATCAGTACTGGAGCTTGAACAGGAGTCCTTAACTTAGATTAAAGCACAGCAGCACCTGGTGCTTGCTGCAAATACATTTTTCCTGGAAAAAGAGAGAGTTATCCTTCTGAAGTGTTTTCTAAATAACATCTCTGTTCTTTTTTAAATATTAGTATGTTAAATGTCCAAAGAATTCTTGAAGAAAATGATGCCTTGGTTACATGATCAGAGCCCACTCATTTTCCCTCTAGAGGCACTGAGTACCCAGGGCTGTTTGGAAGCTACCAGCAATGACTAACTAGAGTGGACTGGGATGGAGAGCTGGGTCCTGCCAGAACTCTGAGCCAGGTCCTTTACTGAATCATTCATGGAAACTTCCCTGCTCAAACTGCATCTGACTTTTATGTAAATATTTCCTGTGACTACATTTTTTAGTCTCCTGCCTGTAGGAATGTCTTACACCAGTCACTTTTTAAGGCCTTTTTTTTCCACTTGCATCTAGCTTAAACTTTCCCTTCCCCAGCTCCACATCAGTGCTTCTCATGCTTCTGTCTCCTGCCCCTCCCTGTCCTCGTCCTCCTGCATATTCACATTAACTGCAAGGTAATTAGAGACTGATCCTGTCCTCTGAGTCTTTGCTTCTCCAGACTGTGACTTAAATTCTACCCTCCTGCAGCAAACTCCACTGAGATTTTCAGGACTGGTCGTTTTGGGGCTGCACTTGCTGTTGTATCGAGTTCTCAACACAAAGTTCTTTGATATTATAATGTTGTAATGGCAGGAGACCCTGTTTAAGCAAAACCAGAACTGGCTGTCCCTCCCTTCCTTGGGGGTTTCAAGTTATTAACAGGGCTTTGCTCAGCTGAGCTACAGGGATCCGTCAGGTCTCTGCCCACATTCCTGTCTTGCAGCTTCACAATTCTCATACTATTTTAAAAAGCAGGAACAAGGCAGCTTGTATGATCCTAGAAGATTCTCCACCTGTCATGGCCACTGATCTTTTGAAGTTAGAGGCTCACTAAGTCCTGCTGTCCATCTCTGCCCACAAGAGGAATGTGCCTGTGAACTAGATCCTCTGTGGATTCAGTTTGCACCCCACTAGTGGCTTGGCAATGCCAGCTCCCAGGGCAGGCACACCCTGGTTATGAACATGGACACCTGCCTGCTCACCAGCCCCTGCTGCTCTGCCCCTTGGGAACTCTGCTCCGAGTTCCCTGCTTTAAGCTCATTATGCAGCATTTTATCAACTGTTTTATTGCAATAAAAATTAATTCTAGCAAAGTCATTGTTTCGAGTGAAACAGTCTTTTGGAATTGCTTGGCACAAGCTACTTTTAATGAGCCCCTGTTACAGAGGTGTTTCACAGTGTGGAACTGATACCAGCATGAATGGTTTGCAATCTCTTGCTTCTCCCTTTCCTGAGCATCCTCACAAGCAGCAAAGTTGCCTCATGTGCTCATTGAAATCCCTCCAAAACTTGTGCTGGAGCATTCCCTTTTCTGGGAATCTTACCAGACCTCCATTCCCATCCTGTGCTCTCCTTTTCAGTATGTGCTCTTTAAGTCACATCAACAAAAGCTCCCAGATCTGTGATACTTCTCAGCCCTGTAGCAGGGAGAAGAAGTGGCATTGGAGCCAGAAAAAGAGTTTAGTTCTTTAGAATCACGTCTTGGTTTGGGATCTTTTCATTTGCCTCTGGCACTTTACGAGCCCTCCCCTGAGTTTTTCATCCTCTTTCAAGGTGCTGTTAAAAACCTCCTTTTCAGTTGGCTCAGCTTGTAGTCTGTGGTGGGTCTCTTGCACTGTGCACAGGTGTGCCCTGAGACTGGGACAGGCATCACCTGGCACACATGGCTGAGAGGTTGCTGGCCTGTGCTGTGCTGCAGCACTGAGTGGATCTGGCAGCAGCATCTGAATGAAAGATTCGTGTCCCAGATGCCACCCGCCATGCTCCTGCTCTGCTGAAGTTGTGCAGCACCAAGCCTTTGTAAGCAGACTGGGTGGTGATGCTCAGGAGTACATAAACTGGGTGCAGTCCAAGACTTCCACATCTGCAGCTGTAGCATAACCAAGAGAGGAAATTCAGGAGGCTGCATCTTTCTGCTCCACTTACAGCCTGGCCTCATATGCCAGGCTGGAGCCAGGGCTACAGGGCAGCACTCTGCTGGCATCAGGGAGAGGGATCTGTTTTTAATGTGTGCCTCAGGATTAGTCCACCACAGCCAAACATGCCCAGATCCTACTCAGTGGCATCTGTGTGCTGCACCATTCTGTACTGAAGATAGTCTCTGCTGGGTGGCTCTTCTTGCTGGGGCTCAGCAGGGCCCCCAAGCCCTGGGCAGAGTCTGGAGTGGAGCACTGATCAGAGCTACTTAAAAAGTCTCCTTGGAGAGTGTTGTGATATCATTGCTTGTGTCTTGGTGTACCATATCTGGGACAGTGGGCACTGTCCAGGCACTGGGCATAATTTCTGGTGTAAACTCGAAATACCTGGAATGGAGAGTCAGACTTCAGCATCTTCTGGACAATCCCAGTGGCAGAAAGTATCTGAGGAATCCCACAGACTCACACCCAATTTTCAAGGCCAGCATTTCTCCCAGCATACACAGCCCTGCCCAGGAGGCTAGCCAGGCTACATTATCTGGAGTTTGAATCTGGACATGAGGAGGCAGGTGCTGGGAAAAACAGGCAGGCACATGAGTAGTCAAAGGCAAGAGCAAGTGTTTCAGGTCTGCACACTCAGCACATTGTACCCCATCCAAACTGGGCTGGGGATGTTGAAGCAGGGAAACAGAGAACAATAAGGAATGTTGCAGGGCTTCTGGCAGACTGAGCACAAGGCAACACTAATGCTCTGTGAGATGGGAAAGGGAATTTCTAACAGTGAGATTCAAAGATCAAGAGGAAAATTACGGGGAAAAATCCAGACACATTGGGCTGAAATTCCTGATTCGTGATGAGAGACCCTCTGCCCCCTCAGTGGCAGTCCAAGGGGTCAGCATTCCATATCAGAAGGGATGTCCCAATGGGATGCCTGCCTGCAGACAGTGCTTACAGAGCTGGACTGGGACTCAGCACCCTTTGAGGCCTCTGTGGGTGAGTGTTCATCTTCCAGATAGAGCCTCAACAAGGAGAAAGCTGATAGAATTTAAATGGAGGAGCTAAGGGCTGATCTGTGCTGGGAAGGGTCTCGGGCCATGGCCAGGAAACATCGGGCGCACGGCAGGGGAGTTGGTTCCTGTGCTGGAAGGTGCCACCAGCACAAATCTCTTAATAGTTTTTAAGTCTCAGCAAGGCCTTAAAATCAATCAGAGGATTAGCTAAGTAAATCTGGTTTTGTGGTACATGATCCAGCTTTGTGCAATTGGATCTAGCAT
>JAWWMJ010000085.1:2651027-2676956 GCA_035047045.1 Vireo griseus
GCGGCGCGCGGCGCACACGCGATGGCCGCTGCCGCGCAGTACCTGCCGCGCTCCGCCGCGCTCATGCACCCCGACGGGGACCGGCTGCACCAGGGCACCACGTACCGCGAGGTGCAGAAGATGATGCACCACGAGTACCTGCAGGGACTGGCCCCCGCCGCCGGGCACGCCGTCGGGCTGGCGCACCACCAGTGGCTGCCCAGCGGCGGCACGGACTGGGGCAGCGGTGGGGGCGGAGGGGGCGCGCACCTTCCGCCCGCCGAGCACGCCAAGGGTGGCCCGCCGGGGCCCCGCGAAGAGCTGTCCGCCGCCACCTTCCACCACCGTCCGCACCTGGTGCACCAGCCCGCGGCGGGCGGCGCGGCGGGCGGCTGGGCTCAGGGCGGTGCGCACCACCTGCCGCCCATGTCGCCGCCGTCGGGGCAGCCGCTGCTCTACGCGCAGCCCTACGCGGGCCTCAACGGAATGCTAGGCCCGCCGGCGCCGGCGCTGCACCATGGGCTACGCGACCCGCTGGGCGCCGAGGAGGCGGGCGGACACGAGCTGGCAGCCTCGCCGCCGCCGCTGGGGCCGCCCGAGCCGTCGGACGAGGACGCGCCCAGCTCCGACGACCTAGAGCAATTCGCCAAGCAGTTCAAGCAGCGGCGCATCAAGCTGGGCTTCACGCAGGCCGATGTGGGGCTGGCGCTGGGCACGCTCTACGGGAACGTCTTCTCGCAGACCACCATCTGCCGGTTCGAGGCGCTGCAGCTGAGCTTCAAGAACATGTGCAAGCTGAAGCCACTGCTCAACAAGTGGCTGGAGGAGACGGACTCCAGCACGGGCAGCCCCACCAACCTGGACAAGATTGCGGCGCAGGGCCGGAAGCGCAAGAAGCGGACGTCCATCGAGGTGGGCGTCAAGGGCGCCCTGGAGAACCACTTCCTCAAGTGCCCCAAGCCCTCGGCGCACGAGATCACCTCCCTGGCGGACTCCCTGCAGCTGGAGAAAGAGGTGGTGCGGGTCTGGTTCTGCAACCGGCGGCAGAAGGAGAAGCGGATGACGCCGGCCGGGGTCCCGCATCCCCCCATGGAGGACGTTTACGCACAGGCGGACACGTCGCCGCTGCACCACGCGCTGCCCGGCGCCGTGCAGTGACTGCCCGGTCCCCCGCGGCCCCGACGGCGGAGCGGCGGGCGCGGGCAGCGGGGGACGCGCTTTAATTTATTCTCAGACTTGCCCGGCCGCCCGCTCCGCGCCCTGCGCTCTATTTATTCGCCCGCCGGAGCCGCAGCGGCCGCCGCAGCAGTAGCCAAAGGTTTGCGATCTCTAATTTATTCCCTTCCTCGCGTGGCCGGGGGGCGGCGGTGCCCCCGGCTCGGCCCCTCCCGCTCTGCCCGGCCCGCCCGGGGGGGACGCTTCCAAACCATTTCCCGGCCCGTCTCTATTTATTTCTAACCGTGCGCGGAACTCGTACCCTCACGTTGGTGGGTTCAGTCCGGTCCGTTCCCTTGGGTTTCCGTTTTTTGTTTGTATCTCTATTGCAAAAACCAATGTAGACTGCGAGGGTACGTTTCTATTTATGTTATAGTAAATATTTTATTACTTACATAAACCATTTACCCAGGAACCGGTCTCGTGTCGTCTTTGCGGGCTCAGCGCCTGGCCGGGAGCGATGCTACCGGGAGAGCCCGGCCGTCGGGGCCGGCGGTGCCGCTGCCTTGGTGGGCACACACGAGCTCCCCTGCGGATGCTGAGACCCTCCCGAGGAGCTCCATCCCGGGCTCGGGGGGCCCTGGGGTCCGCGGTGCCGTGCGGTTCGCACCGGCGGCATCGGTGGGGTTTGCCCGCCCGGTAATAAGGCTTTGGCGAGTCGCTTCCCTGCGTGGATGCTCTTGTGCCCTGCCGTGTCCCTGCACCTTCTCTGCAGTGTTTTACTGATCCGAACGTAACTCTCCCTCGGTATGGGCAGAGAACAGTCCGCACGTAACTTTTCTCCCACGTATCGCAGAGGTAATACACGCACACTGATGTTGCTGAGTAGATTCCTTCTACTCAAACCACGCTCTCGGGTTTTCTGATGTCACCAGCTTTCCTTTTCGTGGTTTCTTGCCCGAATATTTTGTGGTTGTGCCAAGAAAGGCTGAAAATACAGTTTTTGCATTCTCAGTTCTTGGAGGAATGATCCTGCATCTCTACTTTAAACCTTGTCTTGCAGCACCAAGAAAAGTTGCATGTGAGATTGTTTTCCTTTGCAGGTCCTTGGATTCCTGCAGTGTTTTGTGTGTTGGGAGAACTTTTGAAATATGTTTCCATACAGAGCTCTTGCACTGATTAAATACTTCATCGAAATCTTGTAGTAAAGGACCAAATTCTTTCTTTTCAGTTGGCAGAGAATTTACTTATGTTCTCAGACATCTGGCACTGGATAGTTTCCCCACTTTACTCAGTACAAATTATGTGCTGTGAAAACAGAAGCTTTAAAAGGGAGTTTTTTCTAGCGAAAGCGCTGCACTGTGCATTGCAATTTGTGTATAATTCTTTTTAATATATATAAAAATTTCTAACATACCAAATGTAACTTACTCTTGAAAATTTATACTTGAAAATTCTTGTCTTCGCTGCAGTTTGATTTTGTTGCATTTTATGCCTTTGGTGGGGGTGCATATTACTTGTCTAAGCAATGTCACATTTGCCATTGATAATGTTATAATTTATTGCATTCTTATAATGTAGCTATAATACATCAGCTAATATAAGACTACCAAGTTCTCATTCAAAATTCTGGTAAACTGAGATTTTAAAATAAAGTCACTTTGAGCAGTTATTTCATCAAATACTCTGTAAAGAAATGGTTCACTTTGTGATACAAACAAGCTAGTAAATGCTGTGGGTTAGGGTATTAATAACTTCCCCTGGCATGCAGAGCAAATAATACAAAATCTCACTTAAAGGGTTTAGTGTGCGGTGTGTGTTCTGTCAGCTTTTGCCACAGGGTTAGCTTCCTTTTTTGTAATGAGACTGGTTTTTATGAAAGAGCAGAGAATGGTAGGGCTATTGTAGAGATACTGAATTCAAAAAGTTTTGCCATTTTTACTGAATATTTACTAATTTCTAAATAGCTAAGCAGATGTAGTAGCTTAGGTGATACACTCCAGTAAAAAAGTAAAGGAGGATGATGATTCAAGGGTTTGAGTCAATGTATCATGACAGCATTTAAATTAATTTCCAACTCTGAGAATCTGTCCTTGGCTGTTACCGTGTGTGTTCCCAACACATGTACCATTGTTTTTAGTGTTTGGTCATGCTGTAATTGCAGCCTTTGCTTTAAAATTTCTATGTGACAGCCAGGCTTTAAGGGAGGAAGAAACAAAATCAAAAATTAACAAAATAGGTATTTTTTTTTGTTTGTTTGCTTGGTTTTTTTTTAAAGAAAACAAACTCATTTGCATTGAATGTTTAATTGTGCTGATTTTCTATAACAGGAGAGATTTCATTCTGAACTAACCTGGATGGCAAACAGGATTTCTATCCCTCAGAAGGGAAGGGTCAGTTTTCACATTGCGTTCTCCTAACGGATGAGATGTGCTGTGAGTGCTGGGGAGGATGAGCACCCTTGGGTTGTTCGGTGTGTCAGATTGTATAAGGCGCTGGCAGCCCCACTGCATTAGCTCTTTCATGCTGTTGAGCAGCAAAAATAAAACGCTCTTTGTAAACCTCATTTCTGCAGTACCGCAGTGCTCAGCTGTTCTAAAAATCAAATGCCCCAAAGGTTTGCCTATCTTAGAATAACTTGTTAGTTTTCCTTGTCAGGGATTTAATAGCAATTACTGGAGGGAGACTTTTTTTTTTTTTTTTGGTGGTTTTTTCTCACTAAGGTGAAAGCGTGACCTCATGCTACTATATCAGTAGTAAAGCAAGAGAAGGTAGGACTGTGGTGTTGGTACATTAAAGAAAAACAGATGTACAAATACTTATTTAACAATGCTCAAAGAAAGTAAATAATAAATATGCAAAGCAGGAAGTATTGATAAGGAACGGAAGCACTGCCAGTGTGAGAGGGGTTTAGGTCTGTGCTCATGGGAAATCCCTGCTCTAACCCAGGAGCACTCTGCTGCTGAGCAGTGCTGGGCCCCAGCAGATGCTCTTCAGAGCATTGAGGCTCTGGTTAGTCCCATGGTGACACCAGGCTGTGCTTGTCACGCTCGGGGCAGGTGTCATCCATCACCAGGGACTGGGGTAATGCACTTGCCTTGCCCACAGTCCAGAGGGGCTGGTGACACAGGGCTTACATCTCAGACTGCTGAGGAGAGCCAAGGTAGTGACCAAGGAGGCTTTGGCCAGGTAGGGAATTTGGTACGAGGTGAATGCAGCCCTGGCGTGGGCTCAGCCCTTCTCACACTCAGAGATGCTAAAATTACCAATAACCCAAATGCTATCATCTTATAAATTGGTTATTGGTAATTTTAGGACATTGCTGTTTTCTGTAAGGCAGACAACATTCAGTAGGGTATCACTTTTTCCCTTTTACTTGTAAAAAGATGAACAGTTGCTGATCAGCTTTCCTGCATGCTTAGGGAAAGGTTGTAGTATTCCAGTATCCAATTTCTTCCAGATTTCTTGTCTTAGACTATTATTGCTGCCACTTGCAAGAGCAGGGAGTGCTTGCTGTATAACAACTGCAGAAGTGACTACAGCGCAGCAGTTTGCCTGGCGAGGCACAGTCACTCGTAATTAGTAATGCTGTGTTCATCTTATGCTGAATCTGGTCTCTTCTGACTGCTGCCCAGCCAGAGCTGTGCCTCATCCCAGCACAGTGCTGCGATGCAACTGGCCCCTAATGAGCTAAGGCAGCAGCTGAAACACTATAATCTCTTTACATGGAGATTTGGAGCATCAGCCTTAGCACCATAGAGTCTTGTTCCCAATCTTTCCCACTCCTGCTTGCTCTCTCCCCTAGAAGGAGAGATTTTAGTACCATCAGGTTAAGAAAAATCATATAATTTTGTGATAATATTGTTTGCATATATTTTATTTTTATGCTAATTCTATTGTTGGTTATTTGGAGCTGGATCAGCCCCAGTACAGCTCGGCATCATCATTTCAGAGGTACCAGAAGCAGACTTGGGTCCTGCCCAAAGGCAGAACTCCACAACTCTGGAATTATTTCTCCTTAGCTGCCTCGTATTTTCCTTACAGTTGGGTTGTTTGAAATGAGCACATCCTGGCTGGTGGCTTGGAGCTGGTGCTTGCCAGTTGTCATATGCTGAGGACAGGCTCCCAGTGGCTGTGGCTCCCATGGGGGCTTTGTGTGCTGCCAGCAGCTGCTGCCCTCTTGTCTTCTGGAGTAGATCAGCCCCAGCAGGGGCAGGAGCAAGCAGAGTGGGGGGGTGTTATGGTTTTGTTTTAAAATGCTAAATGTCCATAGATGACAGCGTCTGGTCTTGTTAAGATTAATGTTGCTGCTCAGGGGGACCAAGAGCAATGTACCTTCCTGAAACAGGCAGCTCCAAAGAACAGGTTTTCTGCAGGCTTACAGTGAGTACAATGTGGGCTCTGAGCAGCATCACCCTTGTTTTGCTTGTATGTGCCTAGAAAGGAAACACAGGGAGAAGGAGCTTGTTAGAGTCTGTCATGGGAACTGCCACTGCACTTTGCCGAGCTGATTTATGGGCATTCAGCATTGCTCCTGCCTGTGATTTGTTGAGAGTGTAGGTGTGCATGCAGCTCTTGCTGAGGCACAGCAGTAGAGATATGGCCAACTGCACTTCCTCAGGTGTTCCCCTCTGTCACTGAAGGAAGCTCTGCCAATGGAAGTTCCCCCTGGTTTCAGTTTGAACTAACACAACCCAGTGTCTGTGCCATGCGTGGGGATTACAAGATTGCAAAGGCTGCGTTAAAGCATGTGATGCTGTATGTATGATATAATGTGCATGTTAGATCAGACCTTATAAATATTTCATATTCCTTGATACCACATTATTTTTGCTGTTGGGCGAATTGAATGTTATTTCTGGTAAGCCTTGCAAAGGTGTTCTGGCTCATACACTGCTCACTGTTTCCCTGGCTCAGACGCTGCTGAGAGCACTCGCTGCAACAAAGAATGCTTTTCGTGCCAAACTTTAAAGACGTTTATTTATTTTCCTTTTTCCCACCTTTCTTTAGGAGCATTCTGCCTGATCAAGGCATTTGTGCAGCACCACCAGCATCCAGGACCTGTTTCCTTGTGGACATTGGCTTCTCTCAGCTCCACAGGAGCAATCTGCTTTCCATCACTGTACCAGATTGTCTAGGGCCAAAACTCTTAGCAGTTACCACAGCCACAGAACAGTATTTCCTACAGAATGTTTCCAAGCTGGCTATTCTGTCAGCATGTTTAAGGAAGGTGGATGGCTCACTGAAGCTGCTCAGCTCTGTCTCAGCAGCTGCACCCCAGACAGCTGTGTCCATCAAAGTACATCAAGTGCACAAAAGTCTTCTTGCAAATATCACATATATGCACAAGAGGTATCGGACGCTCCATGGAAATGCCAGCTCTGCAGTCAGGGATCAGTAGAAGGTATGAGAGAGCCAATGGGCAAATGGACATCTTTACATTATACTGTACTTTTTTGGGTTTGTTTGCTTTGGGTTGTCTTTTTATTTTTTTGGAGAAATTTTTTTGAGATTTTTATTACCTGGAACTCACTGAGTATTAGTACCTCTCAATCACACTAAAAATAACACTTTGCGACTGAGATTATGCTGAATCATAAATTTGTAGCCAGATGAAACTCTAGGAAATTAATTTACACATTTGCATCTTTTGCAGTCATTTGCAGGATAAAGAGTCACGCTATTGCATTAGATGTCTTTATGTTTGGGGAATTTTTAAATATGTAATTAGTTTTAAATTGGAGATTTTTTTTTTCAGTCATGTTTAAGACTAACCTGGTTACAGACAAACCAACAGAAGGATGGGCAATGAGGGAGTTGTAGTACATGAGGATGATTATGAGATGTGCTACAATGCAGGCTTACCTCTAAAATGCTATCAGAGCTCCTGTATTTTACTCTCAGATACCCTGTTCATTTTTTTAAGGATTATGAGAAATGTTTAGGATTTTTTTCCCCAGTGTTCTTACTTCTCATATCACAAGATATGACATTATGTTGCAAGGGTTAATTTACATGAATTGCTGAGGCACCTCAGCAAAAAGAGCTGCAGCAGTGTGAGATGCTGCTTGTGCACACAGTGAGGGATGCAAAGGGGTTTCTCAGTCACTCTGGTGGGAAGAGCATTCCTGTATGCTGGGCTCAGTGATGTGGTGTGGGCAGCATTGTATTGCAGGGACCAAACATTGCTGCCCTGCTTCCCCCTCTCACTGGTATGGGTATGTTCCTGATCTAGGAAAAGTGCTCCTGAGCCTGCTGCCCAGGGCTGTGGAAAGCAGGATAGGCTGCTTTGTGTGTTGAGGATGAGTGCTGTAGAAGGGCATCACCCACTGCTGGAACATTCCCCATCAGCAAGGAGCCACGTGGAGCTCCAGCTTGTGCTGACAAGTGCAGCCAAGTGTCGTCTCTCCAGCTCCCGGCTGACTTGCAGCAGCACGGGGTTATTTTTACACACACAGCCTGTGGCATGAATTTGGCAGAACTGTCTGGAGGAGCAATGACATGCCATGGTGTTGGACATTGTCCCCTGCCCTCGTTCCTGCCAGGTGGGGTCAGGGTGCAACTCTGAATTTTTCTTCTTCAGGACTAAGGTCCATGTCCCTTTTGCCTTTGTGTCCTCTGCAGAGCTGGAAGTGCCAGGAGCTTGAGAATATTCAGTGTGCAGGACAGTTTTCGTCATGTTTTTCCATGCCATGACATGGGCTCAGGTGTCAAAGCATTTGGGGGCAAAGGGATGAAAAATGTTGCCAAACCCGACCTGACATCTTGCTTCTCTTGTACTCCCCACACAGTGCTCCCCTCACTGAGTTCAGGTCTGTGCAGCAGGCTCGCAGGATGGGCCAAGCAGTAAGGCTCAGAGAATGACTTGGACCTGAGAGCTAAAGGCTTGCCTGTCCCAGAGCACTGTACAGTTCTCCACCTTCTGCCCAGGGCAGGGGCTGGCTCTGCCCCCAGGAGAGCTCTTGCCTCCCCAACCCTGGCTGCAGGGAGCAACCTTGCAGGCTGGCCCAGCCTTGCTGGTGTTGGGGACAGCTGCAGGTCAACATCATTGAGGGAGAGAATCAAATCAATATCTGGAGTGTTTGATATTCTGCCTAGTGGAACACTTGTTACGTCTTTAATTACTATTTCTAAAAGCACCATGGAATGGAAAGCAAAAGGCAGAAATAAATAGCAAGGGGTGATCAATTGGGCATGAAACCCTTGTTATTGATCACCTTTAACCTCTGCTTAAACTAATGACAGAGCTACCATTTAACTGTCCCCAGGCACAAAGCACATCAATTGTACAAGTGCCACATAAATCATGGTGGGCTGCAGTGCATTGTGAGTGGCCCCTGGGGCCAGCCAGCCCATGGGGAGGGCAGGGGCCCTGAGAGCAGTAGGGGGGCACTCCCAGGGGAGTGCCACTGGAGCACCTGCTGCAGGTATGCTTAGGTAAGCTGCTGCTCTGATGTTTTTGCACAAAAAGGCTCCCAAGAGCAAAGCCTCATCACAGCTCTGAGGGCAGTGCAGGGCTGAAGAAATAACAGTATTTCCCCTCCATGCCTCTTTCCCCATGGAGCTAAAAGAAGATTTATGCTGTTGAGGATCCCCTTGATGCCTGCTACTAATCTCCATGTGCCATGGCTGGGCCAGCGCTACTGAGGCTGGGTGAGTTTGCAGGAAGGAGGACAGACAGAACTCACATAAAACAATGATCCTGTGTCAGCAAGTGTTTGAAGCAGCAGAGTTTGGGGAGGCAGTGGCATAGGCACAGAAAGAATCACCTTTTCCCATGTGTCTTTAACTGGCTTCCTCACTTATCAGCTGTGCTGGAATTGCCTATGCTGCTTGTTATAGGGGTAAAAAAAAATAAAAATCAAGACGTGCAAAGGGCAGCAGAGTGAAGTCAGCACAGCCTTGCAAGAGAACAACAATAATATTCATTAACATTCAATCTACAAATTATGCCTTGAAACCCCAGCCTGGAGATTTGCCAGTTTTCAATACATGACAATGTTGTCTAATATGTTTCCAGCGCAACAGCATTTCCAAGGCTGTGCTGGAGATGTGCCATCACAGAACCACCAGCTGTATGTCCTGCAGAGGACTGTGCCTGCCTTTTGAGGGGAATGTTTGTGTATCTTTAAGACAGGATGCCTGTTCTGCAAATTTAGTTCCCCAAAGAATTAGGAGGTGATCTTGTTCTTGATGTTCCCTACTCTTTATGTTAGTGAAAGCAGAGGGCTTTTAGGGCAGCTTTCAAAAAGCTGTTTGTTTCCAGAGCTGTTTAGGAAGCATTTGCACTGAGCCCTGGGAAGGAGAAGGGTGGCAGGAGTCCCATTGAGCAGGGTGTCTGTCTGTTCATCCCTCTTGGAATGCTCTCGGGATCACTCCCGTCTCTGCGGGAACAAGGAAAAGATCTTGTCTCATCTGCTGTTAAATGGGCTACATGATGCTGAGCACACATTTGGCCCACACCTGGCATGTCTGCACACATCCCTGGAGAATTTTCTCAGGAGACCCTGGGTTAATACACATTTTGCCTTTGTGCTGCCATTTGGAGGGTTTCTTCTGAAGTCTTAAAAAATCATTTGGGTATCTTCATCCATCAGCTACTGAAACATTATTGATAATACAATCATTCCCTTTTTGGTCATTCTGTTTCACTTTTTTTTTTTTTGCTGAAGATCCTGTAATTTGTCAGTGCTGAAGTGTTGAGAGATGATTGGAATCAGCTCAGGTGTGCAGCACAGGAGCCTTGCAGGGGCAGCCCAGGGAGGGGAGGCCTCTTACATCCCTCTGCACCCACACTTACAGCGAGGGCTGTGGTGTGCCTGCCCATAGCTGAGGGACAATCTGACAGCCCTGGGGAGACTGGGCAGGCTTTACATCTCAAGCTCTGCACTGGCCAGATTTGGGTTCTGGTCTGTACCAGGGGGTCTCCCTCTGGGGTGTCAACTGTTTGGGTCTCTGAAGCACCTTGTCCCATCAGCTGTGGGTACTTCATGGTGACCTGAATGATGTGTGGTTTCCCAGGCATGTCTGCTGACCCCAGTGACAGGGCTGCTGTGGGAGAAGCATGAGCCAGCAGAAGTCCTGCTGCATTGCCCCCACAGCCTCCAGGGATGGTGATTCCACTGCTGCACTGGGCAGCCTCTGCCAGGACTTGTATTGATACAGGCAGTGATGCTGCTGCTCCTCCATGAAGGAGTAAGCCACGGGTGCCACTAGCTTCAGGGTGGTAGCTAGCTTCCACTCTAGGGACTTCTAAGGTCCTGGGAATCTCGGAGCAGAGGGACCGTGAGTGTCATCCCACAGAACCTGCACTGGACCTTGCTTCTGCCGTGGAGGATTCCCCTGGATGCTTGTGGCCTTGGAGGACACCAGAGGCTGCAGTCCCTGCACGGTGAGTGGATGCTGGTCTGGCAGAGTGAGCGTCTCAGTGCACAATAAAATCTTCTTCCGTGTCACTCCAGAGGGGCAGCGCTCCCCACTGACAGCAGCTGCACTGAGAGCTTGGCATGGATTTGCATAGATGAAATGATTTCTCCTGCCATTCATTCAGTCTTTCTGTCTGCCAGCTTCCCTGCTCCTCTCTGGAATCTGAAGTCCACACAGGGAGCATTCAGCTGGCCATGAGCTCTTTACTGAGCATTGCTTTGCACAGATGTCCCCAAGCAATTCCATGAATTGTTGCTCTATAGTCACTAAGCTGTTTGGGAAAACATTTCAGATAACTGTCCTACGCATTGGGGTGACTGAATTAATGGCATTTGAATGGTCAAAAAGATAGTGTGAATTGCAAACAATGCTGTCCCTGTCACAGGCAGCAGGAGAATTCCAGCTGGTATTTTCATTGTTAATGAGCAAACCCAGGGCACTGTGTGGCCTTAATACTTTGGAGGGGGCTGGAGAAAAGCACAAACCAGCCTGTCACTTCCCCTTCTGGATTTTCCAAATGCCAGGGAAAGAATGCTTTTAAAATTGTCTTTCAGAGCTCCACAAGTGACACTGTAGCTTGGCTGTGGGGAGGGAAGGAAAGGGATGACAGTTGTGGTAGTTGCCCAAATGTGTGTTGTCAGAGAACTGTGATGCACACCAAGTTCAGGAGCTCCCCCACCCTTGAGCAGCAAGGTAGCACCTCTGCCTGAGGGTGCCCACAAAGGTGGGAGCAAACAGCCAGTGCATCCCATGCAGTGTCAGGCAACACTCCCAGAGGTGCTTGGCAGTCAGGAGAGCTTTGCTGCATCTGGGCTTGGCGGAGCTTAGCCATCCTAACCATACATCATCCGGAGGAATGGGCACTTGGGTAACACATTAGAATAACACATCATTAGAGCACTGTTGCTATGGTGATGTATTAGGGCAATACATCATTACATACCTTCCATTGATGATGTATTACTCCAAACATGGCTCCTGCCAGCACCAGCACAAGGGCCACAGAGGAAGTCTTGTCTTTTTGCAGAAACTCTACCCTTTGCCTAAGGAAAAAAATCTGAGAGTAGTGGCTTCACTGAGGAGACACAGGGAAGGGGCTGGCCCCTCACTGCTGAGCCTCTTTACGAGGTGTCTTGCTCCATGCTGAGCCTCATGCTGTTTTCTGGGGACCCAGTACCTGCATTTTAGTACATTGTGGGCAAAAGGATCTGCCAGTGCTGCTGGGCAGAGGGACAGGGTCTCTCCAGGCCCTGGCTGAGCTCGAGGGTCTGAGACATTTGTAGGTGCATCCTGCAGTGCTGCTGGAGGGCTGGCAGTGCCTGCTGAGACCCTCCTGTGAGAGGGCTGCTCTGGGCTCGTGCTCCGTGTCCTTCACGCTGTGCCCTCAAGCAGGGACTGGATCACTCTGAGGAAACTCATCCTCTCCTGTTCCCCAGACAGCCAAACATGCTGGTGTCATGTGCTGGTGCCCAAGCCTCTGGCAGGGGAGACAGATGGACCCAAAACGGAGCCCAGGGCAAGGGTGACTGCTGCTGCTCACCTTCCCATGAGCCTCTGTCAGGGTTTGATGCTGGCTAAGTGCCAGGCACTCATGAAAAAAACCATCTACTTATTTTCCTCTGCTCTAGCTAAGCAGAGGAGGGGAAATTAAAACTTCATTTTCATGAGCTGAGATAAGGATTATTGAAAAATAAAACACTTTGAGGCAAAGCAGGTTCAAAACTTAAACAGTGTAAAGAAGATTTATTATTAACAGAATTAAAAGTAAAAAGGGTAATGAGAACCAAAGCAAACTTTCAGAACACCCTTCTTTCCCAGTCCCTCCCTCTTTTCTACCAGCTGTGCAAGGAAACAAAACATGGGGTTTTGGTCAGTATTTCACTTCTTAAAAATCTTTCTTCAGTATGCTTAAGGAAAAGAGTTTCTTCTGTTGTGCCGTGGGATCCTTCCCGCGGGAGATAGTTCTCTGTGAACTTTTCTAGCGTGGTTTTGACTTCCACAAGCAGCAGTCCCACCCGAACCTGCTGCAACGTGAATCCCTCCCACGGGCCAAGCAGTCTTCCCACAACTGCCTAGCATGGGTCATTTCAGTTCATGGGGTTTAGTCTTTTAAGGATGAGCTGTTCCAGTTTGGAAGCGAAGGCTCTCTGTCTCTAAAAGCAAGGGTCATCTCTCTCTGTTTGATTTCCTCACTAAATTACAGCTTTTCAGTATCCACGCACTCTAGGGTGAGTACCCTTCTTCACAGGCTGCACGTGGATCTCTGCACTCCCCCCCACACCTCATGAATTACAGGGAAATTGTATTTTACTCCTCACCACGGCTTGCAGGAGAATCTCATCTCCAGCGCTTGGAGCACCTCCTCCCTCTCCTTTTATTTTTCCATTGACTTCAGTGCCGCCGTGTTGGTTTTCCTCACGTGTCCTCACTCTTCCTTTTTCTCTGACTTGGCAGAAATTTGGTGTCTGTAAGTTGTAGCTGAGAGTTTGATCTCGTCTGGGCTGCACATCAGGGAATCGCTTGCTGTGTCTCTCGCTGCTGGCCACATGCTCCTCGCCAGCACGGCACAGGTGGCTCTGGCCTCAGGAGGGTTCTGGCCACACAGACGCAGCTTTGGGAGAGCCCCAGCCATGCTGCCCTGCCAGCCCCCACCAGGATGAGCCCCGGCAGCTGCCTCACCACCCCTCCGGAGAAGAGAGTTTCCTGCGTTTTTTTTCCCCTTTCTTAAATATATCATCACAGAGGCGTTACCAACTTGTCTAATTAGGCTAGTAACCTGGCCATCGTCGGAGCCTTCAGCACTTGGCTCTGTGCCAGACATAGAAGTTTCGAGCAGCTTTTCTCCTGCCCGCTAAAACCAGGCTGTGTTAAACCGACACAGCCTCATTGTGTGCCATCAGCTGGGCTCAGTTCCCTTGGGATCAATTTTTCCTTGCTCTTCCCCTCAGCCATGGGGAACCCTAGCCCTAGCCTGTAATGAAACCAAAAAGTTGAGCCCAGGAGAAGTTCCAGCCAGCTGGGTCCTCAGCATCCCTGGGGTCTTTGCACTCTTTTCAGCTCAGCAGGCTAAATAAATTGCTTCAGAGATCAGATTGGGAAAGCAGGTTTCTTTCACTGCAAAGTATGCTGTGTGCATCAGATATAATTTGATTTTAATTAGCGGACAAGAAAGCAGCATAGTTAATAAAGTATGCACTGCCTCTTGCAGGAATGCCAGTCTTGAATTTCTGGAAAATGCAATCAAATCAGAATCAGTGCAAGGTGAGCCAAGGCTGAGCATGTCTGGGCAGGGACATTGTAAACAGAGTCCCAGGAGAGATCCCTGACCCCTGTGATATCCCATGGTCAGGATCAGAGCAGAAAAGCAGTTTGTGGAGCTCCTGCTGTTATTTGGTATGGAGATGCCCCAGCAGCCTCAGACAGTGTGCCAGCTCCATCCAGGGACTTTTCAGCTGACTCCCCTGCCTGCTCTCAGCTCAGCCATGGGCAAAGGTGCAGCTGCTCATTGCTTCCCTCCCTGTCTTTTTCCTGCATCTGGAGAGACCTCAGTGCCTGTCCCACTTCCCTCACAGGGGACAGCTGTGACAGGGCTGCTCCTGGATCTTTCTGTCTCTAGCACTGCTTGGAGGATGCAGGTTCACAAGCAGCTCTGGATGCAGCTGTTCATACACAGAAGCTTGTGTTTGGGCAGCAGGTCTTCTGGGCTCCGTTCCCAGCAGTGTGGGCTCGTGGTTAGACCACTTAAGAGCCAGGCTGCCCCCACATCGCCCTGCAGATGCACACTTCCTTCCCCTGAAATCTCTGTGGGAGCAAAGTCTGCCCACTGAGGGCAGAAGGGCAAGAATAAGAGGTTGGTTGTGCAGACTTGAAGTATGATAAATAATATCCCCTGGAACTGCACTGCTGCTGGTTCCTGATCATCATGAAGTGTGAGACACTTTAGGAGGGCAAGCCTGTGTCTGCCCTTGATGCCAATGCTTTTAAGGGTTCAGCATGCTGCCCTGCTCCCAGGCACCATCTGCAGTACTCTAAGCCAAGGCTGCTTTTAGCTTCTCAATCAATTGGATTCAATTAAGTGATAACATGAGCCTATGGGTAGAACAGTGATTGCTTTTGCCTGTATCAGCAAATTATCCCCAGGTAGTGCAGAGAGGTTTGTGTGCCCTGGGCAGGAGCTGGGGTGTGAGGCCCTGGTGACCCCTCTGCCAGTGAGGCTCTGGGAGAGGGGACCTGCAGCAGGAGCCAAGATGAGGATGCCTAGCACTGTCCCTGACAGGAGCAGCCCCCCAGGAGGCCAATATATGGTTATTTAAAGCGTTGTTTTCACTCTGTCCTCAGGACAGTGTTCCCACCAGGAGACTCAGTTAGCACCCCCTGACATGTCTGGAAGCAGATGTTTTAGGGAGGCTGTGGGCATCTTAGAGAAGCAGAGCTGCCTCTACCACTCTCCCCCTGCTCTACAGCCATGGGGTGTGCAGGGCACCACAGCTCTGAGGCCAGACCTGACTGTGAGGGATGTCAGACATCAATAAACATCACTGTCAAAAAGGACGGGAAAAGGTTATTTATCAGAAAACAGGCAAAAAAGTAGGACTGCAGCAGTAGTGACATGTGCTGTGGCCACACTGCCAGGGCTGCATCCTGTGGTGGCTCAGAGGGGTCAGAGCCACCGCTGCAGTGCCGCTCACCTCCCCACACCACTGATTACCATGCTCAGCTCAGCAGCCCCATGTTACGCCTGTGGCCAGCCTGGTGCCACTAGCCATGACAGCAGCCCAATATTTCACTCACTTCCCCTGGTGCAATTAGGACTCTGTAAGAGTGACAGTCTCCTCGGAGCAAGCCAGGCTTGGAGGGGGCTGAGATTTTGGACCAAGCACAGATGCCCTGTAGTGTTCCCCTGGCTGCTGAGCTTCTGGGCTTGAGCTGCTGTCTGTGCAGAGACAGGCAGCTCTTCATCTGCTGGGGCTGCTGGAAACTGTGTATGTGCATGGGAGTGTGCTTCTGTGTGATGTGCTGGGGATTTGAGAACAATATTTTGCAAAACAAAAACAGACAAGGTTATTAATTTTCAAGATAACACCAGCAAGAACACTGAGTTGCTGTTGAGTTGTTGATCATTTTCTGGTGACTGCAGTAAAGACATTTGTGTGCCGTGTTCACCTGTGGCCTCTTCTACCTGCTCTGCCTCCACAGGTGATGCACAGGTGGTGCTGGAGCTGTGTGTGGGGCTGGGGCTGGTCAGCACTGGGCTGAGCCTGGTGGGCAGTGGGGCAAGAAGCCCCAGTGCCACAGACCTGGGCTAGGAAGCAGTGCTGGGGAGAGGCACAGGACATCTGCTGGTACTTCTGATGCCAGGGCTGTTCCCAGAGGAGCACTAAGGCCTCAGGGATGCCCTCAGCCCATCCCTGGCACAGCTGGGAAGTTTTGCATCCTTCAAACCTGTCCTGACGTCGCAGTTCAAGGTACAGCCCCAGTGCTGTATCCTCCCTCTCCCCATCGCCTACCTCTGATTAGAGCCCTCAGAACAAACCTGCTAATGCCTTTCCCAGGCTCTCGCCCCCACACTTTTGCCATATAAATCACTATAATTAAAGTGTTTGGAAAATGCTTTGGGAGCCCAGACAAGCATCCCCACATGCTACACACCCAGCTTGGCAAGCCCGACTTCCTGCTACACCCACCCTGCTGCCCTGGGCGCTGCATCCCTTCCCTCCCAAAACACCCAGCAGGACAGAAGACAGGACCGTTCCCAGGCTGCACTCGCCCCAGGCTGCAAACATGCCTTCGGCTTCATGCCTGGCCGAGGCAGTGCACTGAGCAGCCTCCCAAACAGAGAGAGGCCAGAGAGATGGGACAGGACCCCTGCCAGCCCCTGGCACCACAAGCAAAGCCTGGGCAAGGCTGTCTGTGAGGGGAGGCAAGGATGCTGGGGGAATTGCTGCTGTTTCCACCTGCCACCAGTTCAGAGAACCAGTGTTTTCTGCTGACTGCTGGAACCTGGGTGTAGAGAAACCTGGGGAGAAAGCCCCTTCGAGAGAGCATGGAGGGCACATCACACTCCACCCAACACTGGCCCTTCTGATAATCTCAGGGGAATGAGCCCACAGGCCTGTCCTCAGCCCCTTTCTCACCAATGCAGAGGAGGCAGCAGAGGTGAGCCCTGGTGGAGCAGGCAGGGCTGGTGGGGCCCAGGCAGGAGGACAGGGCTCCTCTAGGGACTGGCAGCACCTGCTGGGATGGTCTGGGCACCATGATGTGGTCCCAGCTTTCCCCTCCAACACAGCTCTGCCGGGCAGGAGCAGGTCCCATCCTGCCCTGAACCAAGGCATGAGGAACCCGAGAGGTTTTGGCCTGTCTTTTTAACTTCTAGCAGAACAGTCCTTCAGGTGCTGGTATGAGCCACCACCTGGGGGAGAAAAAGCTGTTTTTCAAGCCATGGGCAGCAAACATCCATGAAACATTAATTTTTAACAGCAAGCCCCTGGAGTGCAGATCAAAGCAACTGCGTGAAGAGGCAAAGGCAAAGGGAAGGAACAGAGCAGTAGGCGAGGAGACAGAGCTGCCTGAATGGGAGTGGCACAGGCATGCAGTGACTCTCAGGAGCCCTGTGGATGCAGCCAAGCAGGCACAGTGGCCTGAGCAGAGCAGCTCCTGACAGGAGGTGGGTCTCTCGGGACACCAGTGTCCACGCAGAGTGTGGCTCCTCATCTTGCCCTTCCTGGACCCACCACCACCTGATATCCTCTCCTGGCCTTCCTCCAGTGACTCCCCGTGACCACTTTTGATGGTGTCCCCAGGCCCCTCATTCGTACTCTTGAGCTCCACGGTTCTCTGCCTAGACTCCTCCAGTGGGTTGTTGCCTGTTTGTCCTCCTCTCTCCCACTGTGTTCAGCTGGGACTGGCTGTGCCCTGTGACAGGAATATTTGAGTCACCTGGATTTTCCTGTTCTATTCCCAGCAGCCCTGCTGCTCCCTTCTGCTGGCCCTGCCACAGAAGCCCAGGTGCCAGCCTGCAGCAAGAGCATCTTCCCACACAGCACACGGCCACTGCAGCCATTCGAGGGTGGGGAACTGAATACCCCAGTTTCTTCCCAGGGTTCAGCTCCAGAGCTGGGTCCCAGTTCCACTCCAGCCCTGTGCTGAGCTGGTGGCTGTGCTGCAGGCAGTACCTTCTGGCAAGCAGCTGCTGTCCCAGGGGTATGATGCCAGATGATTGCTCCAGCCCCTGCCCACCTGCAGGGCATAGCTGTGCTGGGATATCCTGGATATCCTGCACCAGGATAGCCATGCTGGGGCATTGCTGCATCCCCTTCACCTTGACACTCTCCCTCTGCTTTCCCAGTCACCCAACAAGACCAAGATCCACATGCAAGTATCTGCAACTGTCCTTGAATGCCATTGTGGGCATTTCACAGGCTGACAGAGCCTGTGACCATGGGAAGATCTGTTGTTTGCTGCCACTTATTCTTCCTCAGCAGGGAGGGTTTGGCAGCCCTGCTCTCTGTGCAGACAGAGCTCAGTCCTGCTCTCAGCTCCTGCTCAACGTGTATTTTTACTTTTTAATGAAAACAACTGAACTGCCTGAAGTTGCCTCTCAACTCTTCTCTGGGGCTTGGATTGCCAAGAAATGATTGACGCATTTAATAGAGGCAGTGGGTGCAGAGGAATTTGGCAGGAGCCCAGGCTCATGATACACAAAGGATACTGCCGTTCCTGCTTAGGTTTCCTGAGCCCCTGCTCTCTCAGAACACACTGTCCTGTGGTGGGGGGGTACTGCACTCTGGCTGAGCAGCTGTGAGCTCAGGAGCCCTGGGAACAGGGCAGGGGCTGAGCCATGGGGATGGGGAGAAGAGTTTGGGGCAGGGAGGGCTGTGTAGGGGCTGCAGTGCAAGCTGGAGAAGCCAAGCCTCTCTTGCTGCCTTTTTGGTTTTTCTGCTGCTGCTTTGAGCTGTACGAGGTTTGTCCCCACACTGGGGGTGAATGTGCACAGCCTGGTTTTGCATAGACACACTCCTGCGTGAACCTGCATGTGAAAGGGGCTTTTTTTACATTTCCTGGAGAGAAACCCCCCTGCCGTGCATGGGCTAGTTTAGGAGCAGCCCACACAGATTGCATTTAGCATACATACCTGTGCATGCGTGCTCCTAGAGGCTCACGTGCACATGTATGAGCTCACCTGCACCTGCAGGTGTTTGCTCTGCTCCCTGTCCCACACCTGAGCACTGGCATATGCCATGTGTCACCCACACACCAGACAGGTGTCAGTCGAAAGGAACCCATTAGGTGGCACTAAGTAACAATTGCTACAGCCTCCCTTTTCACACAGGAACACTCTGTCAGCCAACTCCAAGATTTAGACCGGTAGAATCTGAAGACTTTTGTCTCTGCAGCCTTCTGGGAGGTATCAGAGAGTGACCCTTGGCTGTTTTCTAAGCTTAGGAGCTGAGTTAGGAACAAAGGAACAAAGCTGCCTGTCAGCCCCCGGCCATGAGGTCTGACCTCGGCTGAGCTTTGTCCCGTTTGAAAGGCACTGTGAAGCCACCACTAAAATTAATAATACTTCTCCCTTGGGTGTTTTCAGAGGGGCACCTATTCCAGATATCTCTAGAGAGTGATTTCCAGGAGCAGGCTAGGTTTCTTGTGTATTTAATGTATACATTGCTCATCCCCTGGAGCTTCCCTTCTCCTGCTGATATAAAAGGCAATTTGTAGAGCTTACAAAGGCTTATTAAAATATTGTGAAAGGGTGATATAAGTACCTGAGAAGAAAAAAAATAGAAAATATTTGTCTCGTTAACCAGAGACTTAAAAGTCTTGTTTCCTCTTCCTTGTGTCTTCTTCCCATAGGAGGGTAACAGTCATTTATTATCATGCGTGGAGAGAAAAGCCTCACTCCTTGGAAGATGTGCTGATTTCTGCAAAGCCTCTGCACCTGGCTTGTGCTCTGGGGCGGGCAGGCTGGGAGTGAGCATGCCTGATGCTCAGAGGCCTGGCACATTCCTTCCAATAATGCCAAAAGAGCAGCATTATCTGTAAGCAGCACAGCCTGAGTCCCGTTTGTGTGGCCACAGCCAGTGTGGGCTGGAACACAGCACAGGCGATTAGCATGTAATGAACACAACAATTACTCTGTAAGGGGGAGAAAGGGTTAGGGCCAGGCAGAGTTTTAAGAATGAAGGCTTGTTTAAGAGAATTATGCACTGGATCCCTGCTGTAGGTGGACGGCAGCAGATTAGAAGGAAACATTATCTCTCAGGGCAAGTTCAGAAGGACAAATGAAGCCAAACTGGCACGGGTTGAGAGCCTCAATACATTATTCTATTTGGTCTACAAATCTGTGAGAACAAAGTGCTCAGTGTAAATGCTCACCAGGGCCTTTTTTACCCCTGTAGGACCACGAAAGTTCAGCATGAGATGAAGGGACACGTGTTGGCTATTAGTCCACTACAAAGAGCATTTGAGTTTAGAATTTAGAGTCTCATAAAAACATTATTGTCTATATCCCAGGACATTTGTTTGTTAGGGCAACATGGACTGAAAAAATGTGCCCTTCTGCACGGCTGTGTGCCTCACCAGCCTCACCATGGCTAGCCCACCTCAGGGGCTACCTCAGGCCAGCTCCCTGGCCTGGCATCACCCTGAGGACAGGGTTGCCTCAGCCTCAACACCAGTCCTGTCATTTCTGCAGGGGAAGAAGGATTGTTGCCCTAAAGAATACTTGGCCTGATGTGTTTTTTGCAGGAGGAGGTTACACCTTGTTCAGGGGCCTCTCACCCAACATACAGTACTCCACAGGTACCCTGAAGCCTCCATTGACATTTCTGGCTCTCCTCTGCTCACATGTGTCTGTAGTTTATATGTTCACCTCACCAGGTCTGAGGCAAGGAAGAAGAATTTTAGCTTTCCTCTGCCCCAGAGATCACAGTTTGGCTCCTGGGAACACCAAGGCATCTTTCCCCTCAGCACTTCTCTGCCATCAGGAAGCCTTCTTCGTGAGGCTGATGTGGCTCAGCCTGCTCAGGACCAAAACCCAGCTGGAGCTGCTGGACTTGGTCTTGGCTCTCTGAGTGAAGTGCAGTGGGTGACAGCAGAGATGATCAGAACACAAGATCTGACAGTCCCTCCTGAACTTGCAGGCTGGGATAAACAAGATTATGGACAAGTGGTCACAAGTGGATCTATGACACTTCTGAGTTGTAAGCTGCTTGCTGCCTTCCTAGTTTAGAACGATTTTTACAAAAAACATCCATATGATTTTGATATACTTAAGCCCATGGCCAGGCTTTATAAGATGCTTGGCAATCGTGGGACAGTTTTTAAAAGCATTTTGTTTTGCATTTGGATTGTCTTCCAGCTACCAAGATTATCAGCTTTGGTCTTGGTGGGAGGAAGGTTCTAAGGACTTCTGCAGTAGGAGACGTGGGACTCAGCAGGGTCACCCCAGATCTGTGGCTGCCCCAGGACACTGCCAGGAGCTGTGGGCAGGCAGCAAGCATGGCTCAGAGCAATCACCATCTCCCCCAGATCTGCTTGTCCTCCCAGCCCTGAAAGGCTGCCGGCACACAGCATCCACTGCTTCCTCAACTGCACAAGGAGCATGTGCTTACAAAAGCTAAAAAAAAAGTGGGATGTATTATCTATTCACAAAGTCCTTGTAAATATTAAAGAGCCAACAAGGGGGAAATGTCTCTGATGATATCTTTTCAGGACTGTGGGAGAAAAATCCATGCAAAGGCACTATTGAGGGGTATGGCCAAAAGGCAAACAATGCTTTGAACTTGTTCAAAGCCACAGGGTCGGCAGTCTTCCTGGGATTGCAGTGGGAAGCATCTACCCATCTCTCCTCAGAGTCAGCTGAAAGGTCACTTCAGCAAATCCACAATTCAAATAAAAGATAGTAAGTCCCAGAGAGAGCTATTTGAAAATAAAAGGCATCAAAGGTGAGATAGATGCAGCTGTCTGAGTGACAGAGGTCCTGGAGAGCTTCAGGTTCGTAACGGAGTGTCTGTGCAATGCAGGGAGAGGACAGGTACCCCAGGTGCTTCTGAGGGGTGCACCTGCAAGCATCTACCACAGCAGGGATGAAAAGGGAGCCTCCATACCCCTGTGTTCATCCCCCTCCAGCCCCCTCTGCTGCACAGAGCAGCCTGAGCCCTGAGAGCCCCTCCTGCCCTGCCCCACCTGGGCTGGAGAGCTGTGTCCCTTCTGCCACAGTAGGTTTCATGGCCGGGAGGAAAGAAGTATCTCTGGTGAGGCCAAGACCTGGGAGAGAGTTGCACCTTTGGAGGACTTATCTCCCATGCTCCTGAAATATCCCAGGAAAGAACAGGAGATCATTAAAAACTCTGAGGAAATACTTTGATTGGAAAGGCAAGCACAGCAATGCAGTCCATGGTGTTATGTAATGCAGCTCTGTTGAAGCAGTGCAGGAAAGTTGCCTTGTGCCAATAAATCAGGAGGCCATGGAGGAGCAGATGTGAATCACACCTTGCTTCATATGCCCTGAAGTGTTTTCACTTATTGTTCCAGTTTTAAAGATTAATGGCACTCAGAGACGAGTATTATCTACGCTTCCATTTCATACTCATTATCAGAAGAGCTTTTTTAAGCATAATTAGCATGGATCAAATTTTCCAAGTGGCTCAGCAGACTTGCTGCTGTTCCTTGGCTGCTAAGAATGCCTGGGACATCCCACTGCTGCTGCTGGGTGCACTGGACCCCCAACTCCCTATAGCACCATGTAACCTTTAAATGTGGAGAGAGAGAAGGCAGCTGCTGCGACTCAGAAACAGGGATTCCCTGACCTGGGCAGCCAGGAACTCCCAGTTCTGACACAGCTGGTGGGGGTTGAGGGGCTGGCAGCCTCTCTGTCACTAAACAGGAGGGCAGGAGGTTCTGGTCACAGTAGGTAAGCCAGGGGCAGGTGCTGGTGCTCACCAGCCCAGGCAGCAACAGCCCTGAAGCCCTGGTGATGGGGCATGGGACGATCTCTGCTCCAGGCTGCTTTATATTATCTGGGCACTTGTGCCTGGTAGCCAGCAGATGAGGGTATGAAGTATTTGATACCTGGAGGAGTAATGGAGGTGATTTACCTGCACCAGGAGCCAAGCATGGCTGTGGGGCAGGAGGTCTGGGAGAGAGTGAAGGTGGCATAGGAGGGCTGGAGGAAGTCGTGGCTGGGGAAGGGAAACTTGCTGGCGTGTTCCAGGGCTTATCTGGGACTGCCAGTGCATGTGTGGGGCTGGTGCATGCTGTCCATGCTGTGTCCTCCACAAGACTGTGTGTGAAGGGCAAGCTGTGGGTGCTGTACCCACAGGGAAAGGTGTTGGCAGTGGCAGGGAGGAGATCAGTGGGGAGCAAGTAGGCTGTGGGTGCTTGTGTGGGCCTGCCAGCCGTCTGGAGAAAGCCAGGGAGCACAGTGCTGAGCTCCCTGCTACATCCAATCAATCTGTGATCATTTCTATCATGAAGATAAACTGGCCATTGTTGCCAAAAATAAATGTTAGTGTTCCAAATCCACACTTCAATAGCACCAGCTCATTAGAGATGCATATCATTTGGCTCCAGTCCCACACCTTCTAGCTCGTTATAAATATGCAGTTGCTGCTGGCTCTACCCCAATCATCTCTGCAATCAGAGCTTTTAATTAGGTTAATTAAATTGTATCAAACCTCGCAGGGACGCTGTTCACTGATGCTGATGAGGCAGCCAAAACAGACCTTAACTCTAGCTCTAATGAAGGCCCTGCTGCAGCTAATAACAATGCATAATAAATTAGTGCTTCCCTAGAAAGGTGCATCAGGGCTTGCGTTTCAGTAAATTATGATCTATATGCACTAATTCACTATTGCAGTCTTTACGTCTGCCAAGCCAGGGACATCCTGGGAATAGGTTCTCACTAAATAATGGGCTTCTGACTGCTTGAAGCAATGCTGCTCACCTGAGTTCTCTCGAGGCACTAACGGCTTCAGGTACAGCACTGTGAGATGGCAAGCAAATATTTGCTGGTTTTGCCTTGCTCAGCCCTGGGTCCACTCTTGATGCCTGGCATCTCCCAACAGAAGCAGCAGCAGGGATTTATTTATTTGAAACCTGTAATGGAATTTGGGGAGGAGGAACATTTTGTTTGGAGGGAAATGGGTGGCTATGTCCAAGTCTGGCAGCATGAACAGGGATGGTACCCTGTGCCCAGGCTCTTTCTGGACACTAGCAGCCCCGTGTTGCCCCTAATCAGGTGGAGAAAGGTCCAGGTGGCCAAGGAGCTGGGGAACAGAGAGGTTTAGGGCAGCCATGCTGAGCAGCAATTAGTCATTCCTGATTTACATTCTGCTCTTTCAACTCCCTGCTGTGAAGCTGCTCAGGCTTGAGTGGAGGAACTTCACCACCCTTTTCTCCTTGGTGCCCTTGGGCAAGACACCTCAGCTGAACCTGGCTCTAGGGTCCCAGGGAACAGCAGGGCCAGGGGAGCCAGTCCTGCAGCTGGAGACACCTGCAACCCTGAGCCAGTCCACAGTCCCACTGGTGACCTTGGAATGGCAGCATCTGGAGGGTGAGGGTGAGTGGTGGGATGATCCAGAGCAGAGCAGCACCTGTGAGCAGTGGAATGGGTGGGATCAAGCTTCCCTGCTCTTCTCTGTTGAAAACACAGCCAGGGTGGCCTCCAGAGATTCTTGGAGTCCCTCTGGCTGCCACAGCACATGGCCACTGATGGAGACCCCACAGTGGCTGTCCTGTGGGGGGGTCCAGAGTGTCCCCAGACAAGTCAGCTTCTGTTGCCATGCCCCAGGGACCCTGCTGTGGTCTCCAGTCTGGCTCAGGCTTGGAAAATGGGGCCTACAGGAAAGCAACTGAGAAGCCTAAGGGCTAGTGATGGTTCTCCTGCTAGTAAAATATATTGTTGCAGCTGCCTAGAGATAATCCTGCAAGCATAGTCTGCTATTAATGTTTATAGACAGTCGCTATCAATTGAGTTGTTCAAGATTTGAACAAGGAATTACATGAAATTATTATATGGCACAATATTACTGAGTTACCTAAAACCTGAGCTGTGAATCTGTGGGGTATTTTGATATCTGTATCTTTCAAGCTGCAGGGAATCTCCTTGCTAAAGAACCTGTTGGTTCAGCTTTTGATGCTGTAATTATCACAAACAAAAAATAGCTGTGGGCATTTTCTTGCTGTCCTTCCCCATGAGGGCCCAGGTAGAGGATGGCAGATCCCACCCATGTCTCATGTTTAAATCCTGTGCTGTGGCCAAGTGGGCTGGGTTTTTGATTCAGTTGTAAGGTATTGGCTCTTTCCAGACCCTTGCAGAAACATGTCAGTGCTTTAGGATGAGGATACCAAGCTAAAGGCTTTAGTAGTCAAAGAGCAAGGTCTTTGAGAACGTGTGGATTTTTTTCCTGGATGCCATTAGGAACTCTGCAGGGCAGCAGGTGTGAGTCAGCCCTATCTACCAAGGTAGAAGAGATCAGCACCCACCAAATCCTTCACGCCATTGTAGGCAAGAATAGGTGAAAAATGTTTGTGCACAAGAGCACAAAGAGCTGGCACCTTCTTTTAGTCTGTTATGGCCACAGGATGATAAACAACTCCACAGGCTATGGGATTTGTACCCAGGCTTTGGAGGTCAGGGTCCACCAAAAAGCTGCTCAGTGTGACCAACTGCAGCTGCAAAAGAGCTCTGGTTTTCCTTTGTTAAGAGCTTCATGGTTTCCCAGGGAAAAGTTAGTCAGAACAGGCACAATTTTGCTACCCAGACCCTATACTGTGATCACAAGGCTCTGTGTCCTGGCTGGCACCTCAGCTCCCAGTGGACACCACCACCCTCAGGAGAAGCAGTGTGGCCCTCGAAGCCTTGCAGCTGCCTACTCCATCCCATAATACTTCACTCCATACTGGGAAGAGATGCCTTTCTTCCAGGGAATAGATCACTTGAGCCCATTCCAGCACTTGCTCTACAGTGGGACAGAGGTGGACAAGGCAAACGCTGGGCCTGACCAGGTTGTTGCTTTTCAATTCCTGCCACAGGATTCCTTGGGGGTCTCCCAGCAGAATCGCTGCTTTTTTTCCCCATCCTTTTCAGTAATGTTCTCGATGGAAGTGAAATTAATCAAAGGCGAGGATTAAACATTTATCTATTTAAATCTCAGTCTACGAGAGATTTCCCTTCACAGACACCGGGCTGTTGTGCGGGGGGACGACTGAAAGGTCTGCGAACACCCGGGGCGGGCACGGGGGACACGGAGGGCATGGGGGGCACGGGGGACAAGGGGGCACGGGGGACACGAGGGACACGGGGGACACGGTGGAACCCGAGGGACAAGGGGGACAAGGGGACACGGGGGACATGGTGGAACACGAGGG
>JAWWMJ010000085.1:2698846-2723108 GCA_035047045.1 Vireo griseus
TCTGAACAATGGGAAACCCTTATTTTGTCATTCTAAGACTGAATTCAAATCATGCACCAGTTTACATCTTGTGGCTTGTCAGATGCTTTAACAGATTCTGGTACTTCTTCCTTACAAAGGTGTGGGCATTTCCAGGAAGCTGCTTACCTTGCTGACAACAAGTTATTTTATTTGAAATGCAAGGTGTTTCTTTACAAAGCTGCCAGCCGTTTTACTCAATCTGTTGCAGAATCTGGAGCAACCCATGACTGCTCTGGGCAGGAGGGTGTCCTGCCCATGCTTCAGGAAAAGGCTGAGGTACAGCTTGCTCAGCAGAGCTCAGTGTATGGACATGCATAAGCACAACACCCCAGTGGTGCAGGGATCTGCTTATCTGCTGATCTGTACACCCAGCTGATCTGCTTATCTCCTGCCTCTGAGGCTGACTGTGAGAACCAAATTTTCCCTGTGTGTTGGAGAAATGACCTGCAGCGTCCTCTGGTTGTGCTGGTGGTGGGGAAGCTGCCGTGTTAGGCCTCAAGGAATCTACTCCTTGCCATGCGGGAGCCCTCCCCTTCTTACTTAAGATTTCAGAGCTGTCCCAGGGAAGGCTGAGGCTAAAAGGCAGCTTGGAGGCGAGAGCTGAGGGCAGGAAGTGACTCACTGGTGCTGCAAGCAAGTGGGTGAAGGCTTGATGCAACATAGCTCCCAAGGGTGCCCCATGCAGGCTGGGTCACCCTGAAGGAGCAGTGGGACCTCTACCCAGCTGCCTCAAGTTCTCCTCCAACAGCCCCAAGGATGCTCTTCCCGCTGTACCAGGTCTGCAGCAGTGCTGGTGGGTTTGGGAACAGAGTGACAGGGTACAAGCAGGCAGCAGCAGCCCCCCAGGGAGCTGGGCCCCCACCCCTCAAGAACGTGGGCTGGCAGGGCCAGCCTGGGGCCAAGGTGCACAGTGACCCTGCACAGATCCACAGAAATGGTATCGGGAAACATGGAATGAAAGCACTCCCAGGATAACAGGGGGGGCTGGAGCTGCTCCTCAAAGCAAGCAGCTGGTTTGCCTTTTAGGGTCGGCAGCAGGCAGAAACAATTTCATGCAGATTCCAGGACCCATAATGGCTCTGGAAAGCTAGCAGGAACAAAAAGTGTTCTTCTCCCCTGCTGACCTTGGAGTGCTTTGAGGACCATCTTTCAAAGCCATGTCCCTGCATGGTTTCATCCTTACATGGGGAATACTTGCCTGCCCCAGTGAGGTCGTGCTTTCTCTTCTCTGTGTCTGTTTAGGTGTAAACTGCAACTGTTTATATTTATACTCAGGCAGCCCTGGGGAGGTGAGAATAGGCAGAGACCTGACAGAAGTCAAAAGCAGGTCTCTTCCTGTGCCCTGGAAGGATGAAGTGTTTCCCTAGGAATAGCCCCATGGGTTACTCTAGGATGGCTCTGTGAAGCAGCTGGTTGTGACCTGACAACAGACAAGAAACTGGTCTGAAGTTACATGGGGTTACAGGTTCACCACACACACAAGACTCGGCACCAAAGGAGTTCATTGTAGGAGGAACCGCCTCAAAAGGCCAGTTAAACTCTTCAGTGATTGTACAGATCACTGGTCTGTCTGTATTGCCTCCTTTGCATAACAAATCCCTGGTTTATTGGTGCTAAAATTAATGTAGCGATGTCCTGTGGCTGTTGCTAAGCTTTGGACAATGACACCAGGGTGGTGTTGGGTGCATGTTACTCTCTAATTAGAAAGTGGACTTTGCTGTGCGTCCTTGACAAATTGCTGACCTTTCTCATGTGGGATTCTGAGCTCTGCTCCAGACTGATCAGATTTGCAACCTGGAGCACTTTGAATGTTGTTTGTGAGTGGAGCTCTTGTTCCTAAAGCTGTTTGTTCATGGGCACAGGAGAGAAACTGACTTCCTCTGCTCCATGAGCACAACTACATCTGTCAGAAGGAAAGAGTAGGCAGCTGGCAGGCATATATCTGTGTTTATTTTTGCCCTCCAACAGCTAGTGAGACAGCTGAGCAATATCCCACATCCAGCTCCACCATCACCCTGTAAAGGACCTTCTTTAGCAAGCCTTGTCCCTCCGGGCTGGAGCCATCTGGCAATGGGCAAACACTATTTGCAACTGCAATCCCATCATTATAGGGCTACACCTTGGTAAGCATTTGAGGGTGTTCCTGACATCAGCCCAGCACACGCAGCACACAGCTGATGTTTACAGGGTGGTGCAGACTGCAAAGGGTGAGCATATGCTCATTAGCACAAGAGCAATGGCCTGTATTGTACCTTCTCTATCTGAGCTTTGATTAAAGAGGTTTTTAATGGATTTTAAAACTCTACCTCTTTCCTCATAAGGAAGGCAATTTCCAGGTTCATCATTTCAATTGCAGTAGAACTGTGGGCTTTTCTACTATTTCTTTTACTCCATTTCTTTTGTCACACCTTCCTCTTCCCGATGTGCTTGGTCTCACAGTGTCTCATCTTAGGGACAAAGATGCTGCATTTACTTTGGCACTGCCCAGGCTTTGACACCCCTGCCCATGTGAGACCAGAACAAAGGGAGCAAACAGCTTATCTAACACAAATAACCCAGCAAACTTCCTGGGCCTGTTCTTTTTCTGTTGAAAAGGCTGTGCAAAGTCTGCTCCCATGTGTGCTGACTGCAGCCTTGGCCACGTGAGGCTCCCGGGCCTGGCTCTGCTGCACCCACAACCTGGAGAGCAGCACTCAGCTCACAGTGTGCAGCAGGCATACAGAGACTTTGGGGAGAAACTACTCAAAGTGGAGGCAAGCCTGGCCCACTGCTTTAGGATCTTCCTTGGTGTATAATTCCTGGAGGGTTTGTTTCTCACCTTCTCTTCTGACAGCATCAGGGTCAGTGTAGTGGTGCTCAGGAGGCTTATTCCTTGTCACTGGTGAAACCCCAGCCTTCTTCATTCACGTCGTTTTTTCTTCCTTTCTGTTTTCTGATGTCCTCTGAGCCTGAATTACTGGACCACAGAGCTAAAGTGCAGCTCATTGAGAAACATGGAAGTTCCCTGCTCTGGCAGTGCCTTAGCTCCCAGGCCAGGAGTGCTCATTAGAGGTCCTTTTATTACAGACACACCCTGGAAAGTTCCCTTCACCAGGGCTGGGAGGAGGAGGAGGAGAGTTGGAAATTTCATTTCATTCTTTGCCAGAGAGAAAGGTCCCAGGTAGCTTCAGGGAGCAAAGGCAAGTGGGGTGACAGAGAAGGGAGCAGTGGGTGAGAAGCAGCCAGGAGTTGTGTGGGGGTCAGGGGAGCTGCTGCTCGGTCACAGGAGCACCTTCTGCCCCAGAAGGGAGGGACACTGGGGGGGCCAGCACAAGCTGGAGCAAAACTGGGGCAGGTCCAGTTCAACACTTTACAGCAAACCACCATGTGCCTGCTGTGTGTCCAGAGAGACATTGCCAAGAGACTGGACATTGCCTTGTTCTGCAGGCAGTGTACAAAAGTGCTGGTTGGAGCTTTGGGGGAGGCTTGGTGGAGCATTGGCCCCAGCCCGTGTTGCTTGCAGGGACATGCTGTGGAGCTGCTCCCGTGGCTGCAGCCACACACGCTGGCCTGCCATGCTGCAGGGCATGGAGCAGACAGTGGCCTGGGTGGCAGCTGGTAACAAGTGTCTGAAAAGGGACTTTGTGCCCCCTCGGTTGGTCACGTAGCCATGTGGGAGCACTGTATTTATTCTCCATCAGTCCTATCGGCACATACCAGGCTTGACAACAGCCGGGAGCTGTGTGGCTTGGCCAAGAATATCCCTGGGGAGGTCTGGGCTGTGAGTCAGAGCTGTCTGGATCAGCTCCTGCCCTGGAGGCTGCCTCCCAACCTACAGCCAGCTGTGGGGAGGGGGTGCAGAGGCTAGTAGGGAGCTCCCTGACCATTAAATGATTAACAGCAGATTGAGTTGTAATTGCTCTTTCTGAAGTGGGTGGGTTCCTGAAGAACGTTGCAGTGGGGGTGCTCTGCAGTTGACAGCTCCGATGTGTCTCAGTGAGCTCGTCTACACTTGACAGCAACCTGGATTAAAGAAAGGTGTGATTTTGCCAGTGGAAAACTCCATGTTTAGGAATAACTAAGCTAAACTAAACAGGAGGAAGATACTCTTGTTCTGGAGTTAGTGCTCCAAAGAGAGCAAAATAGTTCCACAAATCTGTTGTCTGTGAGGGAGATAAGGGGCAAGGAGAGATGTCAGCTCTCCTTCATGCCAAGCCCCAACAGGTGCTTGTGGAACACCCACCTGCTCCTACAGCTTCTCCCTGGAGAGTGTTTGTAGTTGGAGCAACATGTGCACAAGGGTTTGCTGGGAGGAGGCTCCACAGCCAAGGCACGTTGCAGGATGCCTGATTCCTGCTTCCCTATGGAGCAGCTGCTTTAAACCTCTGGAGAAGTTCCAGGGTTTGAGCTGCTAGCAGCCCCCCAGGCAGAGCTTTCAGCCATCAGGAGGAGTCCTGCTACGGACCATGCTGAGGGCTGAGCATGGGTCTCTGAAAGGCAGCTGGGCAGACAGATCTCCCTTAGGGTGCCTGGCTCTCAGATGTCACAATGGACACACAACCGTGTGGCGTGTGCATGGCTTTGGTGCCAAACCAAAACTTTTCATGCAGGAAATTTCTCCCTTTTAGCCCTTATTTACACTTCACTTCCCAGGAAGGTAGCAAAGAGCGAGGAGCTTTGCTGCATGCTGACATGTCCAGGTTTTCTGAGGGGTGCCAAAGTGCTCTAGCTGTGAACTGGAGTATAAGCCTGAAGCAAGGTTCGTTGCAGGCCTTGATGTCTGCAGGCTCTTTGGGCAGAGCATGCAGCTCCAGGGCAGGACCACAGCGTGGGTCTGTCCCCTGTGCTGACAGCAGCCGTTGGCTCAGTGCAGGGACTCTGGTCCTTGGCCTCTGGAGGTGGCAGGGTTGCGCAGGGACATCTCAGACAGTGTAAGCTGATACGGACTCACACCTGCCCTGATCTCAGCAGGTGAAGGAGGGCCTCGGACCAGCACCATGACAGAATGCTTTGACTGTGACAACTGCAAGGAGTCCTTATATGGGCGCAAGTACATCCAGATGGAAAATGGCCCATACTGCATCCCCTGCTACGATGCACACTTTGCCAACACCTGCGACGAGTGCAAGGAGCTGATCGGCCATGACTGCAGGGTGAGTAGGGGCCCTGCAGACAAGCAGGTCAGTTCCCAGGGCCATTGGTCCCCTCCTCACCCTGGCTGTACTCCCAGGAGCTGTACTACGAGGATCGCCATTACCATGAGCATTGCTTCCGTTGCTTCCGCTGTGACCGCTCTCTGGCTGATGAGCCGTTCACCTGCCAGGGCGAGGAGCTGCTGTGCAATGACTGCTACTGCAGTGAGTTCTCCTCCAAATGTATCGCCTGTGAGAAGACCGTCATGCCAGGTAGGAGCAGGCGGACTCGAGCATTGCAGTTTGTTCCTGGTCCCTTGATGTCAACTGGGGCCTCAGGTCCAGCATGAGAGCAGCATGGGGGAGAGTTGGATCTCTGTTCTCTTGCCCTCCTGTCACTCCATGGAGAGGGCTGGGTCCTTTGCTTGTCCAGCAAGACAGCATGATCCCAAGCTGTGATCACCACAGCAGCCCCATCTATCTCTTCCCCTTTTTCATGGGGAAGTGAATGAGGGTGGAGATAACAAAGGGTTTCCTGGGCATTTTCTGCTGTGTTCTGCTGTGTGCTGACAAGAAGAGACAGAATGACTGAAGATGTGTGAGTGTCTCTGGAGACAGCCTGAGGCAAAGGTGTGTGTGTCTTTGCTTGGCTATTTTGGCACGTACACATTCAGATGTAGGTTACGTCAGGCAACTCTGCCATCAGGCATCTCTGCCATGGCCTTTGTGCCAGTGCTGGGGACGTGTTCCTGCAGCCCTCCCCTTGTGGCTGTGGTATGGGCCTGAGGCCCCCTCTCCAGCTGCCCGTGGTCCTGAACTGCCATGGGAAGGGGAAGCACAGAGCCAGGTGTGCAGGACCACAGTTCCTCCTGCCCAGCCCCCCACATCCCTGTGTGCATGCAGGCTGCTCCGTTCTGTCATGGCAGAGCTCTCTTTGCAGGCTCCCGTAAGCTGGAGTACAATGGACAGACCTGGCATGAGCATTGCTTCATATGCAGCAGCTGCCAGCAGCCCATTGGCTCACGGTCCTTCATCCCAGACAAGAAGGATTATTACTGTGTCCCCTGTTATGAGAGCAAGTTTGCTCCTCGCTGCACTCGATGCAAAAAGGTATGTGTGGCCTGACAGCCCAGAGCCCCCAGCTCTGATCCTGGGATAGAGAACTCCCTGCTCCTGCCTGAGCCCTATCAAAGGAGGGTTCAGGTGCCAGCACCCCGGCTGGGCTGTTTCCCCTTTGCCTGTGTGTCACCAGCACATGCTCTCTTCCTGCAGACCCTCACCAAGGGAGGAGTGACCTACCGGGATGAGCCCTGGCACAAGGAGTGCTTTGTCTGCACAGGCTGCAAAACCCCCTTGGCTGGGCAGCAGTTCACCTCCCAGGATGACAACCCATACTGCATCAAGTGCTTTGGGAACCTCTATGCCAAGAAGTGCAGTGCCTGCACAAAGCCCATCACAGGTGAGGAGAACAGCTCTCCAAGGAACCCCATGAGGGAGGAACTCTTTGATGCAGCAGTCCTGGGGCTACTTCTGTCCCTTTGTCTGCATCTTTCAAAGTGGTGAACTGTGTTCTGTGGGAGAAATTCCCTCTACCCACAGGTAAAGGCTCCAAAGTGACCCCTTTAAAGCATGATCTCATGTCTCTAGCTTGCCTTTTTTGATACTGATTGCCATGTCCTGTGAAAAGGTTGTTCACAGACAGGGAAAGCCTAGAGCAGCACCTGGTGCAGGGGAGTCTGGACCTGCTGTACCTGCCTAAGGCAGGGGAAGTAAGGGATCCTCTTCTCCAGAACCCCCTAGGAGAGTCTGGCTTCCTTCCTGCCCTCCCCCTCTTGACCTTCCCCCTTGCAACTCCCAGGTTCTTGCTGCTGGAAAGGCAGAAGCCCTGAATCAGCTGGTGACTTAGGGGATGATTCTGGCTGAGGACAGCTCCCAGGCACCCACTTCCCCTCTGGTCCTTATCAGTTTGTTGCAGTCCTGGGGAGAAGAGGGTCACAGCTCATCAGTTCAGCAACTGCCAGCAGAGAAAGGAAACTCCTGGGGAGCCTCTGCAGGAGCCTGGGCCTGAGCTGGTGGCACAATGGCTCTTCTCAGGATTCCAGTAGTTCTGTCTGCCTTCATCCACTATGATGGTGCAGCTCCTCTCCCTTCTCCTCACAGGGGAGAAAATCGTGATTCTGGTCCAAATATGTCAACCTTGCAAAGTCTGCTCTGGAGCAATTTTAGTGCTTTTCCCCCACAAGAGTGGAGATTCGCATTTCAGATGTATTTGATGCTGGAGGGTGTTTTGGGTGCTACCACCAGTGCCATGTGTGTGACCTGACCTGGAGATGAGCAGTCGTGGGCTCGGTCTGTGCAGGAAGCTCAGCCCAGTTTCCCCAGAGACTCTGACATCTCTGTCCCTCCCACAGGCTTTGGTGGTGGCAAATATGTCTCATTTGAGGACCGTCACTGGCACCACAACTGCTTCAACTGCGCCCGCTGCAGCACTTCGCTGGTGGGGAAAGGCTTCATCCCTGACAACGATGAGATCCTGTGCCGCGACTGCAGCAGCGACCTATGAGCCCCCAAGAGCACCGCGGGGCAGGGGCTTCCTCTGTTCTTCAGGGCCTTTGTGTCAGATTCCCCAGCAGCATTTCAGGGGCAGAACACAAGGCACAGGAGATGGGGGCTGACCCTGAACCACAGTGTGTTCAGGGGGTTCCTGTGCCCCCTCCTTGAAGGCTAGAATATGCTGTGCTATGGATCTAAGCAGTCAAAGCTAAATAAAGCTGAAAAAGGAGCTTCAAGACCCCCCATTATTTACTCTTTTCTTTTTGCTTCCAGTTTAACCAGGCACGAGCCCAGGGCCCCAGCTGAGCAAAGGGCAGGAGCAGCTTCAGCACTGGGCTGCTGGATCTGCACACTGGCAGCATGTATTCACTCCTTAGCACAGCGCTGACTTCTCTTTTTTCTCCATGTGCTTCTCTTGCTCTGTGTGACACAAGGCAGTGGCTCGGGGCCATGCAGCTTGGCTGTGCTGGCCTGTGTTGCAGCTGGCTTTGCACAGCCTTCCCGTATGCACAGCTGGCCCAGGCATGAAGGGCACTCTTTTTTGTTCTGGAGGTTTGGGGACACCAGGCTGGAGTGTAGCCAGGAGAAGAGCATACATCTTGTCAGATGGGATCCACCTCTGGAATTCTATAGCACCTCACTCTTTGCAGGCCAGACCCTTTGCTCAGCACCTCCACGGAGGTGCTCTCTTAGCTGTGAATGAGGAGTTCATATGTATGAGCTCATATGTGTGGGGCATTCTGCCCACCCACACCTACCCCATTCCTGTCCACCTGTGCCATGGCTGAGATGGCTGAGCTGGAGCTGGGACTGCTGGCCTGCTGATGCTCAGATGCATCTGGCTGAGTCCTAGAGAGTGGCATACTGAAGGCTGAAAACACTCAGGACTTTATTTCTGCTCCATCCCTCTCATGAGAATCCATGGGACGGGCACTGCTATACAGAGCCCAGCTGCCAGCAGCACTGGAAACACCAGAGACCTCCATTAATTCAGGGAAGGGGGCATTGCCCACAGACCGTGCCTGCAATTGGTAACTGCTGGGAGGGTCTGCAGGAGCACAGCATAGAGAGCAGCTAAGGGAGCAGCAGGATCTCCACAATTTGCTCCTCCAGGGCTGCCTGGGTCCCCCAGGGGTAGGCAGGGAGTGGTGGCTCCCTCCAGCCACCTCCACTCATCCTTCACTGTGTCGCAAACAAGAACCAAAGCAAAGGTGGCACCTGTGGAGGGAACTTTGCATTGCCCAGGTCCCAGTTGGCCCTAACTGCAAAATAGGGTATCTTGAGCCATCCCAGATTCACATGAGGCCTTGACCCATCCTTGCCCAATGGCTGAGCTGGCCCTGGGCTAAGACCCCTCTGCAGTGGGATGCTCATGCCTGCCTTGTCTCTACATGCTTCTGTCTCTTCTGGGGCACTTTTGCCAAGCCTGCTTTCCTGCTTAGTCAGCCACATGCTTTTCTCAAAGCCTGTTCTTTTAGGTTTTTTTCCCTTTTGTACTCATTTGTCATGAATATCCATCATTTTGTACACAACTACAGGATGAAGGGGCTAGCCCCCCGCCCGGGCTTCACTTAGGAACAGAAAATGATATGCATGTTGAAGTGTTATTACTGTGTTTTCAGATCCTTGTTGAATCCTTGTTTGGAAGCTTTGATGACAGCAAATCAGTTTATGTGTTTGCTATTATGAGGAGCTTGGAGCCATCTCCAGAAGGAATTGTCCTAAACCTCAGTGCCCTCTGTATTTCCTACTGCTTTATACAATAAACCGTTTTTGTGACACTTGCTCTTCTGTGTCTCTTGAACAGTAGTCACAGGGCAGAGCACTGAGTTGGTGCTGGGCTTTGCTCAGCCTTGTCTCGCCCCAGTCTCATTTTGGGGACAGCCAGCCTCTGCAGTGCTTGTGGCTGCTTTCCCAAACGACAGCCCAACATCAGCTCTGCCAGTCCTGTGGTTGTGGCAGAGGAACAGCATCTCCCTCCTCGTGATGGGTGGCTGCAGTGGGTTCCTGTGGCTGGGAGTGCCCATCTGTCCACGCCTGCTGTGTGTGCAGGCAGGCAGTTCTGCAGGACAGGCCCCAGCAGGACTTGGGGTGCTGGTCCTGAGTGGGCACCTCTCCATGCTTCCAGGTTGACTGCAGGACTGTCCGGATCACTGCGGTACCAAACCGTTCCTGCTGTGCAGACCAGCCTCCCTGCCATGTAGTGTGCACTGCCTGACCATGCTACGACATTCCAAGGGGGCTCAGGGGTAGATTCTGCTGTAGCATCCAGCCAGGGTATCTGTGGTCCCTCTTGGCAGCCTTCCCTGAAGTGCTGCATGCTCATTACACGTTTATCAGCCAGGGAGCCATTTATTCCCTAATATATGAAACTATTTTCCACAGATCCTTTACATTTACTAACAGCTGCCATGACTTCCTCTGGACTTGCCTGCTTCAGCTCTGGCAGCTGCTCCAGCCCCCTCCCAGCACAAAGGCTGGGCTCCCATGGGTGCCGGTCCAGTGGCAGGATGGTCACAGTCCGTGGGGTGCCTCTGTGTAGGACCATGGCACAGGCTCAGCGTGTGCACATTCCTGGCTGCTTCAAAGGCTCCTGCTATGGCTGCTGATGGAGTTCTGGCAGGATTTTTGTGCTGTTGCTGCCCTGTGACCTGGGCTGGGCTCTGGTGCTGTCCTGGGCCTTGGAGGGTGAGTGAGCAGGTCCAGCCCAGAGGTTCCCAGCTGAGCCTGTCCTCCAGTGGCAGCACCACAAGCCGAGCTTTCTGCAGTGCTATTTCCAGGGATTAACTGCGAAAGGTTTCTGTACAGAGGGCCCCCAGGCTCCTCTTTCAGTCAGCCTCCAGAGCCTCACATTTTTAGCCAAAAAAGGAAATGACCCAGCTGCACGTAGCACTGGAACATCTGGATTTTATCCCTGTCATGAATGGGTCATGGCTGTACATGGCCCAGTGCCTGATTTACAGGAGGGGGAGGGTGATGTCATGCACAAACATCCCCCAAGACTCTGGAGTGTGGGTCTGAAACAATCGTGGACATTTTATTAAGCACAAGGAGCAGTGTGAGGGGGAGTCAGGCCGAGGCTGTTGTGCTGGTGAGGTGGGAGTAGGGAAGCTGCTGAGGACATGGGGCAGCACTGCAGGGTTAGAAAGAGACCCTGGCATTGACCAAATCTGCCCAAGCTGTGCTCTCCTGCACCATTGTGGATCAGGGACAGCGTTTGCAGCCCTGAAGGGCAGAGCCAGATCCAAGCCACTGACTGGGGAGTCCTGTGCAGGGCCAGGAACTGGACTTTGATGATCATCATGGGTCCCTTCCCAGGATATTCTGTGATTCTATGAATTTCAGCTCCCAGCCCCTGACAGGCTGCACTGCTGCACTGGAATGAAACATCATCTCTTGGACCAACCTTCTCCCACCTCCTCCCATGTGCACTGCCATTTGTAGGGTGAGGGGGAGGAAGGTCACGCAAGGGCTATCTTGTCCCACCTTGATCCTCCTGATGCCAGCAGCCCAAAATAAGGAGGCCATGTGGCTGGATGGGACATTGCTGGATTTCAACGCCTTCCCTTTCCAGAGATGAAGTTTCACACAAAGAGAAATGGAAGAACACTAAGTTCAGAATCGTTATCTGCTTTTATTTTTAGACAGGCATTCATGAAGAAAGGTGATGTACTTTAGGGCACCCTATAGTGCAAGGGAGTACCTAAAGACAGTATTATTACCTGCGGTATCATCCTCTCAGTGAAGGATCATCTTTGCCTGCCATTAATTAAGACAAATTTTCTTCTTGCTTTCGGCTTAGAGTAATTTATCGTGCATGGCAGAAATAGACAAATAATTTTTAGTGAGTTAAAATTTAATTACAGCTTTGAATTTGGCAATGTAGGGGCAAGGCACGGGTATGATCTGTCCTTGGATTTAGGGTGGATCTGAAAAAAGCAGTTGAAACCCAAGTGCAATGTTGCAGCCGGGGTGTCTGTCGGGAGGACTTGGCACCGCGATCTTGTCCCTCGGGCGCACCTGGATTGCTGAAATCAAAGTGTGAGCTGCAGCCACACCGAGGCACCGGAGCCGGGGGGAGCTGCGGGCGCGCCCCACACGGCACATCCCAGCCCGGCCGGGGCTCGGCACCGCCTAACGCTGCTGCAGCCGGGCAACCCCAGAGCGGCCTCTGTGCCTCCAGGCTGGGGCGGCCCCGGCCCCAAATCCAAACCGCCACCTCGGGCCACTCAGTGCCACCAAGCACCGCGCTCGGACACGGCACACACACTCGGACACGGCACACACACTCGGACACGGCCCCGCGCTCCGACACGGCACACACGCTCGGACACGGCACGCACACTCGGACACTGCCCCGCGCTCGGACACTGCCCCGCGCTCGGACACGGCACCCAGGCTCGGACACGGCCCCGCGCCGCAGAGGTCTCTGAGGGGCCCGGCCGGGCCGCAGGCGCCCCCTGCTGGCCGCCCCAGAGCACCGCGCGCTGCACCGGAACTTCCGCGCGGGGCGCGGGCGGGTCCGGACCCTTGCCGCGAACACACACGGGCTGTGCCCGGGCCTTCCGGCGGTACTGCAAGCGCTGTCCGGGGCTGGCGCAGGATGGAGACGATCCTGGAGCAGCAGCGGCGGTACCACGAGGAACGGGAGCGGCTTATGGACGTGATGGTGAAGGAGATGCTCACCAAGAAGTCCACGGTGCGCCCTGGGCCTTGTGGGGGGGAGGGAGGAGGGGGGAGGCCGCTTCCCGGGCCCGCGCTCACCCTCTGGCCTCTCCCCGCAGCTCCGCGACCAGATCAACTCGGACCACCGGACCCGGGCCATGCAGGACGTGAGTGCGCGGGGGGTGGGCTGGGCTCCCGGGAGAGAACTGGGCCCGTTCCGGTAACGCTCTGCCGTGTTCGGGCCTCTCCTTTGTTCCGCAGAGGTACATGGAAGTGAGCGGCAACCTGCGGGACTTGTACGACGACAAGGACGGGTGAGTGTGGCCGGGAACCTCGTGTGCCTCAGCGTATCCTACTGGTGAGGAACTTGGGGCTGGTTTAAGTCAGTGTAAATGAAGAATAACACACGAATGGAGGTGTGGCGACTAAATGCACAGCACACGCGGGAAGGGTCTGTCGTGGATGGACACGTTTGTTATGCACGTGGTTCGCGTCGTGGGGAGAGCCTGAGGTGGGCTGGGAGGTCTCCCGGGACTCGGAGGTTTGCAGTCAGACACTGCAGCATAGGCCTAGGCTAAGGCTGTGTCAGCATCACCTTGTTTTCGCTTCTCTTCATAATCTCTTCTGTCCGTGAACTCGTAGCCTGCGTAAGGAAGAACTCAGTGCCATTTCTGGGCCAAATGAATTTGCAGAGTTTTACAACAGACTGAAGCAAATTAAGGAATTTCACCGGAAGCACCCAAATGAGGTGAGAGCTCTATAGGAACGAGTGAGATGTGTTCTGTCGGATCTCATTCCTACAGGAAACAGAGCTTTTGTTTCCCTTGTTTAATTACCTTAACATGCAAGTACTGAAAATACTCAGCAGTCACATGAGCACAGCTGCTCAGGGTCAAGCCACATGTGCAACTGCTCCTGCAACACTGCAGGAGCAGTGCAGGGCACTCACCCTGTTCCCTGCAAGAGAATGTTCTGCTGCACTGGGGCCAAATCTCACCTTTCTCATGTTGGCTAAAGCCACACTTTTGCCTTTGTGTAGAAAGAAAGGTGACAAAATTTTGAGTGTCTTTTCTGTCTGCAGTTTGATTATTTGCCACCTTGTGTGATTTTATGTTATTGTGGGTCAGGAGCTGAAGTAAATCACTGTGTGGCTTGTATCTGCCCATGCAGATCTGTGTTCCTATGTCAGTGGAGTTTGAGGAGCTGCTGAAGGCCAGAGACAACCCAAGTGAAGAAGCTCAGAGTAAGTGTGTAGTTTGCTTGAGCTCTGGCATTATTTAATAGGTTGTTTGATATGGTTTGCATGTTTCAGGGCTCCACCTCCCTTTTACTACATGAATTCTGAAAATTTTTCTGTTGTCTAAATTCTTCTGAACTGCAGTCCCTGGAATGTTCCTCTGTGAGGCTGCTGTTCCAGAGGAATGTTGTACTTGCACAGAGCAGCAGTTGGGGCTGCTCAGTGAGTGTCACAGGCATTGCAGCACCTTCCTTAAGCATAAATGACTTCACAGCTAATCCTTTTCCAGTTCAAAAACGGTTGTATAATAAGTAGGGAATATTAAGCTCAAAATAAAGCTTTTTGTTATCTTTCTTACAGATCTGGTGGAGTTCACGGATGAGGAAGGATATGGACGATACTTGGATCTGCATGATTGTTACCTCAAGTACATTAACCTGAAATCATCAGAGGTGAGTGGCTGCTGTGTGTGGGCACCTCCACTACTTGCTACATCAGGGCCCAGGGATCCCCAGGCCCTGCACAGGCTGGGGCTTCTCTTTTCTGGGAACTGGATGTTAATTTGGTTGTGTATGAACTCTGACTCTCTGTTCGTAGAAATTGGATTATATCACTTACTTATCCACATTTGACCAACTCTTCGATATTCCCAAGGAGAGGAAAAATGCTGAATATAAGAGGTGAGCCTGTTTGCCTGCCTGCTTCCTTCATGGCACTTGGTGAGAAGGAATTTGCTTCTGAAGTGTTCAGCTGCTAAGATTATAATTAACAGCCAAACTTAACTCACATAACTTGTGTGCCTGAGCTCAGTCACATGTCTGAGAAAACTTGCAGCACAGCAGAGATGTGGACAGCCACATTTGGCTCTGAGGAAGAGCTTTAAGGTACCCTTGGAAAGAAATCCTGTGTGGAAAAAGTGGCCTGACCTTGGTCACATCCCTCTGCAGTACTGGAAGGTAGTGACTGTCCAAAGATGTGGTTAGAGGGTGATAATGAATCACCTGTGCTTATGATTCCCCTGCCAGGTATCTTGAAATGCTCCTTGAGTACCTGCAGGATTACACAGATCGAGTGAAACCATTACTGGACCAGAATGAACTTTTTGGGAAAATTCAGACGGAATTTGAGAAGAAGTGGGAGAACGGCACATTCCCGGGCTGGCCGGTGAGCAGCCTGAGCCTGGGTGATGCTCCTGTGTTTGTGAGGGGATTGTGTGAGTCATTTGTGTAGTCATTGCTGATCAGGATACTGAGGGCTGCAGCTCTGTGTCACCAGGGTGCAGGGTGATACTGACCTGAATTTAAAACCCAGCATAACTGCTTTAAAACGAACATTGTTTCAGGTTGGTTTATTTTGCATCTTTACTATTGTTCCGTTTTCCATTAGTAAGAGGATTTTTCTCTTGTGAAATGAACTGCTTTTCTTGAGGTTAAAATGTTCTGTGACCAGAAGTGTTGTAGTATGTCATGCAGCTCTTGCATGTGGTTTTTTTTGGCAGAAAGAGACCAGCAGTGCCCTCACCCATGCTGGTGCCCACCTGGACCTCTCAGCCTTCTCTTCCTGGGAGGTATGTTTACTGTGCTCTGCACTTACTGCCATATTTTGGGCAGGTGGAAGTACAGTCATTTGGGATTTTTTGTGTAATTTTAGTGCTGTGTTTTCATCCCTGTCTCTATACTTTTTGAGTAAAACTTCGATGGTGCTGATGATGTAATTTCTCCCATTGGGGGATGTAAGACCTGGTTAGATTTGTCACATTCCTCATTTTCCAGGGTGGAGGAGTACACTGTTGACAGTCCTTTCTTTTGAGTACTGTTCATCAGGGTTTTTTCTTCATTAATAAGCTAAAGTGAACTATATCCATATTGTATGTGTTGAACAGCTTGTCTCTAACAGTGATTTATTTAATTGAACAGGAATTGGCCTCCCTGGGACTGGACAGGTTAAAATCAGCTTTGCTGGCTCTTGGGCTGAAGTGTGGTGGGTAAGGTGCAGTCTTTGTAGAGTTCCTTTCAGTTTCTGAGGTCTTCCTGTATCGCATTTCTTTCTGGGATACTTGTGTGGCTATCTCTGTTGTACTAGAATTATCTTAGTGATGTTTGAAAGATAAAACATTAAGAACTAAGCAGTGGGATCTGCTGCTCTGAACCAGTCCTGTATGGGAGTCTTCGGTACAGTAGACTTGACGAATGAAGACAAAGATAAAAGGAATCTCATGTAGCTCTAAAAGCTACATTTAGAATTTTGTTGCATGAATTCTAAGAGTTCTCAGGAAATGTAAAACTGAGCTCTGGACTAATCCCTTCCCTGCTTCTCTGCAGGACTCTGGAGGAGCGTGCACAGAGGCTTTTTAGCACCAAAGGCAAATCTCTGGAAGCACTTGATCCTTCCTTGTTTGCTAAGAATCCAAAGACAAAAGGAAGCAAAAGGTTAGTGCTTAGAGGTCATTCTGAGGCTGGCAATGTTCTCTCTTCTTGGATGAGGAGTGTTGTGTAGTCACCACTCTTGTGTAGTTAGGACAGAGATTCTGGAGTATTACAAGCTTTACATGTTTGACCAAATAGTGCTGAACTAAATGGAAGGTATCAGACCTGAACTTGTGCATTTAATGAAGATACCTCATCTGTTTCAGAGACACTGAAAGAAATAAAGATCTTGCATTCCTGGAAGCTCAGATTTATGAGTATGTGGAAGTTCTTGGGGTAAGGATTTGATGTTGTTTTTGAGCTTTTTATTTCAGAGCTGTCAAACAGTGACTGGAAGGTTGTCCTCATCTTTACCTAGTGCTTTCATAGACAGCACCACATCTGTTTTGTGCATTGATCTGCCTTGCTCCTTGCCTTCAGTTTTGGGGGATTGTTTTCAGGGGGATGGCTGCTGCTGTACTAACACTGGAAGTGCTAATAAGTGATACAAGGTTTCATGCTTTGCAAGTGGGAAATGTCAGCCTACTAAAAACAAATTGTTTGGCTAAGTGAATTCTCTGCTTCACACTCTCTTTTGTTTCCTCCCTCTGTACACCGAGGAAATTTTTTGCTACAAGAGTTTGCCCTGACTTTTTTCCTGTCATGATGTGTGGACAATCCCATCTTTTCTCTCACTCTAGGAACAAAGACACCTCACCCACGAGAACGTGCAGCGTAAACAGGCACGGACAGGGGAGGAGAGAGAGGAGGAGGAGGAAGAGCAGATCAGTGAGAGCGAGAGTGAAGATGAAGAAAATGAAATCATTTATAACCCTAAAAATCTGCCTCTTGGTTGGGATGGGAAGGTAACTGAGACTGTCAGGCCTGGAGAAGTGGGAGAGGTCGACTCTGTGCTGCTCCTCTGTTTGAGCTGCTTTGCCATGTGACCTAATCCTCATGTCTCCTTGCTTGCAGCCCATCCCATACTGGTTGTATAAACTCCATGGTTTGAACATCAACTACAATTGTGAGATCTGTGGTAACTACACCTACCGAGGGCCCAAGGCGTTCCAGCGGCACTTTGCAGTAAGTGACATTCACTGCAGGAACAGTGTCTGAACCTGCTGGGTTCACACAGTCTTTGTGATGAGTCACTGGTGAGTCCCTGGGCTCTCTGGGCAGCACTTTTGCCATGTGGGTCTGGGCTGGTGCTGCAGGGCTGTGCAGCATCCCTGTACCATCCCTGCCCATTTGAACACCCATCCCAGTCCTCAGGTCTGATGCGTGCAGGGTGCCTGTTGATGGCTGGTGTGGTGTTACTGCCTGCAGGACAAGAAAATAATGGTTTTTTAGAGGACTGGTAGATTTGTACTTTGATAGAACATGTTGCACCCTGTTCAGATTTTAATGTTTTTTGTGCTCTTTGGCGTTGTGGAAGATGTGATGTTCCCTCTCACACTGATCTCATCTCTTTCCCCCAGGAGTGGAGACATGCCCATGGAATGCGGTGCCTGGGCATTCCCAACACAGCACACTTTGCCAATGTCACACAGATTGAGGATGCAGTCTCGTGTAAGTGGTGATGGCAGGAAAGGGAACATGTTAAAGAACATTGCCTTTCCTGAAGGACCTTGGCTTTGGACCTTGGTCTCATATCTCATCCTGAGCAATCGATTTAAAGTCTTGTTTGCTGCAATTCAGTGCCTTTCAGTAACCACACAGTGGAATGACAGCTTTGTAATGAATGTTGGATACATTCCTGGACTGATGAAGTGACCATGTTTTACAAGAAGGGAGGGAAAAAAACTCATGTGTATATTTTACTGAATCAAAAACAAGTATCTCAAGGGAAGTGTCATAGATCCTATTTAACTTTGTGCTTGCAGTGTGGGCAAAGCTGAAACAGCAGAAGGCTTCAGAGAGGTGGCAGCCTGATACAGAGGTGAGCAGTGTCCATGGGAACCCCTTGTTCCTGGGTGTGAGCAGTGTCCTTGTTCCACACCTGGTGCCTTTTCCTAAACCTCTGTTCCAAAGCCATTTTTCAGCAGTGTGCAGGGCAATGGTGGGAAGTAAAATCTGTAGTACATCCTGTAATGACATTGGCTCTGGATGAACTCTTCCCCCAGGACCTTCTGGCAGATCCAGTTCTTGTCTTCCTGTACAGAGGTTCTGGCAGGGTGCTCATGTTCAGGGGCTGCTCTTGGAGCTTACATTTGAGTGCTGTCTCTAAACTGTTGGTTCTGTTCCAGGAGGAATATGAGGATTCCAGTGGGAATGTGGTGAATAAAAAGACCTACGAAGACCTGAAGCGCCAAGGGCTGCTGTAGCTCTCCCCTGGTGAAGGATCATGTATCTGCAGATAGAGTGGATGTGGCAGCAGCTCTGACTTCTTCATTGTCTGGATTTTATATGTGCATGAATTTCAAGAATATGTGCATAGATTTCAAGAATACTTTATAGAGTCACTTTCTAGTAAGCCCCTTAGACTTGTGACATTGTTTTATATTAAAAAATACCTTGAAAAATAAAGTCATTCTAATTTAGGAAGTGCTGAGAGACTTGTCTTCTTTTGTGTGCTGGAAAAAAGAGATTTGATTATAGTGTGTTTAAAATGCCTTTTACATAGCTGTCAGAAGCAATTCCTTCTCTCATTTCCACTCTGATGGAAGTGTTTATGGTGAGGATTGACTCTGAAGCACATGGAAACTGTGCTGATGGATACTGGTCCTGTTTTTAGATCTTCCAGTGAACTTGTGGTTTTCTTTGCACTCCTTTACAAAACAAGCTCACCTGGCTTACAGGTCTGCTTTTACCTTGGGTCTGTCCTCCCAGGGAGCTTTGGCCATTGTTTTTTCCAGGGAATTCGCAACTGTGCTTCGTGTTCAGCTCTGTGGTGATTTCTCTGGCACTGCTCTTGGCCTGAATGACGTAGTAGATTGTGTGTAGATCCTTCTGTAGTGCAGGAGGATGGAGATGGGAACAGATTGTGTGCCTAGATGTGCCTCTTGTGGCTTCAGGAGTATCCATGGCCCGTGGTGTCACACTCGGGAGATGTTTCTACATGCCCCATGGATTAATGCTGCCTCAAGAATTGCAGGTCCATTGTGCAGAGACCACTCACATCACATGTAGCAGTGGCAGTTGTGCCCTCCAGTCCCCTGAGAGCAGTGGTGGCTTGTGTGACATCTCCAGCCTTGCAAGCCCTGTCTCTGTTGCTGTACGGGGCCATTTGTGTCTCTGCTGCTGTGGAGTGCATGTGACACTTCCCCAGGGGCTGGCAGGGGTGGGGCTGGGCTGTGGGGCAGGTGCCACAGCAGCTGCTCAGAGGTGCTCCAGTGCTGGCAGTGACTGCAGGTGTGTTGGGGCTTCAGGAATAGGCAGCCAGGTGAGTCAATGCTGCCAGGCTCTTTCCCTGCCTGGGGGGAAGGTTGTTCTGGGATGAGGCTGTGTCAGGCAGATGTTGGTTCCTTGCCCCCACTGGAGCTGGGCTGGGCTGGAACTGAGCTCAGTAAGGATGTCCAGAGCTGTTCTGGGTGGGGGCTGTGCTGGTTTGCAGGGTGAGGTGCCAGCTGGCACTGTCTTTTCTGTCACTGAGGGAATGGCCTTGGAGGTTTTGTGAGCTTCAGCCCCTGCAGGTCCTGGGGGAATGGTGACTCAGCCTAAATCTCAAAACAGGAGAGGAGTATTACCTTTCTCCTTGGAGAATTCAGCTTTGGAGTTGCATCTCCACCATTTCCTTAGCAAAACAAGTATTCATTTGGAATGAAAATAAAGAATGGAGAGCCGGGTCACATCTTTACTTGCAGCAACAGCAGCAAACTGCTTCATGGTGGCACTTTCCACTGTCACCCTGACTTCTCCTGGTAGCTGCCTGCAGGGCTGTGCTGCCTGTGAGCTCTGGGGAGGGTTGTTGCCACACCACCAGCACACACAGTTCCCCAGAGCTCCTGCTCCCCGTCAGCAACCGCTGCAACCTCGGTGGATTTGGGGAGTCTCTCAGGTTGTCCCGGGGCTGAGCACTGGAGGTAGAGCACAGGTCTGTACTGGGGTGTGTGCCCTGCACCTTGAGGCAGCAGCTCTGACCATGCCTCCTTTTGCCAGGTCTGAGTGCAGCTGCTGGTGGATAATGATGGCTGGACATCGATGGCTCGTCCCCCCCATTCAAGGTAATGGGGCTCTGGTGCAGCATGGAGAGGTGTGTCTGTCTGTCCATCCCCCATCCTGGGTCCATCGCTGCTTCAGTTATTGGGGGCTGTACCAGAAGCCTCCCTGGGGTGAAGGGTGACTGCTGGTCACCTGGGGCTTTGGGAAGGTGGAGGAGTATCCCTGCTTATCTGTTTCAAGGATGAGTTGTCTGTGCTGCTGGGGAGGCTCTTTGAGCTGTGGGTAAAGCAGATAGCAGGTGTGGTGGTCTCAGTCGCTCCCCCTCCTTTCCAGGCTTGCTGCTCTGCATCTTGGCTCTTCAACTCTGTCTTCAGGACTCTCTTGCCACAGCAGGTGAGTTCTGTATCACAAGGGGAAATCTGGGGCCTGCGGGAAGGGGGACAAAGACAGAGTGGTGCACCAGGGACATTGTGTTTGTCCTCTCCAGGCTGTGCTCTGTAGGACAGAGCTTCAGGACAGGTGAGGAACCTTTCCTCATGGTTTAGCCCCCATAAAAGCCTGTTATTCACAGGCAATATAGCTGGAAGTGGGAGGGAGAGGCTGTTGTAACATCTGTCCATAGTGCTGCTGTGGTGGGCTGTTGGCTCTGACCTGCTTCTTGGGCTGCCCAGTTGGTGGCTGCAAGTGGACCCTGTTGGGGACATTCTGTCACTGACTGCCATTTCACCTCCCAACCACAGTGTGACAGATGCTTCCCATAGGTCCCTCTGGACTGTGCCATGGCTCAGGAAAGGACACAGAGCTTACTGACCACGTTTTTCCTTGGTATTTCCTTCACCAAGCAGAAGTTTTGTGTTTTTCAGAGCACATCACAGCTGCCAACACCATGGTGATGGCCACCAAGAACATATCAATCACCACCAAGAACACCTTGGTAGGGGCAGTGACCACCAAGAAGACCTCATTGGTGGCTGTGGCCACCAAGAACACTTCAGTGGCCACCAAGAATGCTGCAGTGGTGGCAGTCACCAAGAATGCCGTGGTGATGGCCACCACCAAGAATGCTGCAGTGGTGGCCACTGCCAACAACACCTCAGTGGCCCCCAAGAACACCTCAGTGGTAGCCAAGGTCACCAACAACGCGTTGGCAGCCACCAAGAACACCCTAGTGATGGCCACGGCCACCATGAACACCTCAGCAGTCACCAAGAATGCCATGGTGATGGCCACCACCAAGAATGCTGCAGTGGTGGCCACTGCCACCATGAACCCCTCAGTGGCCACCAAGAACACCTCAGTGGTAGCCAAGGTCACCAACAATGCGTTGGCAGCCACCAAGAACACCCCAGTGGTGGCCACAGCCACCATGAACACCTCAGCAGTCACCAAGAATGCCGTGGTGATGGCCACCACCAAGAATGCTGCAGTGGTGGCCACGGCCACCATGAACACCTCAGCAGTCACCAAGAATGCTGTAGTGGTGGCCACTGCCAACAACACCTCAGTGGCCACCAAGAAGACCTCAGTGGTAGCCAAGGTCACCAACAATGCATTGGCAGCCTCCAAGAACACCCCAGTGGTGGCCACGGCCACCATGAACACCTCAGTGGCCACCAAGAACACCTCAGTGGTGGCCACAGCCACCATGAACACCTCAGCAGTCACCAAGAATGCCATGGTGGTGGCCACCACCAACACCTCTATGAAGGGAGCGGAAGGGAAAATGGTAAGGGAAGGAATGGAAAAAGGGATATTGCTGGGCCATTGCAGCCCTATGGACAGTGTCACTTGTCCAGCTGGTTTGTCACAAGATCCAGGAGTGCCATGGAAGCATCTCCTGTGGTGGAAGGGAGCACAGTGGGTGGCCAGGTGGGGGTGGTCCCTCCAGACAGTGAGGCTGTGGTGGGGGACAGCCCTGCAGTGCTGTGCCAGGAGGCTTTGCTGCAAGGTGACACCCTGGTGTCTCTCCAGCAAATCTGCCAGAGCTTTCAGTGCTCCGGAGAGAGGTGTTACCAGGATGAAGCCCATGCCAATGGAACAATCACCTGCCATAATGAGACTTACTGTGAGGTATGGAGATGCAAGGGGGCTGCAACAGGGAAAGCCTTCCCTTTCTTTATCTCAGGAATCCACAGTGCTTCATTAAGTCTGTGTCATTTTCCCATTTCCCATTTCTCTCTGACAGTCTGTCAGTTATTTTTGCTCTTTTATGATAGTACCTCTTCACACTCATCCTTCAACTCTGCCTGTTGCAGCTTTATCGTTTCTCCAGCACAAACTACACAGCCAGGTGCAGCAGCAGGTGTGGTGTGGAGCTGTGCAGGACCAACACCAGCGTGAGCAGGCAGCAGTGTGCCCTGGAGTGCTGCACTGGCCCACTCTGCCTGCGGCTCAACGCCAGTGCCTACGGTAGCAGCCGAGCTTTGTTCCGTGGCAGAGGTGGGAGATGGGTGGGCAGAACCCATCGTGGAGGGGCTGTGGCTGCATTGCTTCCTCTCTTTTGCCCTGGGGGCTTTGTCCTTGGAGTTGGGTGAGGGGCAGGGTGACCCTGGCAGTTCTGACCACACTGTGAGGTGTGCTGGTAAATCTGGCCGTGTGTGGCTGTGGAGGACCCTGTGTGGGCTGGGTGCAGCCTCACAGGGCTCCTCGTGTGTCTACAGGTGACCTGCCACCCACCACCGTGCCACTGACAACCACCACCACCACCACCACCACCACCCCTCGGCCTCCCCCCCAAAATGTAGGTACCACAGGAGCAGAGGCTGCTGCATCCATGGGTTCTGGGGTTTGTGGCTGCTGGGACGACTGAGCTCCCACCTGAGCAGGGGACAGAAAAAAGTCCCTCCTCCACATGCTTTATGGGGGAAAAACCTGACTCTGGAAGGGCAACAAATCCTGAATGAGCACTGGAAGTAAGGAGTCCATAAGGAGCCCTGTCCATCAGGCCTGCTCCCCAGCCCAGTGCTTGCATCAGCTCAGGCAGTTTGACTTGACCACGGGATGAGCTTTCCTGCAGCTGCATGGAGGGTGCAGGATGCACTGGGCTCTGCAGCCCCTTCCTAAGCCTAGTGGAGGGAAAGGTGCTTATCTTTGCAGAGCCCTGTCAAGAGGAAGGAAAAAGAGGCTAGAAACTTGCGTGCCCTGGTGGTCTTTCAGTAGTTTCTTTCAGTTTCAGTACTCCTTTATCTCTGGATCTAAAATGCCTAAGAGAGCAGATACCAACAGAACAGAAAGGGGTGGAGAGGAGCCCTCAGGAATGAAGGGCTGTCTGAAGTGCAGTTTTGTGTCCTGTGAGTCTGATGCACATATGGTGTTTCCCTGGTCCTTTCTCTCATAGGGCAAAGTGTGTGCAGTATTTTCCTGTCACGGGGACGAGTGTTTCAAAAGCAGGAAGACCATCACTAGATGCATTTTGGGACAGGACTTCTGTGAGGTATGGCCTGGGCTACAGAGCATTGTGTTCCTGTAATGTGAATGCTAAAGGCTTGGCATGACCCCCAGGCTAATGTCTCTCTCCTTCCAGATGAAGAAGATGGGCTTGAATTACATGGCAGGATGTAGCAAAGCCTGCAAGGCTGCCAAACCAGTCTGTGCTGGTGGGATGAAGGCTGCCTGTTACCAGGAGTGCTGCTCAGCCACCCCAAAAGCCAGCTGTCTGAAACTGGATGGCAAAGTTCACATCAATAGTGCCGGGCAGGTGACACTGGCCCCGCTCTTGTTGGTCATATCATGTGGGGTGGTCCTTCTCCTGAATTACAGGGTCTCCACTTCCCTCTGGAGTTAGACAGCAGCTGGGAGGCTCTGCAGCCTCTCCTGCAGCAGAGCTCTGCAGCACTCAGTAGGTTCCTGCTGCTCTCTGACTTCAGCCAAGGTTGTTAGCAAATGCCCTCTGTACTGTCCCTGTCCCACGAACAAGGTGTCCAAGGCCCTCTGCCTCTGCTCATGGGCAGCTGCACACTCTTGGGGGTCACTGTGCTTGACTTGATGGCTGCCCTGCACAAGACTCTGCTGTTGATCCTATACCCCACTCTCAAGCTACACTCTGAATCCTGCACCATCCCAGAATGGGTGAGTCCTGGCATTTCAGTAAATTTTAAATACTTGAAAACAGGATTCCCCCTCTGTGTCCAGAGGAAAAGCACTTAATCTATGCACTCAGAAAGCTA
>JAWWMJ010000085.1:2732417-2743136 GCA_035047045.1 Vireo griseus
CGTCTCTGAGGTAGAAGTTGAGACTGTGGGAACTGGAATCATGGGGAGGATGGTAAGAATGGTAACTGTGCATGAGAAGGGGTGAGATTTGAAAGAGCCTCCCTCTTTGGATGCAATGGTTATTCCTCCAGCTAAGGGCTGTGGCTGCCTGTAGAAGCAGATCATCCTATCCCTGTGTCAGCTCAGGGCACTGGGAGAGTGCCAGGTGTTCGCTAATGTTCAAAGCAGTAATCACTAATCAGGATTTTCAGCCTATTCCTTCCTCCGTAATTAAATGATCTGTCTCAAAGTCTTCTGGCTTGTCCACTGCTAGTAACTCATCTCCAGTGTAGAAGCTCCTGACCAATGTCTTTGTCTTTATCTTTCAGGGTAACAAAGGTGGTGTTGCCATCAGGTTCAAATTCCATAACACCAGCATGTGCATTGTGAATTCTCACCTCGCAGCTCACACGGAGGAATATGAGCGGAGGAACCAGGACTTCAAAGACATCTGCTCTCGGATGCAGTTCTGCCAGCTGGATCCAAATTTGCCTCCTCTCACTATTGGCAAACACGAGTATGCTTCCCATTTGGCTGTGGGAATTACGGCATGTGCAAGGGAGCACCCTGTGAATGTGCCAGGGGGTGAGGAGGGGGCTCAGTGGCATAAACATCATCTGGAAGGGCCAGAAATGCTTCATCTGGTTCGGACAGGGCTCACCCACACAGTTCTGACAGGTCACTTGTCACCTTATGCCTTGTTTTATTCTCAAGCCTGGGGTGGGAATGGGGCAGGAATAAGCACTGACTTTCCCAGCTGTGGAATTCAGTCACTGTGGAATAATAACAGCACCAGTTATGAAGGGATAGTGACAAACATGCAGAACAGTGATTAATAACATCAGAAATAGAAAAGGTAGCTTCTCTTTGAAGTTTTCACTCTCATCAAAGGGGTTGTGATGGGGAGAGGCCTGGAGCTGCTGCCCACAGCTGGCAGCACTCTGGGGCAGCTTCAGGCCTCTGCACATTCTGGTGTATGCTCTCTTTCAGTGTGATCCTGTGGTTGGGGGACCTCAACTATCGGCTGGAGGAACTGGATGTGGCAAGAGTGAAGCAGCTTGTAGAGGAGAAAGCATTTTTAGAGCTTTGCCAGTATGACCAGGTACTGAGGTCTCACCTACCTGCACATGGTGCTAAGGGTGCTCAGTACAAACCACACAACTCCTTGGCCATTTCTGTGCTCAGTGTCTCCCTTTTACTCCATATGGAAATTGTGCTTGAGCTTATCTAAAGTTAAAATTTTCATCTTTTCCTCATTTGTAGCTGAAGAGGCAAATGAAGGCAAATGCAGTCTTTGAAGGCTTCACAGAGGGAGAGATCTCTTTCCAGCCAACATACAAGTATGATGCTGGCTGTGATGACTGGGACACAAGGTACAGTGATTGTCTCAGATGTGGTGCTACAAATGGCTGATGTTATCACTGAAGGAAGTAAAAACAAGGCTAAAAAAATGTCAGGTCTAATGGCTGTAAATAGGAACGGTTCTGAGATTATTTCTGGTTGTCTCCCATCACTCCAAAATTCATCTCCTGTTTACGTCTATTAATGTTGTTTTTCTCCCACAGCTATTTGTCAGATATTCCTAATATTTTTTCCCAGTAATAATCCTATTAGGTTTCCTCTTAAGAGGTGTACAAAGTTAATTAATCCTTTTAGCCAGTTTAATTATTTTTTTGTTTGGGTTTTTTCCCAAGCAAAATTTTTAGGATCTCATTTTTGCTGATCTCTCCTGTACCTGCTCAGGTGAGACCAACCAGGGCTGACATGGAGTCAGCTGTGTTTTTCTTCAAAAGCCTGTGAGAACCATCTTTCTTGTAATGCTCTGTACACAGAGCAGCTCCTCTAGTCTTAGCAAACCAGGAGCTTCAGTTGCAAGTGCAGAAATTAAATCTGTGCAGCTGTCAGTGAAAACAGTAAATGCAAACTTTGAAGGTAGAGCCTGAGTTTTTATTTTTCATGGCTCTGAATAAAAATACCTGGGTATTGCTTTGTACATTAATTGTATCTTGGACCTTTAAAGAAGTAGGAAGTAAAGCATGCACTAGAGATACCTTATAGTAGACACTCAAAGTTTTTGTATCTATGCAAATAAACTGTTAAAAATACCACTTTGATAGAGAATGAGCTGCAGGCCATGGTAGGAAACCCTGATCTCTGGGCAAGCAGTGTTCTGCCCCACATTGTTACTGCATCTGAACTGTGCCTGGAAACGGAGATTTTTCCCTCTGTTTTAGTGAGAAGTGTCGTGTTCCAGCGTGGTGTGATCGGATACTCTGGAAAGGGCAGAACATCACTCAGCTGAGCTATCGCAGCCACATGGCTCTGAAGCTCAGTGACCACAAGCCAGTGAGCTCTGTGTTTGATATTGGGGTAAGTATGTCAATGCTGGGTGATGTAACTCTGCTGACCTCATCCCTTGGGTGCTGATTTCTCTCTCCTGATTTTATGGTATCTGCAGAGAGCAATGGCTTGAAAGGTGGGCTGGATCAGATATGGAGATGGGATTGTTGTTCATAGTAAGCAAGGGTTGTGTAAATGATACTGCATTTAAGCTGGACAAGGCCTGAATGTCTGTCAGTGTTCTTTGGGAACACAGTAGTGTGTTGTCAAACTTCTTATTTTTTCTGAGGAGAAGAAGGCTGATCTTGTACTGACTGAGTGACTATTGCTGGTTATGGCAAGTCCTTTACTGTTGGGTCATGAGAAGATCTTGGAGATTAGTGCTCCAAGCAGCTCTGCCCACTCCCTGTGTTGTATGCTCTAGTGTGCTGCTAAAATCAAATTACTTCCTATATTTCCAGCTGTGTTCCAGCTGTCCTGCAGAGGCACAGCAAATGCTAGCTGGTGCAGTGTGTGTCCTTTTCAGGTGAAGGTTGTGAACGAGGAGCTCTATCGAAAAGCCTTTGAGGAAATAGTCCGCTCCCTGGATAAGCTGGAGAACGCCAACATTCCCTCCGTGACACTGTCCCGCAGAGAGGTAGGGCATGGTCATGTGCCAGCACTCCCTAAAGGAACTGAGCAACCCTAGACCCCAGCAGTAGAAGATGGATTCTAGGTCCTGGGGTCTGGTTCCAAAAAGTAGAATATTTTGACTTCCAGCTGCTCTCTGTTTACAAGCCCTAGGAATCTTTGTTCCTGTTTAGATGCCAGTGAATTCCATTCACAGTCCAAGGCTGAAACACAGGGTGTGTCATTCCCTGAGGTGGGAAGAGAGAAAGTAAAAAGGTGGTTTGTGACCCTTGCTCTGACTTGTGCTTTCAAACATAAAATGTAAAATTGTAGGGATCTGGAGAAGGTCACAAACCAGCATTTGCTTTGTGTGTTGGGACTATAAAGATAAGCCTAGGAGACATTTGAGGCTACAGCTATCTTGTTCTCAATTTTATTATAGTTATTTGAGAGGAGCATTTGTTTTAAAGGGCCGACTGTCACAAAGGACTTTGGTATTCAGAGTAAGCAAGTGTGATCCTATGCAGTCCTGGAAGAGATGAGGTGTGGGAGCAAGGGGTTAATCCAGTTGTCTTGCTGCTTAATAATTAAACCATAGGACAGGAATTGCTGCTCAGCAAGGTGGAATTGGCTGATGATGTTGACTGATATTTGTTTCTAGATCCATTTTGAGGATGTTAAATACATGCAGCTGCACGTAGAGAGGTTTACAATCCGCAATGGCCAAGTGCCCTGCCAGTTTGAATTTATCAGCAAACCAGATGAGAAAACCTACTGCAAGGAGTGGCTGATTGCTAATCCCAGTAAGGGCTTCTTGCTCTCAGGTGAGTCCCTCCTTGATTGTCTCATGTTAATGAGCTGATATTGTTGCCTTCTGGCTTAGTTTCCTCTACACTTCTGAAAGTGCTGTGCTTGTTTTCAGGCTGTTGGTTTAATACTGGTTGTAACTGAGTCTGGGTTTTTTATCATTTGGCAGATGCTGAGATCACAGTTGAGCTGGAGGTGTTTGTCAATAAATCAACAGCTACTCGCTTAAACTCTGGAGAGGAAAAACTTGAAGATATCTTAGTCTTACACCTTGTCAGAGGGAAGGATTATTTTCTATCTGTAACAGGCAACTATTTGCCAAGTTGCTTTGGGTCTCCCATCCATACACTGTGTTACATGAGGGAACCAATCCAGGACATGTCAGCAGAATCCATTCGGAAACTTGTGAGTTAAAGACAAGATTCCCTTCCAAACACACAAGAGCATTAAAACTAGATGCTAAGGCCTGTCTATCTTTATTAAAAAGTCTCAGTTCTCAGGTATACGCTTTGTGAAGTATTTTTACAGAGCTGAATAAGAACTTGGCTAGCTACCTTTTGTTTGTCTCCCTCCTGCCCACACTGCCCTCCCTCAGACCCTGATGCCAGTAGACATGAGTGATGATCCTGCCCAAGCTGAAAAGCCTATGGAGATCCCAAAAGAGCTGTGGATGATGGTGGATCACTTGATTCGCAACGCTTCCCAGCAGGTTGGCACTGGAAACACAAAATGAGATGTTTGCATTAGGTTAAATTTTGAAGAAGATACTGGTGATAGCAATTGCTGTGAGCTGGGTGTGTTTGGCCAAAGGCTGTGGGAGATAAGGGATCCTGATGCCCCAGGTTGTACTGTTTGGTGCTAGTGACTGTGTCCAGGCATCAGCAGTGTCCTCCTGCACTGCTCTCACTGCAGTGCCACAGCCTTCCTAGAGCTGTTTGTGCTTGTGAGACTTGGGTGATAACCCCCAATTTGAAAAGATATTCCAAGCAGATTATAAGGACATTGTTCTATTTACCCAAAATTCTTCTGTTTTCTTTGGACTGATAAAGGGTTGTCTTTGCAGGAGGACCTGTTTCAGCAGCCAGGCCTCAGATCCGAATTTGAGCAAATTCGAGACTGTTTGGACAAGGGAATGTATGATACTCTCTGTATCCTTTTAGACTGATGTCCAGGAAGGCTCACTATGTCAAAGTGACCAAAACTGAGAGAGGTTTTTAAGTTACTGTCTCTCCTCCTGGGGTAACTGAGCTCTGCATTTCCTCATGGCTCCACATCACCGCTCCGAAAGCCTCTGCTGAGTCCTGACAACATCAGTGAATTACACAAACGTCCAACTGCCGACAGCAACAGCTTGTGTGGAGGCCAGGGGATTAACCCAGAGCTCTGAGCTGTAGGCAGAGTTCTGGGACACCTAACCAAAAGTTCATTCATGTTTCAGCAGAAACAGGACCAGCCTAGATTGTGCTGTGCTCTTCCTTAACCACATTTGGATCAGTGGGCAGCAACCACTCAGTGGCAGAGGCCCTGCTGCTCTTCCTGGAGAGCCTGCCCGAGCCTGTCATCTGCTGCAGGTTCTACAGCTCCTGTCTGGAGAGCACCAGCAACTATGCACTGAGCTGCCAGGTAGTGCTGGCTTCCCTGAGGGGAGCTCCAGCTCCAATTCCACACACAGAGGAGGCAAACTGTCCTCTGCTACACCAGTCACGGGGTTTTGCTCTCAGTAACTTAATCATTTCTTAATAGAAAGGATCTGGAACTGGTGATTCTGGGTTGTGAAGAGCTGTTGGCACTGCAGATGGGGATGTTGGGAGTAGGTGCAGCTGGAAGCCATTGCTGTGTCTGCAATATAACTGTTGGCATTTTCCCTCCTCAGATTATCTCTGACCTACCAGCATGCCATAAAAATGTATTTGAATATCTGATGGCATTTCTACGAGAACTACTGAAGAATTCAGGGAAAAACCATTTGGATGTGAATATTCTTGGTAAGGCATGCAAAATAACCCTCTCTGTTCAGAGGGGCTGCACAGTTAGGGCAACAAAACACTTCATAGCTGAGTGCAATCATGGCTTGTACTGCTTTGAACCTTTTATTATAAAAGTGAATAGTCCATAGAAAAGCAGGAGCCTGGGAAGTGACCCAGAGATGTGGGGATGATCAGCTTTATCTCATTCCAAAGCCAGGCACTGTTCCCTGGGGTTGGGGTTGGTGGAATGGCCTTTGATGTCCTGCTGCTACCACTGGGCTCTCACTGTGTGGCTTTTTCCTGCAGCCAGTGTGTTTGGTGGCTTGTTACTGCGACCTCCTCCTGGACATCCCACGCCTGATATAGCTGAGAAGAGGAAAGCTCAGCAATTTATCCATCAGTTCCTTGTGAGAGAAGATGATTTACCATGAATATCAGATGCAGTTTAATCTTTTAGACATTGAAATTACTGTAAAAATATTTTTTGTACATTATACTGGCACTTTTTTTTTGATATCACAGTATTTTATACAATCTATTGCTTTTGAAGGCAGAGATCAGGCAGTTTGACACCTGATTTATGCTGTAAAGGATATAAAGTTTCTCAATAAGCTGTACGTAGACAAGTAAAAAATATGAAAGCTGATATTTACACTATATTTTATTTAACTTGTTAAGAAAATGAGAATTTTTAAGTTCCTGCTATTTAAATAAAAAAAAAAAATCCGGAGCCTTTTCCCGGCCCCCTGCCCGGTGTCCGTGAGGCGTGCGCGGCCGCGCGGGGGCGCTGTGCTCCGCCCGCCCTCTTCCTCCCGTCATCCCCCGCGGCGGGCGCGGTGCTCCCGGCGGGCCGCGCGCGACCGGAAGCGGAAGTGGGTCGCGGCGATCATGGTGCCGCTGGGGCGGGGAAGGAGCTGCCGCCGGCACCCGGTGAGCGGGCGGGGGGCTAGGGGGACAGGGGAAGGAGGAAGAACGGGCTCAGCCGGACTAGTAGGGTTCGCACAGGCACCAATAGTGGCTTTCCGTGGGACCGGGCCGGGGGGGGGTGGTTAGTGCCGTGCTTGGGGCGGGACCGCGGTGCTCGGCCCGGCCCGGCCCCGCCGGCGGCCGCCCTGGGGCTGTGCCTGTGAGCGGAGCGGGGCCTGGGCCGAGCCGCCTGACCCTCCCCGCCCGTCCTTGTGTTGCAGATGAGCCGTTCTGGCCGGAGCTCCCGGTAGCGCGGTGAGAGGCGCGGAGCCATGGGCGAGAACAGCCCCGAGGGCAACGCCATTTACTATGAAGTGGAAGAAGACGACTTAGCCCAAGATGACAATATGATGAGGTTTGCTGACAAAAACGGGCTGGTGTCCTCCTCGTCCGGGACGGTCTATGACAGGACAACTGTGCTCATAGAGCAGGACCACAGCGTGCTGGAAGATGAGGAGGATGAAGGACAGTGTGGTGATCACTTGCCTTTTTTACCGGAGGGTCATGAAGAAGGATTTCATTTAATAGCAGATCATGAAGGAATGTCACAGGGTTATGTGCAACATATTATTTCTCCGGATCAGATTCATCTAACAATAAATCCTGGTTCAACCCCCATGCCAAGAAACATTGAAGGAGCAACACTCACTTTGCAGTCTGAGTGCCCAGAAACCAAGCGTAAGGAAGTGAGTAGCTAAATGTTATTGTGGGTTTTATGTGCTCTTCTGACCTTAAAGACATTGAAAATGTGCTTGGCCAAGGTTGTTTTTCGGGAGGCAGGCAGTAGTTTTGCTTGGTTTTAAGGATTTTTTGCAACAGAGTGAATTGCCCTCCACTAAATCTGCTCTCGTTGTCATCCCCAGTTTCGCTGTGTGCTGCAGAGAACCATGTCCCAGCAGAGTTGCCAGGGCCATCCCTTTTCCCTCTGACACCACCTGCTGCTGCCCTAGGAACATGCCAGAAAGCACTTTGTGGCACTGGATGGCAGGAGGTGTGGCACTGACACACGTTTGTGTCAGTGATATGTGTAATTTTAGAGGTCTTCTGGTTTTCTTCTGGTTGGGTCATTATTTTGTGAGTTCAGAGGTAGCTGAAACAATCTGAGCTGTTACTCTGGGATTGGCCACATTCTCAAGAAAAGCACATTCAGGTCACAGTTAAGGGCCAGGCCATTGCTGGGAGCTAGAGTACCAAATATTGGATGCCAAACTTTAAATTACTTGTAGTTTTATTGTGTCACAGGGAAACTGTGAGAAGAGGGAATCTTTAAACTGCCATTTGATGTATTTTGAAAGCTCAGGTCAGCCTGTGTGGTTAAAATAAAGTTTACTCTCAATTCTGTTTCCCTGATGAATTCTGTCTGGACTCACAGTGGTGAGGGCTTGTCCTGGGACGACTCTTCTTGGGTGCAAGAGCAAAGGGAAGTTGGCAGCTTAGTGCTCCTTTTTTGGCCTGCCTGAGTTATGTGAGGGATCATGAGTCCAAGTGTCTGTGCCAGTGTCAGCAGTAGCAGCATCAACTACTTGAGTAAGTAAGAGGGACAGTGCTGCAGCACTGAGCCCTGCTTGTCACTCTGAATCCTGTCCATCGACAGAGAACTGTCACCATCATGGCTGAGTTGGGGGAGCTGTGTCAGCCCTGACCTGTGTCAACCTTCTGGACTATGGTGTATTCAGTGAGCCTGTTTGAGTCTCCTTTTGTCAGTTATTCACGTTAGCAGGTGCTGCAGCCTGTAGCTGCTGAAGTAATTAAGTTTCTCTATCAGTCTTGCATGTACTTTCTCTCCTCTTTGTGGGACCCTGAGCTGCTCCCAGAGCAGGGGTTGAGAGCAAAACACAGTCAGTGACTGCATGTGCAATTAAACTGGCTTTATTTTTTCACCCTTACTTTTTAAAGAAGGCTTGGATGGAAGCTGTGGAATTTCCTAATGAAATCCTTTATGTGGATTTGTTTTCCATTTCTGGAATTAATTTTCCAGAGCAGGGGGCAATGATACCATAATGTGAAAGCAGTAGCACTGAGACCTGAGCTCGTGTGAAAGTTCTATCTTGTGAAACATCTCTTTGCTTGCTGTTTCAAAGGTCTGATAAGTTGTCTGGAGGTGGGGAAAGGAAAGCTCTCAAGCTCCCAAACATCTGGCTTATCTCTGAAAATCAGCAGTGTGGTTCTTTGGTACTTCTAAAATGTCTGCAGCAGTTTTAATACTTGAGATAACTGTTTTAAAATCTTAAATTTTCAGGTCAGTCTTAGACATTTATGAAGCCAAAAAGGGGATTTTGCACTTTAGTTACCTTTTGCTTTTTTTTGTTCTGTTATATGTCTCTCACTGTAATTGTGTTGGTAAGAACAAACATGATTACAGTTTCTTATTTCTAATTCAGTTATTTTTTGTTCAGTGATGACACAGAAAAATTAGCCATTTAGGAGGAGTGTTATAAGTTCAGGAGAAGTTAAAGGCAGATGGAGCAGTTACTCTAGACTTTGAACCAGGGTGTGAGGCTCCACTTTGTCCAGCCCTGTTGGCTGTTGCACAATGAGCTTCCATTTCTGAGGTAAATGCTGGATTACAGCTCTTCCAATGTCCCCCTGGCAGAGGCAGCAGCTGACTGTCCCTGGCCAAAAGCCACAGCCTCGAAGCACCTTGGCCCTGTCCTGCCTGTCTGGGGTTTGGCCTCTGCTGCCTTGTTTGTTTTCTGTTGTGCTTGGGTGCTGTGGCAGCATGGAGCTCTTGCTGCTGTACCTGCGAGGCTTTTAAATCAATCTCTGATGGTTTTCTGTGTATAAGCAGTGTGCAGTGTTTTGATGTGCTGATGTGAAAAGGGAATTAAATGCTGTGGTGCTTCACAGAAAGGTTTGTTTTGCTCAGAACGTGGTGGTGATATTGCTGCTGTCTGTGGTGTGCTTGGAAGGATTCGTGAAATAAAGATTTGGCCTTTATTTGGCCTTTAGAGGGAAGGGAGCACTGCAAGACAAATGTTAGAGTTCAGGCCATTAAACTGATGTGTCTACTGCCACCTTCCCTTACAAATGGGCAGTGACAGCTGGGAACCAAATAGCTTAATCTATAATTAATATTGTCCTTTTTCTTCTAGACCTAAATGTAAACACCTAGAAAGCTTAACAGAACCCTTCCTTCATTTTCAGGTAGTTCCTGCCTGTGTCAGATCTCTTGTGTACCATGGGAATTACTGGGGAGAATGTTCTGTAAAGTGTTAATTTCCAACTGCCTTAAAGGTGTAACAGGGAACATTTACTTCACAAACTACATTTACAACACACACAAATTGTACTGGATCTGGTGATCCTGGGGGAGGATGATGGATCCTCCTTATGTAATAAAATGTGTTTTCTGATGTTGGTGTGTTACTGGTCTGTGTTGTGGCTGGCTCAGCACAACCAAACTTCCTAACCACATTGTAACCATGCTGTAGTTATTGGGCATTTAGTGGTAACTTCTGCCAGAATCGATCTGTAAATTAATGGCAAATTGCTTTAGAGTGAAATGACTGTTTCCTTCTCTGAGACTGCTGAGTGGCTACTTAAAAATGTGAAGGGATGAATTCCCTGTTTCCCCTGGCAGGCAGAAGCTCAGCCATGACCAGGACAGCTGGGCTCCAGCATGCCTAACAGAGACTGGGAAATGCAAAATGTTTCCCCTTCCTCCTCCTTCCCCAGCTCTCCATACTGAGCATCACGTGGTCTGGGATATCCCTGGATCAGTCAGGGACCCAGTCGTGTCCCCTCCCCACTCCCTGTGTACCCTTAGCTCCTTGCTGGTATGGTGGAATGAGAAGCACTAAAAAAATCCATCTCTATATCATCAGCTCCATGTTGAGCAGAAATCCAGAACATGCCCCATACATGTGAAGAAAATTAACTCTACCACAGCCAAACCCAGCACATTATGGTATTTCTGTGCTCTGTGTAGAGGTTTCTTGTATGTCTCACATTCTTTAACATTCTCCAAATACAAAGGTTTTATTGAGGCCAG
>JAWWMJ010000085.1:2757814-2773403 GCA_035047045.1 Vireo griseus
GCGCCCGCCTGGTGCTGCTGCCGGCCGGCGGCGGGGCCCGGCCCGACCCTCACGGGGAACCGGCGGAGGAGGAAGGCTGGGCCAGCGGCGGGAAGCCCCCAGTCGAGCTAGGCTGGGCCGGACCGGAGGGTGGAGGCCCCGGCCGGCGGAGGCAGGTGCCGGGTCCCCCCGCTGACGCCTGGTGTCGCGCAGGCTGGAGGGAGGCGGTGGCGGCCGCGGCCGGTGCTCTGCAGGCGGGCGGGCTGGTGGCCGTCCCCACGGACACGGTGTACGGCGTGGCCTGCCTGGCCCAGGACTCGGCCGCCGTGCGCAGCATCTACAGCCTGAAGGGGCGGAACGGTGCGAAGCCGCTCGCCATCTGCCTCGGGGACGTGGAGCGGCTCTACAGGTGGGCGAGGCCGGGCCGTGGAGCCCGCGGGGCTGCCCGGAGATGCCGGCGGGGTGCAGCACCTCCTCTCGCCGACCGGGAGCCTCACGGAAGGGATGGGAGGGCCGTACCGGAGCTGCCCGAGGTGCAGTGGCCCGGCCGACACCGTGTGCACACCCTGATGCAGCTGTCTCTGGCCCTGCAGGTACTGCCACGTGAATGTTCCCGACGAGCTGCTGCGGGACCTGCTCCCGGGACCAGTGACCCTGGTCTTGGAGCGTTCAGAAGAGCTAAATAAAGACTTGAATCCATTCACATCGGTAAGTCAGGGCTACAGGCTTCGGGGGCAGGGGGTTGTTTTTGTGCTGCTGCTGTAACATTTGTCCTTATCTGTGCCCAGGAGTGCTCCCTGTGTTGTCTTGCTCCCTGTGACTGACATGGACATGGTATAAACCAGTGTTAGGGCCTGACTTAAGGCTTGTGTTATTGCTGGTTCAGCAGATGTAGATCTGTCAAATCTCTAGAGCTTCAGCTTTAAGATAAGAGAGCTTTAGGCAATGCAAAATTAAAAACCAGTTTCTGTGTGTAAAACCCTTCTCTCTTTCCTTGCAGCTGGTTGGTGTTCGCATTCCAGACCACCCCTTCATGAGAGACCTGGCACGTGCCTGCTCAGGACCGCTGGCTCTGACAAGCGCCAACATCAGCTCCCACGGCAGCACTCTGACCGTGCTGGTGAGGTTCTTTCATCCCTCAGGGATGTCACTGCAGCAGTTTGGCAGAGCCCCAGGCTCTCTCAGTTGAACTCAGCTTTAGCAGTAAACCAAGAGTTGCTCTGTTGCTATATTTTTATTTTATTTAAATGATACTCACAAACCACTGTCAGGACTGTTAACCCACAGCTCTCTTGCAGGAATTCCAGGACTTGTGGCCTCAGTTGTCCTTGGTCATTGATGGAGGCCCCATAGGAAACATCCAGAGCCCCGAGTGTCGCTTGGGGTCAACTGTGGTTGACTTATCTGTGTCGGGGAAATTCTCCATCATCCGGCCTGGCTGGTGAGTGTAGCTGGGGCTTTTCCTTTGCTTTAAATGAAACAAAGCTTTTGGATAGGGCTGGGTCATGCATTGCTTTGCTTTGTTTTGCTCTGCTTTGTTTTGTTTGCTTTGCATCACTTCGCACAGCAGTTCCACCTTCTTATTAATGTTAAGCTAATTACGAGCACACACAGAAATCCTCAAGAGCTCTCAAATTCCCCTTTCTCACGGCTTCTGTGTGAAGCTGTAGTTTCTGGAGTTCATGTTCTGCTTGGTTCTAAGTGCAATCCTATGTCTCACCGATTGCTCTTCCCCAGAAAATGCAGTTTAATGCTCCAAACCCTTCGTTCTGATGGCTCTGTTTCTCCCTGCAGTGCACTAACACCCACAGTTGACATCCTGAAGAAGAAGTATGGCTTGATACAAGAATCTTCCTAACCCTTGGGACTGGGAGCTGGTGGAGCTGGGCACTGTGTGCCTGTGCACTCAGGAGTGGGTGATCATGGCCTTGTTTAATAAGGTCAATGAGTTATGTCAAGGTAAATAAAAAAAAGACTAGAAAACCCTTTTCTGACCTCTTTGTGCTGCTGTATTGTTCCCTAATGTCTGTTCTGTTATCCTGATCAGGCTTTATGAATACAGTGATTGTGAAAGTTAAACCATTGTCAGGATGGTGTGGGGAAGGCCCTGCGTGCCCCACCCACTTCTGAGTGCTCATCCTGTGCCATCTGCACTGGAAGGAAAGCAGACATGCAGTAGAGGGGTTTGGAGCTTTGAGGGTGTTACAGCTCTGGTGTTCTCTGGCTGCTTTTCTCTGTTCTAAAAGTGATTGAAACTTACTACTGAGATGAAACTGTCAGTGCTTCTGAAAATTCACAGTGTTCAGATAACCTAGGCTAGACCTGCTCAGAACAATCTGTTTCCTCCTAATGCAGAGAATGAAATAAGCTCTTGGCGTAATGACCTTCCTCCGTTTAAGTGTAGAATTCTCTATTGATTTTGCTCTGAAATGGTGCTAAGCTGAAGGAAACTGAACGGATGAAAGTGTCCACTGGTATTTATCATTGATCGAAAAGTAAAGCTGTTGGGAAGCAAGGATGGGGCAGCACAGGGTGTGGAGCCAGGATCCTTTTCCTGGGTGGAGCAGCTCCATCGGGGTCCCCAGCACTACCCGTGGGATGTGTGTAGTGAGCAGGGCCTGTGCCAGGGCTGCTCCCCTCCCTGCACCCAGCCCTTGCACAGCCTGTGCTGGGATGGCTTTTCCCAATGTCTCGAGGGCCATGGAGGAGTTTTCTGTTGTTACTGCTCACAAGCAGCTATCTCAGGCACTGTTAATGGATTGTACTGCACACACAGCTGACTCCAGACTCATCATTGCCTCTCTGGAGCTTCTGCTATAAAATTCCCAAAGCACCAGGCTGGGTGAGTTACTGTCATTTGTATTGTGAGTGCATGAGGGATCTCTGGCTGGTTCCTCTGCTCTGCATCTCTGCTCTTACCTTGCCTTTCCCAGTCAGGTGTCCTGGGGGATGGAGAGGCTGAAGGAAATCAGAGGGGTCACTTCCTTTTGCCTTGTCCTGCCCATGTGTCCCCACAGTGTGCACTGCTCTGAGCAGAGGGTCGGTGTAGTAGAGGGGACAGTGGGGCACTGGGGGTTCCTGGGTGGGCAGTGGATCTGGGCAGGTGACTCCACATCCCCCAGTTCACATGGGCACTGAGCAGAGCCAGAACTGCTGCCCTGGTGCCCCCACACCTGCAGGCTGTTTGGGGGCTCGCTGTAACCTCCCACCACGGTGAGCAATTTCCCTGCTGGATCTGCACAGTGAGCAACCCCTGCCTCATTCCTCAGCTCATCAGCTATTCATAGATCCTTGCTGGGCTATTGTAGTGCTCATCCATCACTCACACGCACCATTCACTTTCCAAATGTTTCCTGTTTTCCCACTGATGTATTTCCCTGCTCAGACAAGCTGATCTTGCACCATTGATAACCTGGTGCAGCTGTGCCCCTGCCCTCTGTGCTGGCAGAGGTACTTGGCTCTGCCCTGCTCCAGTGGAGTAGCTGAGCCATGGTCACGGATTAAACCATGCAGCTGAGGGGCCTCCAGGAGCTGCTTCCCTGGCTGCAGCAGGTCTTCCTCCTCCCCTTAGGGACTCTGAAACATGCAGGTGGAGCTGGTGCCCTCACAGCCAGGAAGGATGCTTCTTTCCTACAGCTGGGTGGGGAGTGATACTCCCCCAGGTGAGACACAGCCCTAAGGAAGAGCAGCCTTGCCTGAATGGGACTGGCTCTGGCGTCTGCTCTGGGATGCCAGGAGCTTCATCTTGGCCACAGCCTGGACTGGCATTTGCAAGCAGCCTTGGTGGGCAGAAAACTGGAGAAATATGTCACCTTCTCAACTGGTGCCTCTGTTCATGGCTCATTCCCTGCTGTTAGTGTTCAGTGTCCCTGCAAGTGACAGCTTTATTTGTACCACCAGCATCAAGAGGATGAGCCATGTATCAGGCATGGGTGAAAGGGCTAGTGCTGTCATTCCCTTGCAGAAACTGCAGGCACTAAATTCCCTCTTTCCTCTGGCTTCTGGCTGTCTGCAGGGCACTGAGCTGTCAGCACGATGTGCTTGGCACCAGCTGAAGTGACAAGCCTGTGTATCAGCATTGGGGCACTGTCAGCACCCCTGGAATGCACCAGCATGGAGCAAATCTAGGATTTGTTGCTTATTCAGGTGTCCTTGGTACTTCCCAAACTGGGACCCTGGTGCTACACTGAGTGACTGTGGAGCCCCATGTGCTGTGGGCAAGGCACATGGTAGTGGGACCACCAGGACACAGGGACCTGTCTGCTGGGACATGGTGAAAATACACCCCAGCCCAGCCAGGACACGGGGATCAGACACAGCTCCTGCTGGAATGGAAAGTTACATTTGGAAATCTGGTAGATTGGACTATAAACACCTTCATAAACCTACTCACACACTAGGGTGACCCCTGTGTTTGCAACCCTTGTAGAAATCACACTGGCGTGAGCACTGAGAGCACAAGATACATGGTTTGCATTTTAATTAGCACTTGCCCTGCAAACAAAAGTGCATCTGTAGAACCTCACTAGCAGAGCCAGTTCAAACTTGGGGAGCAATGGTTCAAACAAGCAACACCAGGCCAGGCTGCCTGGGCCAGGGTTGGTATTGGAGGTGAAGCTGCTTGGTATCTGATCCTTTCCAGCCCTGTTGGAGCTGTTGGGAATGCTGCTGTCAGAGGAATCCAAGAGCCCTAACCAGGGAGAGGTTTTCATCTATCACTGCAACCAGAGATCTGTGATGCTGCTAATACTGCCCTCATTCTGCTTCCCAATACAATGAAAATCAGACTTGGGCTAATTAAGCTGGAAACACAAAATTGCAATTTGCAGCTGATTAAGTCTTTCAAACAATATTTATGTTAATCTTCTTCGGATTTATTTTCTTGTAATGCCCTGAACTAGGAGGTAATCTCTGCCTAGAGTGGGAGTGCAAAATGTAGCCAGGGAGGATGGCTTTTGTTGGTGTGGGGCTCTGGGGGAGATGGGCATACCCCAGGTCTAGCAGTAGGTAAAAAAAAAGAGCAGGAGACAAATAAAGAGGCAAAGTCGAGGCAAAAGTAGGATGGTTAACAGGAGATTAAGCAAAGAAGTTGTAATCAGTAACTGCTTGAGATGCTAAAGATGTAATCATGGAAGCTGAAGTTTGTGGTTGTTGAACTGCCATCTTTGGAACAGTATATAAGTTGTGCTTTGTACAATAAAAAGTTGGCTTTGCATGCACCCGGCCGAGTCCGTGTTTTCAATCACCGACAATCCACTGCTTGGGGAGATGCTTCCAGATGGAGCCCAGTCTGCCCTGCCAGATGCTGGGAGCTCAGAGTGAGGGTTTTTCACTCACTGTGGTTTCAGCCAGGGAAGATGACCTTGTCGGTCTGGGCCAGACCTGTACACAGCAGGGTATGCCGAGTTGCAGTTCTTGGTTTTGCTGCAAGAGTGAGTCCACCTGTGTCAGGAGAGGGCTGTGAAACTGTGTGTGGGAAGGGGCATCTGCTGGACAGCCAGCTTTGGCTGAGGTGGTTCTGCCTCTCCTGCACCTCCAGACGCAGCTTTGTTGTCACACAGGGAGGCTGCTGTGAAATGCTCTGTAGAGTTTATCCTCGCAGGCTACAAAGGCCTATTGTAAAAACCTGGTTTCCTGCTGCACACTGGGCATGCACATCCACTTACAGGGTTCTCCAGCTCCAGAGCTGGCAGAATGCTGGGCAAATTCCCACAGGATACTGATTTAAGGAAGTAGTCTGTACCAGTGTAGATGATAGAGACAGAGGGGACTCTGAAGTCATCTGGAGATTCTGTTTCCTCAGACAGCATTCCCTCTTCCAGATCACCCCAGGTACATTAGTCAGATTTGCTCTCAGCTCCCTTTTCTGGAGAATGTTCCACCTGGCTGCTCTTCTTCCTATTTTCCAGTTCCTTAAAAAAAGCATTTATTTGGACTGGAATTTTTCAGTGTTCACTGTGAGAACAGTCTGTGTTCACTCACCTCTTTTCCATTTTTTTTCCCTTTTTCAAAAGGGCTGTGGTTTACCCACCCTGGTCTTGACACCTTGGGGATGGCTGCAGGCAGTCCCTGGGGAGGGAGCTCTGGGCAGCACAGGTTGAGGTGGGAAGTGCTGGGGTGCCATGGGATGTCACTGCTGCAGGAGCCAGGAGCAGTCCCTGCGTGCAGGGAGGAGAGGCCCAGAGGTCAAGGGCTTTTCACTGTGGAATTGTTAAATTAACTATTAATTTAATTTTGATTAAATTAGATTTTTTTTTTTTTTTAACCAGCAAATGGTTCTCTGCATAGTTAATGCTGGCTGGGACTGCTGATTCACTTGCTGCTGCCATGGGACAGAACATTCGGTCGCAGTCCAAGTCATGCTGGGTTCCAGGGGCAGTCCTGTAGGAAAGCCATATCTGGCCCTGGGGAGAACTTTGGTCCCCAGGGCAGGGAAAGCTCTGGATTAGATCCCCCATTGCAATGAAATTATTCATTTTTATTGATGAGCCCACTCTCCCCAGGATGCTCCCCAATAACTCTGCCTACAGGGGCTGGGAGTGGCCTGGCTACAGCTCTGTCAGGTGCAAGTTGTCATCAGCCACAGCTTGACTGGATGAGATTTCTGGGGAAAGAGGAGCTCCCAAGATTGTGGCAGTTACCTACCCAATGTAGGCAGAGGAGAATTTTCAGGTTTTTCTCCTTGGTGTATAGTTGTATCCTCTAAACACCCTTCAGATGCTGATAGACTTCCCAGGGTGTGGAGAGAGCACTTCCCTGCCTCCAGATGTCTGAAAGCAAAAGAAATGAGTTCACAGGTGTTTGGGGTTTTAATAATGAAATATCATGTTTCAAAACCTGCCGTGAGGGGGACAGTTGGTTTCATTATTCTGAGCATGTTTGGCCAAAATCCTCTGCTGGTTACTAGACATCCATTCCCCTCTGCTGTGTGGCTGCAGCTGTGGTGAGATGAGTGATGGGATGTGGTGGAGCAGGGATGGAGGTGGGATGGGGATCACTGGTAGGGCAGGAACCACCACACCTGGCTGATGTGGGAGCCTCAGGGCTGGCAGAGAGGGCCACCAGTGGGGCTCTGCAGTGCCTGGCTAAGGATGGCTGGGACTGCAGCAAAACTAAACTCAGCATCCAGGATGTTCCTGAGAAACACTGTCAAGGTGCTGCTGGTGTTGGGAACAGGCTGGTCCTGCAGCCAGCTGGGAATGCTGGCAAGGTGAGCATTCAGTGCAGAGACCATGTTTGCTCTACTTGTGCCCTCTGTGGTTAATGCTCTGCAAATAACTTCTTGGCAATGACTCCAATTAGGCCAGGATATCTCCCTGTAATCTGGATCCCTGTTGTGCTGTCAGACTCAATTCAAATTTAATTTGCTAAAGGTGTATATCAGGCAGCTTTTTTTCTTAACACAAAGCTGAGGGGAAGATATCATTGATGGAAAAAACTAATACAAGTTCATATTCTTCTTACCTTAAGGAAGGAAAAGAGATGCCAGAAAACTTGGCTAAATTTACATTTTAATGGGAAATGGTCTGACTGCCTGCTCTGAGAAACACAAATTGCTTTCCAGATGGGACCCTCACTTTAAAGTGCAGGGAATTAAATCCAGCAGCCTCTGAGGAGATGAAAGGGATATCGAGCCACAATCCCCACAATCAGCCAGTGGCAAGGACAAGCCAAGCGCTGGTGGTGAGGCCAGGCTGTTGTCCCATTGAGTCCAGGGGCACAGGCCAGATGGCTGCTGGACTAAGGGACATGGCTCCTGGCTCCAGCACCTGCAGGTGTCATGCCAGGGCGTGGAGAGCTGTTTGCTATGTGTTTCAAACCCTGGGTGACCACGGCCCTGCCTCTGCTGCTGTACCCCAGCCCATTTTGGGGGTGCTGACAGAGGGAGAGCTGGCTCAGAGGGGGTCTGTCCTCATTTCTGTGTGGCAAGGTGGGGTCTCAGTAGCAGTAACTTCACTGGCACAAGTGCCACTTCAGCCATTGCCACTAGCAGCTGCCATGGGAGCCTACCAAGAGCCTGTGCCCAAGGCAGCTGTGCTCTCTGGGATGTCTCTGCCCTCCTGTCTGTTCCTCATCAGAGCAGCTCAAGCTTGCAGACAGGCTCCAGCAGTCTCTCTGTGGTGCCAGCCCAGTGTCTCAGACCCCCATACAGCCAAAAGCCATGCCCAGGAGAAGCTGCCATTAATTTCTTTGCATCTTAAAGCTCTTTGAAGATAAAAGCATGGCACAGCGCTGTGTAGTCTTATCTCTGGCAGGGCGTGTCACCTGCAGATATTTCTGGCATATTCACAAACACAGCAAAGACTCATCCCTGCTGGGACTGAGTTCCTGGAGTATGTCCCTACCCCATATGGTGCTTTTCCAGTTGTCAGAGCAGCTGTGTGCAGTGGATGGGATGTAAATTCAGTGTCATATGGCAAAGACATCATTCAGACAAGGAGACAACGTGCTTATTGGGGATGCTTCCAATCCAATAAAATAAGCAAAATTGTCCCTGTTAGAGGCTCAATCAGAGCAGATGTGCTGGCACCCACAAGGCTGCTTCCATGAGGGAAACAGTGTCACTGTGTGGAAACTAAGGCAGTGATAAATCAATAAATCACAGGTGACCTTCAGTAATTTGTTATTGCCTTGTGCAAAACACCACCACTCCTCTGGGCCAGTCCTGGGCATCTGCCTGGGATCACAGTGATTCCGATCTTTATTATCATAATGGGTTTTTCACGGGTTAGATAATGACAAAAGGCTGCAAGATGCAGGAGAACACAGACGTGGAGCTGCTGGAAGCAGAGCAGAGCGTGGACCAGTGGCAGGTACCACCGGTGTTTGCTGCTGTGGGAAGAGCCATCCCCAGCTGCTGGGTCTGCAGGGCTGAGCAGGGTTACTCAGAGGCCCTGGTGGTTCTTGTGTGCTGGGACAGAGAGAGGTGGTTTCTCATGTTTTCAGATTGCCAGGCATCAGCAGGCTCAGTCCTGCCTCACACTCGGTTGGTAGCAGCAAGACTAATGCTGTTAGTGGGAGAAGTGCAGAGCACTCACAGTGTGTGTGGCATGGCAGATGTTCTGGTAAAGAGATGGAGCAGCTCAGGGCGAGTGCTGGGGATTTGGGGCTCACAGTGATGTGCTTAACTCCTGCCCAAAAGTGGAGCCAAGTTGGAAGGTGGTGGGGTGGGAGCTGTGAGGTTTGTTGGTCACAGACAGGAGCTGTTGGGGTGGAGCTGCATATGGGGCCATGGTGGAGGAGAGGATGTTGGGCTCTTCAAAAACATCAGTGGGCACCTAGTTGGGTTCAAATTACAGTTTTCAGTGCTTCTGCTTGGACAGGCTGCCTTGCACTGTTCTCCCTGGCAGCAGGATACTCTGCAGCCAAACACACTGGGGGCTGAGCCCCCTCCTGCCACACTGGTGTGAGCAGCTAGTGGTGCTCATGGGGTTGACTTGAGAGCCACACTTGAGTGTTGAAGAGAATTCTGAGGACTCCCTGCAATGACACAGGCCAGACCCAGAAGCAGGTGCCTGAGTTTAACCAGCAAGTTTGTGTCACAAGGACTCCATGTTGGGCTTGGCTGGAGTGAATGTTATTTCCCCCCAAAAAATCACAGGGAGACAAAACGCCTACTAAAAACAAAAATTCCCATGATAGTTTAATTGTGCGGCAAAATTTTTGTTTTGATTTTGGAAATCAATGGCAATTCACAAATTATTCTCCTGTGCTGCTACAGGTCACCTGGCAGTGATGGTCTCTGCTTGACAGGAGCCATTATGGGTTTTGTTTGGTTGGTTGGTTGATATTAATGGTTTGTTTGTGCCTGCTCATTACCATACCTGCTCTCCAGGTTGGTATGGTAATGACAAATTACAGACTCATGGGCTTTTTTTCCAAACAGTTTTAGAAAATGCAGCTGGATGACATCTTCACAGTGCCACGGAGAACACCAGCAGCAACAGGGATGAAGCAGTGTTGAGGAGGGCATGTACCCATGCAGGCAAGCACCAGGTGAGTCTGATGTGGGGCAGCAGGCTGGAGCTCCAGAGACATGGCTCAGACACACTGCTGCCCCTGTGTCCCTTCATCTTCCCCAGATTGTTTATCCTTGTGCCCACTGACAGTCTGGAGGGACCAGAACATTTCAGGATCACTGCTGCTTCCTCACTCTGTCCTGCCCATTGCCCACTGTATTGGGATCCTGGCTGTGTTGGGATCACCTTTGCTGGTGATTCTTTAAGTGACCTTAAAACAGTCCTTTGTGACACTGATTGCAACATCTTGGAGGTCCTGGGTGGTAGTGGGATGCACCGAGTGCTGTTGTGTGGCAATTTTGGCAGATGGAGCAGAAGTTCAGAGCCCATGGGGAGACAAAGGGGGTCTGAAGCTGAGGTAGGTGTTCCTTGGGAAGGGTCTGTGATGGTGACACTGGAGCCATCCCAGACTTGCAGGGCTCTGCAGGCGTGGGGCTCTTTGCCAGCACTAGGCCTGTGTAATTATGGGCAAATTACCTGTGGAACGCTTTTTTAATCTTGAGAGAAATAACTTGATTAGTAATTATTGGTGCAGAACACTTGGGGAGTCTCTGCAGAGAGCGAGGATGGGCTGTTTCACTGGAGCTGCCTGTCAGTTTTGTCGCCTAATTATAAGACTCTTCTGTGCCAAGACTCTGGACAGACAGAGGAAAAAACCCTCAGTGTAATTTTACTGGTCATATTTTATAGCCACTAATTACTTGCTTTGCAATTAGCATTTCTCTGGCTGGCTGGGGATCTGTCACAGCCCTGGCTCACATCACATAGCTCAATGCTTCTTGTGGCACAGCTTTCTGGGGCTGGCAGGGAAGGGAGTCAGGCCCTGTGTCTGCAGCCTCATAGCACAGGATGGAAAGGGGTGCTGACTGTCACCGGGGTGCAGGTGAGAGATATGATGGTGTCCAAATCTGGGACAAGGTGCTGGGTCTGTGTCTTAGTTTGAAAGACAGGTGTCTGCTAAGGAGGGCAGGAGCTTCCCTTGGAATAGAAGATAGAACCCTTCCCTCCAATTATTATAATTTTGAAATTAAGGGGCTTTCAGGCAAAGATATGAGGAATAGGAATAACAGTTCTTTACTAATATATATATATATATATACACCAAGGCAAACAAACAGCAGTAACTGTGGCAGTGATCACAAACAGAGCAGAGCCCAGTGCAGCCTCTCTCAGCTCTCAGGCCTTTCCCCTGTGCTGCAGTGACACTCACAGGGGTGCTGGCAGCTCCTGGTGAGCAGGGCGGGTGCAATGGTTCCCCTCTTCTAAGAGCTGAATTAAATGGAATCAAAGATATATCAGCAGTTAAATGCATTTGTGGATGCCTGGTGTGGTGCTACTGGTGGACTGGGGGTGATGTGGCAGTGGGAGCTGCAGCCTGGCATGTCCTCCTGGGGCTGAGAGAGGGAATGGCTCTGACAGGGTTGTACTGAATCGTTTGTCCATTTGTTGCTTCCTTTTGGCATTATGGAGGAAGTTTTGCATCCCAGTGCCTGATTTGTAGGACCTTTGCTCACTCACTGGGACAAACTTGTATTTTGGTTAAAGCATTACAGAGGGATACAGTGTGATAGAATGGGCCATGTTATCTCTAAGAAGCTTCATAGTATGAATGAATTAAAACTTTACACTTAAACCAAGTAGCTAATTACAGACCTTTTAGCTTAATAGAGTGCAGGAAAGGATAATATAAATGGTAATTACTGAGTTAAGCAGAATGTAATGTGCATCTAGGGCTTACCTGGGACATCTCAGTCAATACTCAATTACTTCACTGCTCTCTAAAGTCTACACCTGAAGTCTCTGAAGTGGCTCATGCTTCCCTCCTGTGACACCATCAGTACTGTGATGTGCCTGTGGCCTGGGCTGGTGGGTGAGCAATGCCAGGGCTGAAGAACAAGTCTCATGAGGCTGATGTGCCTTGGCAGGCAGCTCTCAGTCCATGTCTGACCTGCCCACCTTGGCCCAGCCATCTGGCCTGTGGCATGTGCTAGTGGTCTGGCTCTGCCCAGCTCCTTCCTGTGGCCTCTGCACAATGCTGGGCTCCAGCTATGGGCTTTGCTGCTTCCCAGCCTGACAGAGCTCCTTGAGGTGTCTGCTGTTGCTCTGCTCTGCAGGGAGGCAGAAGTGTTACGTGGTGTGAGTCTGTGAGGCAGCAGAGCCTCTGGCCCCATGCAGTCTGTGCCCTGCCGAGACCCTGTGCATCTTCAGCATGCCTTGATTGAGCATCATTCCTGGCATTGCACAGCCCTTACAGTAACACAGAGGAGAAATTCATTTAGCAAGGCTTAAGGTCAGATTCTGAGAGTTAACCATTGCGAGGTCAGGAATAGAGAGTTACAGGAGGAAACAAACCACAAACCACAGCCCTACATGGAGTGCAGGGGACAGGCTGCTCCCTCGGCTCTGATTGCAGTGCTGCTGGGCTCCAGCAGCATGCAGCCCCATGTTAGTTATGTTTGTGGCCAGCAAAAACAGAGGCAGTGCTCCTCATGCCTTCCTATGAGATGAGAATGGATGGGAAGGCATCCCAGACCAACTGCCACATTCCCTTCTGGGGATGTCTGATGAGGCAAACCTTTCTGCAGGCATGGGGTAGCCCTGGAGAGCTGTCAGCACTGAGCACAGCCATCCTGGTACTGCAACAACATCCTGACAGCTGATGTGAGGTTAATGACTGGATGTTAATGTACTGACTGACAGACACTGGGACTTGCTGGCTGGGGAACTGGAACTTGACACAAAGCCAAGTGTCTGGCTGGAAAATTCTGGCTTGTTTGGGAAAGGTCACTGTGATGCTTCAACACTTGAGCTAGCTGGATTATGAACAGCTCCAAAAACCAAGCAGTAGATGGAAAGTGGGTTAAGAGTTCTAAAAGGGTTTCTTGGTAGGTGATCCAGGCAGGCCAGCCTGTGCTCACCGTGGCAAGAGTGGCATTGAGAGAGAGAGGGCAGGATCCAAACTGCACCCATTGCAGGCAGAGGTGAGACAAGCTGTTGGCCAAAACACTGTGAACTGAGATGAGAGCGAGGAAGGCTGGGAAAGGATGGCAGCTGCAGGCAGCTCAAGGGCCTTTGGGCTTGCTGTAGTGAGAGCTTGGTTCTGTCACTGCCATGGCTGTGGTTGGGAGAGGTGCTTGGAGGGACTGTGGCATGAGAGACCCTCTGGCTGCTGACGTGGTGAGGACAGGTCCTGTTGGCCCCCAGTCCTGCAGCAGAAGGTAGCACTGCCTCCTCCCCTTCAAAGGCAAAATGCTAATTTCTGTCTGAGCAAGAAGAGTCACAAATTGTACATCAGCCCCTTTGTGTGTGTGGTCCATGCAGCACCTCTGCAAAGGGTTTGAACAGGGATGAAAACCCCCTGTTAAGAAGAGAGGCTGGTTAAGTAGCTGAGTACAGTGCTGGCTGGCAGCTGCTCTAGGCCTATGGTGAGTATCTCAAAGCCTGGGGTGCCATCAAGGGTCCCCAACCATCTGCAAGGGAAGAGCTTCTTTAGAATTACTAACAGCAGCATCCTGTGTCCTCTTTGGTCCAAGCTGATGTTTGCTGAAAGATACTGGAAGAATTAGTAGAGCTATTTCTCTTTAATCCTGTCCCACATGACAGCAAAATCAAACTAAAAGGCAAGAGATCATGTGCTGTTGTTTTAGGCAAGAGCCCAGTGGTGTTAATGAAGGGTCTTATCGTTATGGGGGGTGTTTGATTTAGAGAACAAAATACCCAAAGTAACAAAGCTGAATGAATTAAAAGCTTAACAGCATGAAAATGTATAGCCCTACAAATTCTTCAGGGAACTTGTCTCCTCCTTGAGCCCAGTGACACTGCCTGCCAGCACTGTCCTTCCCTCTGTGGCTGTTCAGTACTTGATTGCTGGATTTGCCAGCAAATCCAAGGATAGAGGTTTTAGGGGCAGGCAGATGGTGGCTTTTGGCAGGGATGCAGCATTGTGTGGTTGTTGGGGGGTTCAAAGAGCCAGGATACCATTTCTCACTGTGGTTTGACTTTTATTTGGTGAGTCAAGGGATATAAATGAATGGACTGTGTTTGCAAGAGTGATGCTTCTGCATCTCTGACTGGCATGAACAAGGGCTGGGGGTGGGGAACAGTGAGTAGGGATGTTTCTGAGAATCTTCTTTAGTCTTTTCTCTCCTTTCCTGGCAATACCAGCAAGCTCTCCAGCACCGCTGCTCTCTAATCTAATCAGAGCTAGGGAAAGAGGATTTGCCGCAGTGTCTGACCACTTCGATACCCACCAGCAGAATAAATACCAGACATGGTCTGTGAGAATGGCCAAAAGCTGTTCCAGCCCCTTTTAATGCAGAGACATGATCTCTGGAACCTGGACCTCTCCCTGCTTTGGGCTGCTGCTCCAAATTCCACCACTGCTGGCCTCTGGAGGGAAGTGGGGTGTTCTCGGGTTCTGGTGGGCGAGCACTGCCTCTGGGCCTCCTGACAGCCGAGCAGCAAAAGAAATCAAGCTGGCAAGCTCAGTCACAGTGCTGAAGCAAAAAAAAACAACCAAAAGAAGCAGGCAAAACAGCAGGAAACAGCAGGATCTGTGAGCCCGAGATACTGGTGTGTGTGTCCAGTAGAAGCAGTTGTGACAGAAGAGAGAGGCTGCCTCTCCTTTGGCCTTCAACTAATTCTGGAAATCTTGGCCTGGCTGCCGTTCATCATCACAGCCCCACAGCCAGGGAGGATGGAGGGTGGGGTGGGGACACCCACAAAGGAAAACAGATAAAAAAGTCCCCAAATGGGATGGGATAATAAACCATCCCCAAGACAATCTGTATATGGGGAACTCAGAACAGAGGGTATGCAGTCCCTTCCTTCTCATGAATATTTATGTGTGTCTTCCAAAGTGTTTTTCTTTATGATTCTTGATAAGTAGATTAAAGGCCATTTCTTCTTTTAATGGAGTCTCTGATGTTAATGGTCTCCTTCCAATAAGATTAAGGTGTTTTGGCCCATTTTACTCTAATGGAGGATGATTGAGAAATACCTGGTTCACAGCTGGCTCCTTGCACTCTCACTGTGCTGTGCTGCTGCCACTGAGACACTGCTGGGAAATAAAAAAAAAAAAAAAGGCTGGAGAAGTTCATCTCCTCCCTTCACAGGGGCTTCAGCACTCCCTCCTGTCAGAAATAACAGTCTGGCACCATTTTAATTAAGAGATTTATTAACAGTTGGCTAAGGACAGGAACTCGGGATAAGCCTGCAGAATGTATGGCAAAGCAGAGGACAGCGCATGTGTGAATGCTGAGCGCTCCTCCCTCAGGCGACCACAGAACCCTGAGTTGTGCCCAGGAACAGTTTTTGATACCCACTCCAAAGTCTATGATTGGTCCTTGTTGGATCTGGTGTTTGATTTTGGCTTGTTGTTCAAAAGATGATTGGCTCGTTAACGGTGTTTCCTCATTGGCTCCTTCAGTCCAATCAGTGGTGTAGGGGTATTCCAATTTGTCCATACAGTTGACCAATCAGAGTCCATGATGTCATCCACTTTCTGGGTATCATTGCTAGAACATTCTGCCAGTTTGAGGTATGGGAGACACCCTTGTGTGCCCTCCAGTGGTCAGGTAACTATACTTGGC
>JAWWMJ010000085.1:2783462-2793573 GCA_035047045.1 Vireo griseus
CGCAGTCGGGGCGCCATGGAGACGGCGCTGCCGCTGCTGCTGCTGCTGCCGGTGCTGCCCCGCGCCGCCGCCGAGCAGGGTGAGCCGGGTGGGGCGGCGGCGGCTGCTACCGGTGCTCCGGCGGCTCCCGGTTCTTCGGCGCCCTCGCGCCCCTGGCCGCGCCGTGTCCCCGGTGCTTCGGCACCGCCGTGTCCCGCCGTGCCCGGCTGCCTTCGCGCGCCGTGTCGCCGCATCGACCCCGACGTTGGTTGCCCGCGGCGGGTCGGGCTGCGCGTTGCGGTACCGGGAGCGGCCGGCTCGGCTCGGCGGTGGGGTCGCTGCACCGGGCGGGTTGTGGGGAGGATGTGCCGCCGCTCTCCGCGGCGCGCCCTGCCGGAGGAGCGGGAGAGGACGGACGGGTCCTTGTGGAGTGACCGGGTCACACCGGAGTGTCCCGGTCGCCGCGATCACCGGAGGCACTAGGCAGCGCGCTGCCGGTACAGCGAGGCAGTTCGAGCCTTGGGGTCCGTGTTGGTGGAGTATGCGCTGCCACGGACGGACCCGACTGGCCCCGGAGGCGGGAAGCGTCTCGGAGCATCGCGGAGCGCTCCGAGCGGAACGGTCATCCAGGGTGTGCCCGCCGGGATGCGCCGCCGCGCCCCTTGTCACCTCCGTGTCTGAGCCCGAGAGGAGGCTCAGCCTGCTGGTTGTGGATTGTGGCTGTTCGCCGGTTGTGGAAGGATCGTGAAGCTGTGAACTGAGGGAAATAGCTCTTCCTGTCAAAGATAGAATTGGCTATTTTGTGGAAAAGGGTGTCATTTGCTAGGGAAATCTCTCTTTCAAAGAAGCTGCTGGTACCTTTCAGTTCCAGCATCCGGACACTATACGGATGGTACAGTGGCAGTGTTGTCTGTGGTGCCAGAGGGATCGTCCCTGGGATGGCACAGTCGTTAGGCCACTGATCAGGTACCTGCGAGGTTATTCTGGGTGTGCAGTGAGAGCTTCGTGGCACATGGTGCTCACCCGGTGATGCCATGGCTCGTGGAGCCAGGGTGGGATCTGCTCCCACGCCCTGGGACCTGGCACAGCATGGCACTAAGCTTCCCAATGCATGGACTGGGTGGGTTTTACTAGCATTTGCTGTGTCAGTGGTTTTCCTAACCTACTGTCTTCCCTGCAGTTGTCCTGCTGGATTCAAAGGAATCACAGGCGGAGCTGGGCTGGACCTCGCACCCATCGAACGGGGTAAGCCCTCTGCTGTCCCTCTGCACCACTGGAGAGGGTGAAAGGGTCTGTCAGCCTCTTGGTGCCCAGCAGCCTTTGAATCCTGCAGCATGAGAGGTTTGCTTACCACGGAGCTGGGGTGGGGGCAGGCAGCCACAGGACCTCCTAATTCAAGGTCAGTGGTAGCTTGGCATGATCAGCGCTGGGAGCCCCTGGGAGCAGAGTGAGGAGTGAGGCATTGGCTACATGAGCACTGTGGCTGGTGTGGAGTCCCTTTTCAAAATGGATTTTACACTACTAAAACAAGCAAATAAACACTGGTTAGTTAAGGCTTTGTGGTTTGCACACCAGCATGAGTATCAAGGGTCAGTCAAACCCTTAGAATCTGAGGGCTGTGGCTGGGGAAGTCATTGGGAGCTGTGTCATGTAGCATTTGTCTGATGTAGCCCTGGCTTTACTGCTGGTGTTGATCTAAAGCTGCCTTCAGGAAGCTTGGAGTTGTGCTCCTTGCAGCTTTGGGTTCATTTTCCTGAATGGAAACAAAACATTCAGAGAGAAGAGCAATAGCTGTTTGTTTGCAGAAGAAACTCTGTTTTGGGTATGTTTTGACTATTTTGCATGAATTTACCCTCAGGAAGAATTGATTTGGGAAATTTCCAGGTTGTCATTCAAGCTGTGAAGGTTGAATCATCATTTCACTGATCAGAATCTCTGCTGATAGCTTTGGGGAAACACTGTTTCATTTGAAGTGGGAGGATTTGTCCTGTTGCAGCTAAAACTTCTCCTGGCCAAGAAGCTGCTGCTGCTGCTGTTCATGAAGGCGTTTGATGTCCTTGTGCGATGGTGTGACTGGTGTCACATCTCCTCAGACATCTTGGATTTCTCTGGGTGGCCCAACCAATCCAGCGTTACACTGTGTGGTAACACTGTGTGGATGCATCTTCTCGGGGACAGAAAATCTGAGGAGTGTGTGGGAGATGAAGGCTCTGGCTCCTCAGCGGATGATGTGTCCAGAATCAGGCTTTGTTTTCCAAGATCTGCTGCCAGTGCTGCCTTTCTGGTTGCGTCTTCATGTTTGCACCTCTGCAGAGAGCTTAGGTGTTAGGTGGTCCAGGAGCAGGGTTACTGCAGCTGGTGGGTTTGGTAGGCTGAGGACTTCCAGTGCCTATGACATAATGGCTTGTGGTGGGGAGGCTTGTGGTATTGGCATTTTATACTGGTTGGTGTGTCTCTGCTGGGGCAGCTCCTGAGCTGTTACAGCCCTTTGTATTCTCTCCCCAGTGGGAAGAGATCAGTGGTGTGGATGAAACCTACAAGCCAATACGAACATACCAAGTCTGCAATGTCATGGAGCCGAACCAGAACAACTGGCTGCAGACAGGCTGGATTGCCAGACGTGACGGCCAGAGGATCTTCATTGAGCTGAAGTTCACGCTGCGGGACTGCAACAGCATCCCTGGTGTGACGAGCACTTGCAAGGAGACTTTCAACTTGTACTATGTCGAGTCTGACTCTGACTTGGGCCGGAGTGTCCGTGAGAGCAAGCACACCAAGATCGACACCATTGCTGCTGACGAGAGCTTCACGCAGGGGGACTTGGGCGAGCGAAAGATGAAGCTGAACACTGAGCTGAGGGAGATTGGGCACCTGAGCAAGAGAGGCTTCCACCTAGTCTTCCAGGACGTAGGTGCCTGTGTGGCTCTGGTCTCCGTGCGGGTCTATTACAAGAAGTGTCTCACCACTGTGCAGAACTTGGCCATATTCCCAGACACAGTGGCAGAAATGGCCTTTGTGACATTGGTGGAAGTTAAGGGCACTTGTGTTGCTCATGCTGAAGTGGACGTGGATAATCCCCCCCGGATGCACTGCAGCGCGGAGGGCGAGTGGCTGGTCCCCATAGGGAAATGCATGTGTGGCCCTGGCTTTGAGGAGAAGGACGGGGGATGCAGAGGTAAAAGTGGCCATTGGCATCCTGGCAGTTTTTGTCTGTGTCAGTCTATGCTGCTGCCAGACCTCTATGGTGCCTGAGCCCAGTTTGGGCAAGTGAAATTGTCTTTTGTCAACAATATGTTTCTTTAGGTGATGGCAGCTCCACAGTGAACCACCAGACCTTTGTTTGGAGGGTGGCAGTTGGAGGGTATGGGGCTGCTCTGCAGCGTGGTGCTGGTGGGGCAGATGTGTCAGAGCTCTGGATGCTGGCAGGCATTTCCCACAGCTTTATCTGTAGTGTTAAAATTACTCTAGAACATTAATATCCCTGTTGATATGCTTTGGACACAGTTTAATAATTCGGTGACTTTACAGCTCACAAGGTTATGTTTAAGGACAGCTGCAAAAATGGATGTACCCTCTGGCTTAACAGGCATCCCACTAATGAACCTGGGGCTGTGACCACTTCCATCTCGCTTTCAAAGGCAGGTGAGAGCCAGGTGTGGGATGCTGGCTGTCATGCTCTTCCTCAGAGTGTGTGACCCTCTGAATGGAGAGAGTTGCTGGGCTAATGCCATCCATGGGCACCTTCTTGCCAGCTGGGACCTGGGAAAGGGCATGCATTCCTCAGTAAAACACATCTGAAAAGACCCTTTGCTACCCATGCCTGGTGTGCAGATGATACCTTGGATCTCTCCCTTTTTGCCTTAAAAACAGATTGAGAGGAAAACAGCTAAATAAGTCCCAGGCAGGTAGATTTTTCCCATGCTGAAGGCAGGTGGTGCAGTAGGAGAGTGAGCTTTTCCCATGGAATGGGATCTGCCCTTCAGGAGCACCTCCAGGCTTTTCAGTTTTATACTGTGCTGATGGTGCCACCTTCCTCCAGGTGCTGGGATGCCCTTCCAGGTGCTCTGGGCAGGGGCTTCTCCTTAAGAAGACCTTATTAAAGCTATCAAATTGAAATCTCAGTGCTGTTGATTGCTTCAGTGGCTGCATGGCAGCTTGCCATGCTTTCCACATCTGTTTGGAGTAGGGATTTACATAGTGAGTCCCAGAAGGCTTTTGCTAATGTTTCAGGTTTCTCTGTGCTGAGTTTAAATAATTCTTATTCTCTGAGGAAAAATATTTGAAGTAATTTAATGGACATAATTAAGTTTTTCTCCCCTCTCACAGAAAGCTGGTGATTAGTCATCCTCTGTGGAGCAGCGTCTGATGTCTGGTCAAATATCAGAAAATAGTTTTAAGGGTTGAAAGTTCTGGGTTTGTTTGCAGCCCTGTATTAGCATAGTGCTTAGTGAATAGCTTTAAAAGACTTCTGATGAAAGCAGCCAGGGCCGTGGAAATTCTTCAATGAGGACCAAAGCCCTTGAGCTGGAAGCAGGTGGATACTTAGGGAGTTTGGGGATGATAAACCAGCCAGGTGATGGCACAACACCTGGCTCCACCACCGTGGTCCTGTGGTGGTGTCCTTGGAGGGCTCAGTGGGTGTGAATCTGCAGGATCCTGCTGGCCCATGAAACTTCTTGGCCGGTCTCTGTTGCAGCTCTTGTGGGCCTGAGAGGTCCAGATGGTGGACTGGGGGTAGTGGGGGCTCTGCTGCTGGTGCCTGTGGGGCAGCATGGGGACCAGGGCCATGCTTGCAGGTGGTGGTGGCAGTAGGACTGTGGCGCTGGTGACAGCTGCAGCACAGCTGGAGGACACAGGAGATGCACTGGTGGAGGTGTTTAAACTTGGTTGTAGAGCTGGTGTCCCTGTAACCCTGATTAAACTACTGAAAACATCCTGCGCCAAGAGAAGGTTTGTGTCCTCACTCTGAAATTAGGAGGGATGAAAAAAGGCCAATAGGACTTATGGCTCTGCTAAATCTGGCTGCAGGAAAGCTGAGTCTTTCCACATCTATCCTTCTGTCCTGCACCACTGCTCCAGAGGCACCCCAGCACTCCTGACAAGTTTGCATGTTTCTGATGAATCACTTTGGCGTTCGGTGGACTGCAGCTGTCTCTGGGGTCGGACTGCACAACCTTAGTGTCTGTTTAACATCCTCTCACAAAGAAGAGGAGAGTTTGTCACTGAAAATGCACTCAGACTGCTTGTCTTGTCTGATGTATCTCTGTAGCCAGATGCTGCTCTGTGCTTACTCTGACCATAAAACCCATTCCCAGAAGATGCACGTCTGGCAAGTGGGCAGTCCTGTGCTCTGTGGATGATCCTTTGCCCATCCCTGTTCTGTTTTCACTTGGCTTCTCAACTTTGATGTCTTTTTACCATTAATTTTGTCAGGCACGAGCTGTAGCCCCTTTGTGCCATTTGTTTTGTGGTGTGTAGCAATAGCTTTTGTGTAAATGAAGCCACAATGTGGGGAATCTGCCTGACATTTTCCTTCAAAGTTGTCTCCTTCTGCTTCATCTTTTGTATCCAATCCCTAGTAATAACTGCAAGGAGAATTTCAACAAAGCTCATGGTTAATATTTACCAGCCAGATTTGCTGCAAAACTTAAACCAGACATTGAATTAATATGATGGAGACCAGTTACCAAAAATAGCTGCTACCCACTCTTCTTTGACAGAAACGTAAATTTGTGCTCTGGTGAAGTTTCCTCCTCAATTCATTTTTCTCCACTTCTGATAGCAGTGGCAGGAGCCAGCTTTGGACTGCTGCTGTGTCCCATGCCCTGCTCTCCCTCACCAGCACCTGGAGCCCTGCTTGGTCTGGTCAATGACGGTCTAATTAGTGGCCATGTCCTTTGTCTAAATGGGAATGACATCACTGGAAACAGTTTTAGAGTTGAAATAGTTTCTAGTTCTTTGTCAGGATTTTTAAATGACCTTTTAAAGAGAGGAGTGTTGCTGCTTTTCTAGGGACGAAAACCTCACAGAGGAGATGGCTTCAGTGACAGCCTTGTGGCAGCACGGGGAGCAGCTGCTGGTGTCCATGGTTGCTGTGTGAAATGGGGAATAACAGAAATTCCCCCTCCTTTTCTGCATCACTGGATGGATTTTTGAGCAGCATGTTGAGTTCAACCTGCTATGGACAAGACACAAGGAAGATTTATTGCATCTCTCTTAGGGAGAAAGCAAAGGTTTAGGGTGGGGGTGGGATGTGGGGTGAGTAAGATGCTCTTCTGTCCATTGGATATGTCGCAGCACATCATTGTGTCACTGCAGTGTCCTTAGGTGGAAAAGAAATAGTTCAATTGAAAGCTAGAGAAATTTAAAATAATAAATTACATTATTTCATCATTTAGTGCAAAGACACCTCCTGAAGCCTGAGGTCTGGTTTTCTGTTTAAATACAAAAAAGATGGATCCAAATGTACAGCACTTGGAGCTTTTGATTTGTTTAATCTTTTATACATTAGCTTACAAACCTCTAAGTGCTCCTGGAGTGTATTTTATCTGCTGACTGATGGTGGAGGATTATGCATACGTTTATTTTTCCCTCCTGGGACTCTGTAAGCTGCACAAAGCACCAGGTTTTACTTTCATCACAGATGCAGCCACAGGCATCCCACAGTCAGGCTCTGCACTCGCTGTGTGGAATTGACCCTTGGTAGGGCTGGAGCTGGGGACATTGCAGGGAGTTGTGAGCTGTGATCAGCCCTAGTGCTGGATGCTGGGTGCTGCTTCTCATCAGCCGTGCACATAGAGCACCCATGTAAAATGAGGTCTCTTTTCAGTCTCTCTGGAGTAGTGACAAGACTGGGAGGTATTTATCATTTGGGATTGCACGTTACACTGCTGGTTCACAGTGTGTCTGAAGTAATTATGGATGTGAAAGTTGTTACAGATTCAGACACAAATCGCTCCATGACATTTAATTTCAGAGCAAACTACTCTGACAATTACAAGCATCACGAGTTGTTTGCAGAATTCCTGCGAGGTTAAGGTCATGGATATCTGGCTGCTGGATGAACGTGTTGAATAGGCTGTTGAAATACAGAGAGGACGTGTCTTGCCCACAGCTGAGGGGGTTCTTGTGAGCTGAAATGCTCAGCAGGCACGAGGTGCACGGGAGAGGCCGGTCAGCCAGTCCTTCACTGGGAACTGTTTGGTGGATCCATTAGGGAACTGAGTGAGACAACAGTAAATTGCAGTTGGCTCAGCAGATGTGCCTGCTTCAGTGTGTCCTTGAGGAACATTCTGGCATAAATAGCAATGAGGTTCTGTCAGTCCTGGCTGGATTCATCAAATGCACTCTGTTAGATATTTCAAGACTGTCTTTCTTCTGGACTTAATCGCTAAATTTAATTTCATCTTTTAAGAGCTCGTTGTTGGGGATGCAGGAAGATCTTGCCCTTGGACATAGGTTTTCGTTTTAGTACTCATCAAATTATTTAACAAGGACAAAAATCACAAAAATTATAGCATTGTCTAGAGGTGTCAGAATTGCTGGGAATGTGTTGGACCACAGACTTCTTGTTGAAAACCAGTTATTAAAAACCTCCAAACTCTGTGGAAGGCAAGGTGCTCTTGGAATCTCTCAAGTCGTGCAGCCCAAAGTTGCCATCCTGGCAGACATGGAACCAAGGTGAGAGGAGCTGGAGCCCGACTCAGTGCTTGCATTGATCGCTCCTCATGCTGACTTTGTCCCTTTCACACTAGCACGGAGACTGGACATGGTTGCTGTCCCTTCTCTCTGCCTGCAGCATTGATTACAGCTGGTGTGGTAAGACAAGGTGAGATCACAGCCTCAACGTGGAGGGGCAGAAGCCTCTCTGCTACCCGAGGACATTTGTCAACAAGGCTCTTTGGCCACCTCAGTAGACCACTGAAACTCTATTCTATAGTCAGTGATTTACACAAGGGGCCCTGTCTGGTTTGGGCAGCACATCCTTGTCCATAGGCACTGTCTGGCAGTGTCTGTCTCTCCTTGGGGCTGCTGCTCCCTCCTTCCCACTGCGCTGACCTGAGGCACTTTGCCTCTGAAGCACTGATGAAATGTTTGGAACATAATAAACAGTGACTTGCTTGGCTTGATAATGGGATTAAGATAGATGGAGGATGGCTGTGCCAGCCTGGTCCAGTGAGGGGTCAGCAGGAGCAAGAGCTCCTGGGAAAGATGCATTGTGAACAAATTGGATGACAGTGGTGAGATTGCAGGTTTGAATGTTGCTCGGGAAGGGCTGGATGGAAGTTTAAGAGCTTGAGGGGCCCAGTATTCCCAGTCTGCCCTTTGCTGGGAGGGACTGTCAGGCTGCTGGGGTGCCTCAGCCTTTGGTGCTCTTCTGGTTCTTGCTGTGGCACCCCCAGTGCCAGCTGTGTGTTTCCCCAGCTGTGGTTTTCCTAAAGAGCATTTTTATGAATGTCTGCTTCAACAGAGAAAATTAACACACATTAAAGCAGATGAACTTTGTCAAATACAATTCCATTACCAAAACTGGAAAGTAATTGATTTTGGAAGACAACTGAGTTGTAGTGTTATTTGTAAATGCCTGTATAAGCATTTTGAGTGAAGCTGCAGCTGTTATTGATTCACACTGGCACACACGATGCTGCTGCTGGTAGGACTTCACTGGGAAAGGAAATTGAAAGCTGTCCTGTGCCACTGGGGTAGGAAACCATGCATTTTCTAGCTCTGCATCCTCAACTGCCCCTGCTTTCCCTATGGCACAGGCTGGGAATGAGAGAGGACGTTGCTCTCTCTCAACAGAGACACCTGCTCCTGTCTGAGGAGCTGTGTCACATCAGGTGGTAAGAGGAGCCTTTCCCATGGTTACTTCATGCTGGATAATCAGCCAACCTGCAGCTCAAATCAGTGTAGCTCGTTCTGCTGCTGGTTTGACAGTGTGCAGACAGTGTTACATTGAGGGGGGAAATGTGCTCTCTGTCAGTGACATGGATCAGGCAGGCTTGAGGAGCTTCTGTGGTCAGCAGTGGTGGAGCTGGAGAGAGGCAGTTGATCCATCTGACCCGTCCAACTGCTTCTTTTTGGCTCTGGGACAATGAATTATTGAATTTTATTGTTTAATAATTTAGTTGTGGTAGCACCAGCGGACCAGGAACGGGACAGAAAGCAGTGTACAAAAAAGAGAATTTCATTCTGTAAATCGATGACCTGATCTCCCCAGAGCTGTCACATACCCACTGCAGAAATAAGCACTGTGAGATGACAGGGAAACCTAAACCAGCTGGAGACCAAGAAAAACACTCGTAGGATGAGGCGGAAGAGGGTGGGAGTTTGTCTGAAAAAAGAAACAGAGACACACATATGATGCATCACATGTGCTGGGCACTTTTGTTCTTCTCAAGGGCAAGTTTTGGACAGCCAAGGGAAAAAATTAGCAAGTAAAACCCACGGCTCCTCATGGGACACACTCAAATGGGGTTAGGGTGCCTGCTCCCGGGACATGCAAATTAGGGTATTTTGTGTTATTATTAATGACAGACACTTGTGTAAACTTACTTCTGACTGTTAGAAAAGAGGGAGGAATAGTCTGAAAGACACTTCTAATTGGAAATGTTCGGTTTCCTACGATGAGATGTCAGATTTGTGTGACAGGCACGTCTGAGGGATGGGGGCTGTGGGCTTAGTGCTTGGATCCCATCATGTTTGTAAACAGGATTGATTTTCCTGTCCTGTCTGGTGCAGTGATATTTCTGCCCTGTGCTGTGGTCAGTGCTGCCTAACTAAAGGAAAAAGCAAACTCTGTCTCCATTCTATAAATACACTCCTAGTTTTGATTTGGTTTCTCAAATCTAAAGAGGGAAATGGAATTTTTGGGAGTAATTTTAACATTTTCTATTTTTTCCTGGTTTATCTAGCACCCTAAATAGGGAATGACATTTACTATGAAAGTTAGTGCAGAGGTACAGCACCCAAATGTCTCTTCTGGGTAAAGCTAAGGGACATGTCTCTTGGTGCCAGGATCATGCAGGTGCTCAGGGAAAACAGCTTAGAGAGTGGTGTCTGCTGGCCAGTGGCAGCAAAGGAGTTCCCAGGAAACAGGGAAATGCAGTCATCATCATGTCCCCATTCGTCC
>JAWWMJ010000085.1:2803449-2818718 GCA_035047045.1 Vireo griseus
CTACATAGATTCTATGCATATGATCTCTATCTCCTTTTTTGTTTGGGTACATAACTTATCTAAAAAATACCAGCAATACATAACAATGTTTATACTTTGTCTAAGGCAAGGAACTCTGCAAAAGGTAGCACTGCTATACTAAAACGTAGGTCTAAGGACTTTTTAAACTCAGCTAATACAGTTTTTCAGTGTTTAAGGCACTTCTACTAAAAAGTAAAGTTTGTACATCTATTGCATGGTTGTGTGACTCAGCTTCTTCACTGACTTTAACTTGATCCCCATGTTTTGACCCATCTCTGGGCTTGCAGAGCTGAGTCCAGGGGGAGCCTGCATTCCTACAGCAGAGGGTGGAGAGAACTCTGAGAGGCTGAGAGATGGCCGAGGGATCTCAGGGTTCTGAGAGAACCTGAGAGGCTCTGGAGATGGCCGAGGATCAGTGGCCATGCAGAGGAGTGACATGATCCAGGACAGGTGCTCAGGATGGCCTGGTGTGTGTGGCAGCTCTCCTGCCATGTTTTTAACCCATTTCTCTGCTGCTCAGGAGAGTTTGGGGAGATCTGCCGGGGGTGCCTGAAGCTGCCCAGCAAGCGTGAGCTGCCGGTGGCCATCCAGACGCTGCGGGCAGGCTGCTCGGAGAAGCAGCAGCGCTCCTTCCTGGCCGAGGCCTGCACCATGGGCCAGTTTGACCACTCCAATGTCATCCGCCTCGAGGGGGTCATCACCAGAGGTACGTGGGTCCTGGGAGGCTCCTGTGCAAGGATGGGCTGTGTGCTGCATGGGAGTGGTGGCATGGTGCTAAGAGGTGCAGTTGGCTACCTGGAGAGCAGCTGTTCCCACATGTGTCAGCTGGGTTTGCGTTCTGGTGATTAATAAAAAGCTTCCAGCGAGATTAATAAATGCAGGTAGTGGAACTGACTTAGCGGCCAAACACGTGCACTCTTAATAAAAGTAAATTGAAGTGAGATTGTGTCAGTAAAACAGATGAGGCTGACTGCTCCAGCTCTCTCCCATGAGCAGGTGTGCGGAACCAGGCTATGGATGCGATAGTTAAATGGATATTCATGTAAATCCAAAGAAACCAGAGCAAGTGAGCTGATTCTAACTAGGCTTTTTATTAGGAAAGGAAGTATTCTGGCTGAGGTGGTTGCTTTTGCTTTCACTGGGGTGTGCTGTCCTTTGTGATGTGCTTCAGAGTCCTGATGAAAGGAACTTCTGATCCTGGAATCCATTCCTAGCTGGGAATGACAGGGAAGCCTTGTACCCAGTGCTCATTACAACCTGGCTGAGATAATGTCCTTATCTCCCCCAAAAGCCAGGCAGTGCAGGGGTTGGCACCTGGATTTCTGTGGTGTCTGAACTGCCTGAGTGATGGCAGCATTCACACCATGTTGCTGTTCTGTCTGTGCAGGGAGCACCATGATGATAGTGATGGAGTACATGGGGAATGGTCTGCTGGACTCCTTTCTTAGGGTGAGTACTGGGGTGTCTGCCCAGCTTGGGCTCTCCTGGCCATGTTCCCATTGCTGACCTTTGGCTTTCCCTCCTCTGCTTTCACAGAAACATGAGGGGCAGTTCACAGGCACCCAGCTCATTTGCATGCTGCAGGGCATAGCCTCTGGCATGGCATACTTGGCAGAGATGGGCTATGTACATAAAAGCCTTGCTGCCCACAAGGTCCTTGTGAGCACCAGCCTGGCGTGCAAGATCACTGGGTTCAGACGTCCACAGGAAGATAAGATGGAAACCATCTTCTCCACCATGGTGAGCTGCATTTCCACATTCTGTTGTCAACACTCTTCCTAGGCTCCCATTTCCTTCTTCAAGTATGAACAGGGACTCTGCACCTTGAACTTCTTTCTCAGGTAGAAATCCAATGTATTTGGCCAGGGAACTGCACAGCAGTGGCCTGGCACCGTGCCTGCTCCAGCCACAACCCCACTGCACAAATCAGGGCAGAGGGACATGTGTTTGTACAGCTGTGAGGTGGTTCTCATTAAATATTAATGTACAAAATGCCATCAGCTCTTCCTGGGGACATTCTCCTCTCCCATTAATATTTCAGTACTCACAATCCCATGTAGCATACAGTTGCAGTGATATTTTAAACAAATTGAGGAGAAAGTTTTCTCTTAGTACTATGGGTTTTCTCGGTGTCCACCCTGTGATGGCAGGCAGGGCACGATGGATGCTGAATAGCTGCCCAGGAATTGCCAGCATTGGCCACATTCTGCTGGGCAAGTACATCACTCCTGCCTTTCTGCCTGTCCAGCATGGGAAGAGCCTGGTGCTGTGGTCAGCCCCTGAGGCCATCCAGTATCACCACTTCAGTCCTGCCAGCGACGTGTGGAGCTTCGGAATCGTCATGTGGGAAGTCATGTCCTATGGCGAGAGACCCTACTGGGACATGTCCCACCAGGATGTGAGTCCCCTGTGGTGGTGGCTGCAGCCACATGATGGTGCAGCAGTTGCTGATGGAGTGTGGTGGCTCTGTGATGCATGGAGGAGCTGCCACTGCTCCTGGGTGGGATGTGAGGAGGGAGGCTTGCCTCAGGGGTTTGCCTTCGATTTGCATCGCAGCACCTGATCCCAGCCCCTCACATCCTGCAGGTGGTGAAGGCTGTGGAGGATGGGTTCCGCCTGCCTGCCCCAGCGAACTGCCAGCCACTCCTTCACCAGCTGATGCTCAACTGCTGGCAGAAGGACTGCAGCCAGCGGCCCAAGTTCTCACAAATCCACAATGTCCTGAGCAAGCTGGTGCAGAGCCTGGAGCCCCCAAAATGCCCCAGCTCCACATGTCCCAGCTCCGCGTGCCCCAGGTGACCACCCTCTTGCCACACCTGCCTGTCTCCACTCTGCCGTGCCATGCCCCACTCCCTATTCACCATCCTCTCTGTTGGCAGGTCCCATGGCATGTCCATCCCCCTCTCCGAGAGAACTTTCTTGGCCTTCCCATCTTTTAGCTCTGTGGGTGAGTGGCTGGAAGCTATAGAGATGGGCAGGTACAAGGACAACTTCACTGCTGCAGGCTACTGCTACCTGGAGTCGGTGGCTAGGATGACAGCTCAGTAAGTGACCTCCTGGCTGTAACCTTTTGTTGTGGGTGCAATGAGAGCAATGTTCCCTGCCTCTGCCAGAGAGCAGACCCAAATCCAGCATGATTTACTGATCAGCTGTTGTGCTGCAGCACAGGGTGGTGGGGTCAGACCTGTCCCACACCTGGTGTGCTGCTGTTAGCCTGCAATGCCTGGTCAGCATCAATATTGCTTTGGCCAGGACAAAAGGTTGGGATTTCTTACTTGTGCATGTCTGGAACATGCACTGTCTGGCCTGGAAGCAGTCATGGGGGGCATGTGGTGGTCAGAACTGGTTTGTCCTGGCTGATGTGGGGCTCATTTTGCAGAGACATCCTCAGCCTGGGGATCACGCTGGCAGAACACCAGAAGACCATCCTGAGTGGGATACAGACCCTCCGGGCACAGGTCATCCAGATGCATGGCCGAGGTGTACAGGTGTGAAGCACTGTCCTGCAAAGGTGCAGAGCACCAGCCCAGCGCTCCTGGGGAGCAGTGCCCCACTGGCCCCAACCAGCCCCATCTCCGAAACCTGGTGGTCTCAGGTGGGCTGTGGGAATTGCTGAGTGCTGCCAAACACATGGCAAGAGAGCAGGGCTTCTGTCCCCTGTGCCAGGGCAGCCCAGAATTCCTGGGATGGTGTGGCGTGCCTGGGTGGACATGGCTCTCCCCAGCGCTGTTTTGTAAGATGAGTCAAACTGTATCGATGCCATTTCATGTGGTAGTTGAGTTCACAGGGTGGGATGGATCTTTTTGCACTGTCTTAATCCAGAGCCATCCTCCTGGAGAATCCATTGTTACTTTTATACAACCTGACAGATCACAGCAACCCCACAAGGAGTTTTTATTGCTTTTCTATTTAGAGAGCAGCTCTCACCCAATGCCCAGCTCCTGGAAGGTGACTTTCCCCATCTGTGCTGAAGGAAACTCTTTCTCATTCTCAGTTGCATCCCTTCTGCTCTGTGAGTTACTTCTTCAAGTGCTGACACCTCAGCTGGTGAACAAAACTAAATATTCTGCAGCTAAGTGCAGAGGAAATGCTGCTGCATCCATGCAATCCAGGGCAGACCCACACTTTGTTTTGTGACCATGGTGCTGCCTGCCTGACATGCTGGCAGCTCCCATAGCTGCAGCCTGATCCCTGGGAAGACATAAATAGCATCTTAATAATACAACTTTCCTTGAAGTTAGTAAACTAAGTGGGTCTTTGCAGCTCTGTACGGAGTTTTGTAAGGCTTGTATTATGTATCGCGAGTGAATTATTAATGCTGAAAGGCAAGGATTTAAATAGGGGATGAAAGCTGTGGGAGATGCTCAGAGTCTGGTTGGAAACACTCCTGTTAGCCTGCTCCAAGAGGACGAGGATCTGAATGAGGATTGAGTGAAGGGCCCCTTGGGGCTGGCATGGTGACCACTCTGCCCAGGCGAGTGCTGCATATGCTCTGGGGAGTTTGTTGTTCACTGAGGAAAACGAGATCTTCCTGCCACCTCTGCAGTTCAAACTATGCTCCCTCCCCATTGCCTCTTGGTTAGTGTTCTTTTCTTCTTTCTCTAAGTTTGGCCCATGTCCGGTCAGGTTGGTCTCTTGCCATCCTGCTGTTTCCCACCCTGAGGAGGAATAGCAGTGAACCAAGCCCTGCATTTAGTGAAATGCCCAATCCCAAGGATCAAGTGCAATTTGTGTGCTCTCTGTGTTTACATTTTATCTCTAGAGAAAGTATATTACAAGTCTCTAGGCAGGGGGTTGAACTAGCTTGATTCTGGATCTTCTCTCCCTTCTCCCTGCTCGTACTGTCTGTTAGGATGCAGAAGCCATGCTGGGAAGTTGCTACTGGAGGAGCTGGCTCCAGGCTGGTTCATCTGCTCTCAAGGAGGTCTGGAGACATCTAGGACTTGGTGATGAGGTGACAGTGTGCCTCAGTTTGGAAAACAGACATGGTCATGAGCAGGCAGAAACTTGTTCCCTCGAGTCCCCCAGAACAGACCCTGTCTCCAGAATAAGCAATGTGACAAGGGGCTGGCTCTGGGTGCCATTTGTGGCCACTGGAATCTGCTTCTCTGTCCCTCTTGATGTTACCCAGCTGAAAAGGGATAAACCTGAGCCCAGTTATCTATAGCCATGGCTGTTTCCCCAGGCTGCAGTGGCCAGTGGCTGGCCAGGGGCTGTGGCTCCTGTGGGATGTAGTTGTGGCTGTGTGGAGGGGTCCCACAGGAGCTGAGCTCTGGGATGGTCTCTAACTCAGCAGAAACAAGAATCATCATCTTTCCTGGTCTCTCCTTCAAGAAAGGAAAGGGAAGACCCCCATGGAAGCAGCCTTCTAGCCCAGCTTTTTGCAGCAATGAGCACTTTTAATTGAGCTCCTCACCAACACGAGATAACAAACTTCATAGATTAAGCTATAGATTGTTGTTGTGATTTTAAAATTAACTTGCATCCTCTCAGCTTCTCTCCTTGGGGAAGTAGTATAATTTAATTAATCAGCAATGCTGTTTTGGAGCTACAAGGGAAATGCCCCAAAATGATCCTGGTCTCTTCCCATCCAGCCTCTGCCATGAGGCTCTTGCCTCCTCCATGAGCTGGGAGAGCTCTGGTCCTGTTGGAGCAGCACCTGCAACACTCCCCTCACAAGAAACCAAATGGGAATCAAGTTGGTTAGTGTCCAGATGCTTTTATATTCATTAGCCACATGTAAACTGTAAATACACACTTGAGAAGTCAATATATATTTTTATAAGCTTGAGACAAATGTAATATAATAAGGGACTCTGTATATATCTCATGTTTGAACTATAGTCAGACATCTCCAGGGAATCTCAGTTGGTTTGGAATATTTAATAATAATAATAATAATAGTTATTATAAATGCTAATAAAAATCTATTGACATTTTTGTTAATTTTGTATTTATTGAACCACAGTTGAAGCTGGCAATAAAGAGATTTAAATACCTGAGTAAAAGCAACCAGTAATCCTGGTTTGTCTGTGTGGGTCATTTCAATGTTCTGGGGGGAAATGCCACTTTATCAAGGGTGCCATGTGGAGTGTAAGGGACAGTCTTAATAGCACCAAGGTGTGAAGTGATGCCTTGTTTTATTAAATAACATCTATGCTAAGGTGGGAGCCTGTGCTCTGGCTGTAGAGTGGCTGGAGGGAGTGGTTTCTTGCTACTGACACTTTGTAGGGGGGACAAAAGCATCTACTTTGCTTTGCTGGTGTATGCTGTATGGTCAGAAAGGTGCTTGGCCTGGCCTGTGGGCCCAGGTGCTGTTCAGGCAGGTGGGAATCTGGGACCAGATAACCTTGGACATACTCATAGTGTGGAGCTGTCAGTGCAGTGGTCAGTCTGATACAGGTGCTGGTCAGTGTGGGAATGTTTCTGAGCAGGGGGAAAATGCTGCAGAATTCCTGCACTCAAGGCATGTAATTCATTGTTTTATTGAATAAATGAAAGTCGTGTATGGCCAGCACATAAAATGCAGGCTCAGCACAAACAATGATATTTAAAAATGATTTGACGTGACTCTCACTCGTTCACATCTTTTTTTTCCTGGGCTGTTCAATGCCCAGGAAAAGGCATGGGAGTGCTGGTTGGTGTGGTGACAGCAGTGACAGCTGCTGGGAAAGGACTGAATGGGTGCTTAGAAAGGGTGAGGTCTCTTTGCCTTCTGTCGATCAATTAATTCAGGCAGCCTTCATTTGGAGCCTGGCCGGGGCTGTACTGGCACTATAAAGAAATAGAGCTCTGGAGCAGAGTGATGAACAGTGGATTCCCAGTCACAGCCAACCAGAGGCAGATTTTGCCCAGTTATTGGCAGTTGTGCCTCCTTGTAAGATGCGGAGGTGGATTTGTCTCTCTTCTGTGACCTTCCTGGCACCAGCTCTGCTGGAAGCTGTGGCACACTTCCTGTCCTGGCTGCACTAGGGGTTGGCACTCCCTGTGCCAGCCCTGCACCCTGCACCAGCCCTGCAACCTGCTCAGCCCCACGCTGTACCAGAGGATGTGGCTCTGGTGAAACGGGGGATCGATAAGCCATTATGGCTCAGACAGGGAAGCCCAACATGCAGCAGTCAAGGATGGTCTCAGCACTTGGCAGGTGCTGATCATATGGGGAATTTTTAAAATAAAACACTTATTGCGTGGTGCTGGTCAAAGCAGCTGGCACAGCATCCAGCTGGCACCACCTGCAGGTCCATGTTTTGGGGAGAGCAAGGGAGGAGCCAGGGCTCCTTCTCTTGCCCCTCGCTCCCACACAGCAGCCTCAGACAGGAAATCCATCACCTTGCCCCTTCCTCTTCTGGAAAATTACTGCAGAGAGGCTGTGCAGCCCCAGAGCCTCTGCTGCAGAGGCCAGGATGAGCCACCAGTGCCGTGAGGAGTAGAGTGCTGGGATCAGATGAGCTCGGCCTTGCTGCCACATGTCCCCATCCTGTGTGTACAGGAAGGATATGGGCGAGAGGAGGGCAATGCCCAGGGAATGTTATAAAGAACCTGGATCTGGAGGAAGAGCAAGGTTTGAATATGAATAATTTCTAATTATCAGGAAGAGCAAGTGCCATCTATCATGGTAATCAGTGATCTGTCAGTTCAAGTGTCACCAGGATGGATGCTTCTTTCCTCCTACTCATCTCCCGCAGTCTCAGTGTGCCTGAAGAGCACAGCACAGGCCGGGATATGGCCAGACCCCCACAGCTCCTCCTGCCCCAGGAAGGATGGGTTCCCAGTACCACACTGGGCTGTCCTCAGTGCTCTGCACCACCCACCTCGGCTAGGACAAGGTGGGGGCACTGTACTGGCCAGCCAAGGGGTGCCCATGGCGAAATGGATGCTGGGGTTTGTGGCCCAACTGAGGCAGCCTTGGCACGGAGCTGGATGACCTCCTGTGCAAATTTCACCCACAGGACTGGGTGACATTGGCACAGGGCTGGGTGCCAGCCAGCAGCACCCACCAACCCCACCGTAGGTGACCTCAGCTGCCTCTGCACTTGTGGCTTGCCACTTAGAGCAGGGCCATCTGCGCAGTGGCAAGAGCTGCCTGGAAGGCACAGGAGCCATTTAATTACACAATTACAAATAATTTCAGCATTTTTATCTTCCTGAGGCAGACAAGCACCTTCAGCATCAGACAAAGAGCAGCTGTTATCGCTTGGCACAGCGGCTACTCCTGGGCAGCTGCCACCCCTGAAGGGGCACAGACAAAAGCAGAGGAGCTGTATTGTGTCAGCAAATCCAAATCTGTCCCAGAGCCACTGTCACGGCATGGACATGGCCACTGTTGAGGGAGCTAGAGCTTCCTTTTTTCTGCTACCTCCAGAGCCCCAACAGCAGGAGCAAAGGGGAAGAAGGAGAGACAAGAGGTTGTTCAGAGGTTTCTGGAGTTTCTGTAACAATGAAGAGCACTTACACAGTGTTGTCTCCTGCCTGCTCTGTTGCTGGGCACCTCCTTGGGTGCAGTGACAAACCTCTGGCACCTGCAGCATGAGGGGAGCTGCCCTTGCTCTGTCCTGTGTGGTGGGAGCCAAGCTTGCTGGTGTATGTGCAGCCATAAACATTTCCATTAACTCCCACAGTGTTTAAATTCCATAATGGGGCCGAAATAAAGCAGCAGTATCTCATCCCTGTGGTAGCCCTCAATCATATGTTCCAGAGGCACCCTGGAGAAACATTTGGAAAGAACTTAGAACTGGGCAATTCAGGATTTTCTTGCAAGTCCCTTCTGTATAATGAAGCCTGTTCCTGCTGACATGTTCCCAGGGGAATACTGTGTCTCAGTTTGCTGGAAGTTTAATGCAGCTCAGGTGTGATGGGGCAGCAGTGGGGCAGCAGCCAATGCTGCCAGGGCCTGTCTGGCTCAGCCCTGGGGCTGCAGGGGCAAGGACCAGAGCACAGAGGAACCACACACTCCTGAGCATGGAGGTGGTGGGGCTGTTCCTTCAGGCAGCTCAGCCCTGGGGCCTTATGCTGTTAAATATTTTAAAGTGAATTCTATTAAACACTAGGAGGCAAAAAGATTAAGAGGGCAATGAAAAAGCTTTTTGTGAGATTTAGGTGATGCTGGGTGATGGCAATTGTGCGTTGGATAAATGGCTGTTTGTGACTGTAAATACAGTCTCCCAGGGTAATGGAATGTACAGCAGGAGTGATGTGCATCCTCAGGGGGAAAAACAGGCTCAGGGACCCCAAAAATGATGTGAGTTTCCCTGAGGCAGTTAAAATAATTGTTAGCAGTGTTGTCTCTCCTGAGGAGAGCCAGGTGGATCTGTGGGGCACATGCAATGCACAAATCTCTGCTTTGCCTCATGGGGAACAAGGATGTGTTAGGTATCACATCACACTGCATCAAAATGCAAAGTGGCACAATAAATCAAACTCCCCAAAATGAAACTTTCTTCTAGAAATAAGCTTGTCACTGTCAATTTAAACTCTTGCCAAAGAAGCATGATTTGATACAAGTTCCTCTTGTCAGCGATTTACAGTAGTGGGTGGGTTTAATCACTACTTATAACAGCAAGAGTCTAAAGGGAGAGCAAAAGGTGTCTCTATTCGAAGGTCCAACATGAAACCCAGATCCTAAGTGCAGCTCTGATACAGCAGAGCTGGGAGGAGAGAGCACAAAGCACAATCCACTCTGGGCACTGAAGGAAAAGGAGTGTTTCCTTCATTTCCACTTCCTCAACACCACGGTGGTGATACAGCAGGATTGTGGGCAGGACTACTGCCCACCTGGCCAGAACACTGGCTCCTGCACCTCACCATCCTGAAGGGTTTTAAGGGGTTATTTAGAGACAAAAACTTAGGAAACTCTGCAGGGTGGGAAGGGATCCTGTCTAGTTAACACACTGTGAGAAGGTTATCAGACTGCCAGCCTCGGGAAGGGTGTTTGTCTGGAGAAAGCACTCCCAGAGGCTCCCTTGTTCCATCACAAAGGGATGGGGTGGTGGCATCCTCCTGGGCTGTTCTGCTGCAGAGACAAAACCCTGCCGTGCTCCCAGCCCAGCATAGCAGGTGCCATTGGGTCTGCTCAGGAATCTCCACATGGGCACAGGCCTGCACCAGCTCCTGGCTGATGGGAGTCTCCGAGGCTGAGCCCAGCAGTGGCTGGGGCTCTGTCATTGACTTGAGGAATGTTTCAAACAGATCATTTATTTTCATTAGACTTGTACCAATATTTCTGTCCCAGTGTCCCTGATGCAGGTCGACAGCTGTCCTCAGGAATGCTTTAATTGTGTTTTCCTTGCTTTGTGCATCTCTTAGCTAATGCATTCTGGCTTCATTAGATTAGACACCTCTTGTCCTGAGGATGTTTTCATGTTTTCAAATGGCTTCAATCAGCACCTCCCAGGCTCTGGCTATTTCAGGATACAATAAAGCTAAACCTCATCCAGGCTGGTGAGTAATGGAGGATTATCTCCCACCTCCATCCAGCCTGGCTTTAAATTTGCCTGGCTGACACCCCGTGGCTGCTGGCAGAACACAATTAAACCTCTTGTCTTGCAGCCATCATCCACGGTTACACACAGCTCGAGAGGAAAAGCTCAGCAACAGCAACTGGATTTCTAACGATCTTGTCATCGAAAACAGCATGGAGAGATAAATGAAAGAGTGAGGGAACAGCCAAGATCAAAACTCAAATCTCCAGATGTCCAGGGCACAGCAGGTTGCAGGCTGGCCATGCTCAGACCCATGCTGGCACAGCACTCAGAATACAGGGACGTGTCCTCTTAATATCAGAGAATGAAACGCAGAGGGACAGAGCTCAAACCTATCCAGTGCCAGCGCTGGACGCTTCTCTCCTGAGCATCTCCAGGCATGGCCACTTGTAAACTTCATTCTGCAGAAGCGTTCTTCCCCTTGAGAGCCCAGGATCCATCACCAGCTCGTGTCCCCACCAGCTGCAAAGCGGCCACAGGCTCAGGAAGGAAACCGAGGAGGGAAGGCACCAGCCAGACCCGGGGCTGGGGACAGAGACCTGCTCCATTCTCTGGGGTAGGGCTTATGGCTCTAGGGCAGTCCCTGTGTCCTTTCCTGGACCCCAGCACACCTGTCCCTAGCACAGGTCCCAGGCAAGGACTCCCCTAGATGCTCTCCCCATGCAGTAGAATTGCCTCAGCCATGTCTTCTTATCATGAGCCACCACAATATTTAGATCGATCCCTTTCACCCCACAGGCAGTATTTTGACTTCTGGAATTCATCTTACCTAGCAAGGGAGTCTAAATATATCCCAGACAATTTCTTCTCATTTTTAATAATCTCTTTCAGCCTTAAATTAGTTTTCGAAAATATGTATTGAGATGATAGGCTTTTTATCACAGCTGATGGACAATATTTATCACACCTGTGTCCTGCTCCTCACAACACATGCACATTCCTTACAACAGTCATGCATCAATTTTAACAATTCATTACAACCCCATCACTGCATGTACGTGCTCCCCTCAACAATGTTACTAGCGATTTGTCCCTTGGGTCTCTGTGAGCAGTTCTGGTCCCACCTCACAGAGCTACTGTCACTCCTTGAGCCATGGGACAGGATGGAATGGCCCCATTCAAACAAGGAAGTCAAAGGATGCTTCACTGTCCCTCACCCTGGAAACCTTTGGAAGGTGGCAGGTGGAAGAGTAGAAGCAAAAATCCCTTTTCTGTCCAGGATCTCTTTGCTCACTGGGCACAGCAAGGCTGAGGCAATGTGCTGGGGCTGTGCTGACACATCTTCCCAACCCTGAGCCCTGGTGACCAAAGGGGAGACATGGGGACATCACCAGTGGTGCCTCTCTGGGCCCCCAGCTCAGTCAGGGACCCCAAGACAGCAGCTCCTTTAGAAAAACTCTCCAGCAAATTCCCATTTTGCTAGACAGTGCTACTAGGCCCTCGCCCGGACCCTGTTTGGATGCTCACACCTGAGTTGGGCATTCAGGTACAAGGGAACTGGGCACACACGCACAAATTAATCTGGTGCTCAAGGCTGAGCTGCAGCCCCTGATCCATGCTCAGCTCTCCCAGCCTCTCACCTCACAGTGCCCGAGAGCTGAATGTGCTGGCCTGGGGAATGTGCTGCACCAGCCTGGAGGTTCCCATTCTGCCAAGGCAAAACAAGGCACAGAAAGGCCTGGCTGCTGTGCCCGCAGCATTCCCTGACACCTGGCACAGTTGTGATGTGGTCTCTGAGTTCTCTGCTCCCCACTGTGCTTCCATGTGCTCTTGTCGCTGCACCCTGGGATGTAACTGCGAAGCCCTCGTGCTCCAGATCCCTGTCCTGTTCTGGCAGGGTGACAGCACATTTTCATCTGCAGGAGCTGCTTTGCCAGACAGAACTCAGCACTGGCAGCTCTTGGCAGGGTTTCTTTGTCCAGCAGATTCCCATGGAGCTGCATTCCGTCACCTTTCTGAGCAATAATGAAGGAACAGAAAGACAAAGCAAAGTGTCTGAGTGGGCCTGAGCTGTTCACTCAGTGCTGTCCTGGCCAAGGCCCCACTGTCACATGCTCCAGACAGAGGCATTTCCAATTGCACCTTCCATTTGGCATCGATTATTATCCAGTTTCTTGTGCCTTCATTTGCAGTCAGCAGAGGTGGCCGACTGACACTGAGAGAGAGCAACTCCTCAGATCCCATCAATCAAGTGCCATCAGGATCCAGCCTCTTGGGTTCATGGGACACAAGGTCAGCCTCCGTGGGAGATCAGCTTTCCAGCTGAAATAGAGCCCTGCTCCTGCTCCTGCCCCTCTTCCACCACAGCCCCAGCTCTGCTGCAGGGTGTACAGGAACAGACCTGGGTCTGCAAGCTGCAGTTGGTCACCGACTCCTCCATCCTGCCTCAGGGCTCTCAGACTATTTCAGGGATAAGTGGGAAGAAAATTCACAAATTTTTTATTTTTGGAAATAGTGAAGTACACAGGAACATCTGATAGCATCAGATGCAGAGTTTTCCCTCAGGGCACTGTGTTCAGTTTGGGGCTGTAATCAGGTCCCAGTCCTGCTCAGACATTTCCAGTTACTCCCCCCATAACAAAGGAATTAAATTCAAATTGTATATAAAGCTTGTTGACTGTCCAGCTCAGCACAGCCCTGAACTCCGCAACATCAGCAGGGTTCATACTTTATAAGGAAAATTGTATTATAGAAGACCCATAACTATTGACCTTTCCCTGGAAAGCTGCTCTGGTCTGGCAGCTGTGTGACCCTGACAGAGCAGCCACAGGCACTGGCACAGCAGAAGAGCACAGGAGCACTGACAGGAACTGCAGCTGCAGTTCCAGGCACTCCATCAGGGAGCCCTCCAGAGGGACAGCTGCTGCTGCAGCAGCCTTGGGAGCAGAGCTTGGGGCTGTTCATGCCCTGAATTATCTCCCACCTCATCCCCTGAGCACCCCCTTTCCCAGACTTGCAGGAGTGTAACTGTGACTCAGTGAGTACATCCAGGGCTGTGACACTTGGGAACCCTGCACAGAAGCCTGAGCCCATTGGCATCCTCCCATGGATGTCAGACACAGAGAATTGCTCCTGAATTTGAGGACATGGCTTTCCTGTCTCACCCTTATTAAGGGGAATCAGTGTCATTACAGTGTAGAAGGCAAAGAACCTTCTCCTGGGATTTTGGTGTCTGTGTGCAATGTTAATTTTAGCAATTCTGTCTAATCCTGCTTTTCAGTGTAATAATGCTTCTGGCTGAGGGGAATGTAAAGCTCAGTGGCTTATGGGCAGTAATTTTCTGAGCTAGACAATTTATTCCCTACTCTCATCAGGGACAAGGCTGAAATCACTGTAAAACTGCACCCTGTAGGTTCTGCTTCTGCCTGATGGATTTTAAGAGGACATTTCTGCTTTCTACAGTTCAGGACAAGAGCTCTGATCTTCTAGATTTTAACTAGAGCTTTTAAATCAGACAGTGTTGATTTAAAAGAAAAATTCTCTATGCAGGCTAACAATTCAAGTTAATTTTGTTTTCCTGGTAAAGATGTATTTAAAGCAGAATCTCAACTTACAGATCTCAGCTACAGATAGGCTTTCTGCCTACTTGCTAATCTGCAAACCCAAGAGAACTGTGTCATGGTTTCAACCTTAAAGGAAATAAAAATAAGGACTCTTTTTTCTCCCAAAATGTTAAAGTCAATTTATTTCGATCCCACTATGTATTATAGGTATAAAACCCAGTTTTTATCTTCCATTCTGTAAATCAATGAAAGGAAGATACAAATTAGAACAAGTACTAAATGAAGGTAGCAGTCTTAAATACAAAATGTGTTTACAGAAGGATGTCATTTTTCACTGGCTTCCATCTAGGGGTTTTTTGCCTCGTTGCAAGCCTGTGCAAGACAAACCTGAAAGGAAAGAGAAATCAATTAGTACTCAGAGACACTGGTACAGCCCACAGCCACCTGCACCTCCAGCCTAAAGGACTTTATTTTTCAGAGCATTGACAAAAGTTCTTTTCTCCAGTGTGTATTCAGCCAGATGTGATGTAAAGCTCCTGCCTTTCCTTCCCTGCTCTGTGCTGCTTCTTCACCTCTGACATAAGCCAAAATTCAAGACAAGGGGCCAGGGGGAAAAAAGGAGTTTCTATTGCATCTTAACAGTCTCCTGACTAATGACAGAGGGACAGCACTGCCTTACAGCTTCAGGTCATGGCTGACAAAAACACCCAGACTTACCGACAGCTTCTTCATGAGCCCTCGGGCCTTGGGGTTCAGCTGAAGAAAATTCTTCTTAGTCAAGTCCTTTGCTGTCAAACGTATGCTCTGTGGAAACAAACTCAAATCTCAGGTTTTCTGTTTGGTAAGCTGCAGCAGCTGGAGGCAGTAAAAAAAATTAAGTTAAAAAATAAAAGAAATTAAGATCTAAGCATAATAGACTGTCAGAGAATTACAATCAGCTGGACCAGAAGCTCATCTCACACCTCTCCCGCAGTGCATTAATGCACTTTAAGTATTTTAAAGTGAATGCACAGCAAAACATCCTTCTATTCTGTTTCAACCAGCTTGAGCAGCTCCCACTTCTGGCTAAGAGTCTCTTAAGGGTCTTTTCAAGGTCAATCATTCCCCTGATAAACTGCAGTGGTACAGCTAAAAGAGACAAAGAGTGGATGATCCAAAGCTGGTGAGGCACCAAGAGGTTTGAAGCTTCAGCCTCGCCTGTAAACCCCTCCAGCCCTGCCTGTGCAGGTGAAGGGTCAGGAATTGCCTTGCCTATAGACCCCTCCAG
>JAWWMJ010000085.1:2822041-2838423 GCA_035047045.1 Vireo griseus
CAGCTCGGCGGGCGGCGGTGAGGAGGCGGCCGGGGCCGGGCGGGCAGGGGGCGAGGACGCTTCTGACGCCGCTGTGCGGGCAGGGAGGAGCTGCGGGCCGTGCGGGACGCCGCGGGGGCTGCTGCGAGCGCTGTGCTGCGGCTGTACGAGGAGCGAGCGGCCGAGCTGGGCCTGGCGGAGCTTCTGCGGCGCGGCCCGCGCTGCCCTTCCCTGGCCGACGTGTTGGAGGGGCTGCAGGACGTGGAGCGCTACTACAGGCACCTGTATCCTACTGGGGGTCTCTGGGCAGCGCTAGGGAGGGTTAGGCCACCGCTGGAGGGGTCATTTTCTCGTTGTGGTCCTTACCGGGCACGAAGGTATTTGGAGAGTAAACTGCTCCTGCAGCGCCTCAGTCTGGACAGCCTGGCAGACATGGAAGCCCTCCCGCAGTCCTGGGAGAGGATTTTGGAGCGCTATAAAGAAGACGTTATTCAAGGTATTTCTGTGTGCAAAGACCCGAGGGGTTTTTCCCAGGGCTCCGTGTTGATGTCCCCCGGGGGCAGCACACAGGGTTGGCTGTGCTGGTCTCAAGCAGCAGTGGTGACCCCACTCAGTTGATCTTTGTGATCTGCTTTGAGATCTTGGTTGGCTTTAGTTAAAAGTACTCACTATCACACTTGGGCACAGCTGGAGGCAGCTGTACTCCCTCACATTATAGCAAGGGTTCAGTGACTCATTGCACTGCTCAGTCAGTTTTACCTGCACTGTTTCCTGTTGCCTTTAGAAACAAGTTTTTGGGAGTACAGAATACAGGTAAAGTACCTTAAGCTGACAGGGGTGTTGTTTTCTCTCCAACTCAGATACACTCCTGAAGGTCTCACTGTTTGTGGAGAACCATCGGGAGGTGAGCTGCTTACCTGGCCTCTGACAGGGCAGCAGGGACTGGCACTGACCAGCTTCTGGTGTGTTCTGAGATGCTGCAAAGGGGATGAGGAACTGAGGGAGCTCTTCTGGTGCTTTTTGGAAGCTGAATGAGTTGGTTCTTGGTCTCAGCATGAAATGCTTGAACTGTTCCGTTTTCAAGTGGAAATGGCCTTGGTGTCTGAAGAAGAGGCTGAACCGAAAAAGCCATGAGAGAAGAAGGGAGTTACCTCCAGCTGTGGAACTTGTCCTTTCCTTCTCCTGACATGGATGTTTTGTATAAAGGAAAAAATATTGGTACTTCCATTTCATGCTGCAGATGTGTGAGTGTAACAGAGTCCTCCAGGCTGGTGCCATGAAAGATATTTGGGCAAATAAAGAAAATATGTGAGATTAGGGCTTACAAACAGTGGTCACTTCATGCCCTTGAGCAGTGTGTTTGCATTCATCCCACCTGGGCATGGAGGAGGAAGGAGCAAATCTGGCTTGAAAATGTAATTATGGAGGTGCATGGATGCCTGAGTTCTGACATGGGCATTTTTCAAGGGTGTTACACTGCTTTGTTAGCTCTACCAGAGCCCACTGAAATCAGTCTTAAAACATCGCTCTCTGGTAGCAGCTGCTGCCAGTTCAGGGACACCTTTTGTTGGCCATGGCACTGATCCTCTGAACATTCCTGGGAAGCAGTGGGATGTTTGTCTCTAAATAATGTATTTGTAAGAAGCTGCAGCTCCTCGGAGAAAGCCAATAAAGAATTGTGTTAAACACAATGTGGGTGTGTGTTTGTGCTCGCGTTTCTGTGTCTCCAGCCTGGGGCATCCCTGCGGCCACCTGAGGGCACTGCACGACCTTGGAAGAGAGCAGAGGGGGTGGGAGCAGATCGGGGTGCTGGGAGGTGCCAGGGGTGGGAAGGTGCTGGCTTGGGGCTGGGGCTGACAATGCTCCCATCAGGGATAGAGGCTTTGTGAGGTAAGGCTTCACACACAGTTGTAGTTGCAAAGAAAATCACCTGCAAAGAAAACCACCGTCCTGCTCCTGGTGCTGGGTGCCCTGCCCAGGGGGGAAGTGAGGTGGGTTCTGCTCCCTGCAGGGCTTGGGGTCCTGCTGGGGGCTCACGTGGCTGTACAGCCTTGTGCTCCTTGCACAAGGTTTGAAGCATGCCAAGGCTGGTGCCTCAGGGTGAATCAGGGGTGTCATCCTTGCTCAGGCCTTGATGTATCGTCATCACAAACCAACAGATCACGGAGTTCTTGGATGCAGAATTGTCTTTACATGTGCACACACTATATAACCCTTCAACACCCCTCTTCTGTCAGCCTCTCTTCAGGACAGCTGCACAATGAACAAATGGGTTTAAATGCTGGAAGATGTTCAGCACAGTTCAGTGGTGGCCCTTCTGCTTCTCCCAGATGTTTGGCCCCTGATGTTTGTCTTTGTGCTAACAACAGATGAAAGTGCTGAGGGAACTTTCTGCATTGAAAGTGGCCATGCCCTGACTCTGACTGACTGAAATAGGGTGAAGGAGGTGCTCATTGAAGTTTTGCTGTGATTAATTGCTCTGTGCTGTTTCTGGTTGATGGGCCATGTCATCAGTTGCATTTGTCTGCAGTGTTCTGCAGGGTGCTAGTGAGTCTCTGCATCAGAGCACTCTAATTGGGACCATCTGTGGGCTTGTTTCATTCCAGATCTGGATGTTCCGTCAGGATGCCTGCCAGGGACCCCATTGCTAACAAGGACATGGTTCCTTGCATGTGCAGAGCTCCCTTCAGCTGGCATTTGCCTGGTAGGCACTGAGGGTTTGGGGGTTCCCCTGTGAACACAGCCAGGGTGGGCATTCAGTCTTTGAGTGTCGCACTTGTTAGCGGGCAGGTGGAAAGGCCACTCCTGCTCCTCCTTGCCTGGAAGCCTTCACGGCTGAGTCAGACACCTGCATGCAGCATGGGATTGTCTCTGGGTGCTGGATTTCAGTACCAGGACAGGAGGGAGGTGAGTGAGGCCAGCACCTGCTGCTCTTGCGGCCTGGGGAGCCAAATGTGGAGTCAGGAACTTGAGGCTGTGCCGTACCTCAGTGGGGCTGTTGGTAAGGCAGTCCTGAGAGCTCTGAGATCAACTGGTAAAAAATATGTAACCATAAAAATAAATCCAAGTACCTTTATTTTTGGAGTAGAGCTCTTAAAGTATTATTGCATGGAGATCTATCTTTGAAGAATGCAATAAAATGCAGTTAGCAGCTGGAGCTCCCTTAAAGGTTAAAGGAAAATTGTCAGGAAACACAAAGCTCACGCTTTGATTTTCAGCTTTACCTCCTGCTAACTTCATTGGAAAATAATTATTCTTCACTTACAGGAAAAACACAAACTAAATTCAGTTACTAAATTCAAATGCCCACCAACATAAGGAGCACCTGACTCGTATATGGTTGGTTTTTTCCTCCCACAATGGTGCAGCAGGACCTTTGCAGTTCTGCTCAGAAATGGGGACCTGCTCTTGGTAATGTTGCCTTTCCCTGGTCTTAAAATTAAAATCAAAACACGTTTTATGGGGAAAAGGGGTTTTTACTTTGGTATTTATTTAAGGATCTTTGTGTGCAGCACTTCATCCAGGTGGAATGCTCCAAAATGCACACATCATTCTTCACACTTCGAAATGCACACAATTATAGGCCTTGCAAATTAGCATACCTATTAAAGATTCTCTAATGAGACACTTGAGAGAATTTTTTTTTGAGGAACTTTCTCCTTGGATAGGCTTATTTTAGTTTATAAAAATGTGTTTTGGAGAGGACTTTGGTGTCCGGGGCTTCTAGGATGTTTGGTCTTCTGGTTTAATGGGACAATGGGTTTTAGTTAAGTTATCAGGCTTGGAAAATTATAAGTATGTAGGTTAAAAGCACTAAGAATACATAAAACTATATAAAAGGGTATATAAGAGGGGTATAAAAGGCACAAAGTCATCTTGGCATCAGTAATACCAGAATTCCAAAACTTTGCTTCAGTGTAAGCTCATGGATTTGAAATAGATTCCAAAACTGAGGGTATTACAAGAGTCCACAGTTACGGAAGAGACAAAGGATTTGGCACCTGAACTGAAGTGTAAAGTGACTTGGAGGCAGAAATATGTGATAAAAAGCTTTGTGATTCATTTTATAAATCAAGCATAGGTTTCACAAGTCCCTATGGTTTTTGTGCTTATTCTTTGAGACTTTCATCTTGGCCTGAAGCAGAACTCCTTTGTGACTTTGCTGAGGGGCTGCCTGAGTACTTATCTGCTCCGAAATACAGCAAACTCCACTCCCTGTTAGCTGGCTGTTTTGCTCTGTTCCCCACTCCCAGCTCAGTGTGTCTCTAGTGCTTTTGACTTTGGCACAGCTTCTGCCCCGTTGAGCTCCAAAGGGGGGCAAATTCTGCTGATCCCATGGGTGTGCAGTGAGTGGGGACACATCTGACCTGCAGCAGTGATGAGCTTTCCCACATGGGATATGCTGAGCACAGGGCCCTTGTCTGCCCTTGCAAGGACAGGCACAAGCAGTTACCTGGTGAGCTCTTTGCCAGTGTGGCCTGGCCCCTAACCTCCTACCTCCCACAGACCCTCTAGGGCTGCCTGTACTGCACGTGGACAGAGCCTGCTCTCATTGCCTGTCCTGCAGAGGTTTTATTTCAATCCTCACTTCCTGCTTTTTTCCCCAGCCTTGTCTCTCCTCCTCCCTCCTTCTGTGGAGACAGATCAACAGTAGGTGTCTCCTGAACTTGCCTGAGCTCCCTGTCCCAAGCATCTTCCTGACTAATTCTTTCCAGATGTCCAGGAACTTTTATGTTTAACAGTTTTACTCAAGTTCTTCATTCATTCTCGGAAAGAGCAAACATAATTCCTAGTATTATTTGAAAATTCAGACTGGTCATGGCTTCCCAAGAGCTGCATCTGCTTCCCAGTGAAATCTTCTAGGCAACACTGCAGCCTTCCACTCCTGAATCAGAGCACAACAGATATCCATAAATAGCACAGAAGTTTATTTTCCATAGCTGACAGCTCCAGGGCTGTCTATGGAGTCTTGAAAACACTCCATGCTGTACTCATACCCAGCCAAGTGTCAGGTTGTTGGCTTGGACTTTTCCAGCTACAGCAGCATGGAGAAATTAGGAGATCTAATTTCCTCTGACTGGGACCAACAATGGAAAGTAAGTGGCTCTGCCCATCCTCTCATCTACTTTCCAGCTTAACTTTGGTTTTGGGGAGATCCCCCAGCGGTGGCACTGGCCAGGTTATGCCAAGGGGACAGGCAGAGGGTTTGTAGCAGAAGCTTCTCCACTCAGAGCAGGAGAGGGGGTGGCAGGAAAGCTGCCAGGGCATGGCAGCTGCCCAGCACAGCTTGTCCCCAAGGCCACTGGCAAGCTGCAGATATTGGCCATAGCATGGCACAGGAGGGCAAAGTGCCAACAGGACCATGCTACATCCAGGGGAACATCCCTTCTGCTACCCCCCATATGGATCATGGCCAGGGCTCTTGGACATGAGGCTGTGAGGTTTGGCCAGCTTGAATTTATCTCCCAACCTCAGGGGAGCACAGCAAAGGTCCTGTTGGGCTCAGTGTGGGGCTGAGGCTGGTCCCTGGCTGACAAGTGGCCATGGACTACACACAAAAATGCTCTAAAGCTGACAGCACCAAATGTTTCTTCTCCACCTAGCACAGTTGTTTAGGATTCAGTTAAGAACAAAACTGCCTCTTGTAGGTTTTAATAAAGCTCTTGGCGAACAGTTCAAACACCGGGGGAGAAGATGGAGAGTGAGGTTGAATTTATGGGAGCAGGAGGAGATCATTTGCTTTCTTAGGAACTGGAAAAGATTAATAGTGTGCAAAGGCCCTTGGATTCATTCCTCACATAGCAGAATGGTTAGGAGACTTGATGTTCTTCATTCTGCCTTCCCCAAGCAGCCTAGAGACTGTCTGGCCTGTGGAGAAAAGGACCAGGGAGAGCAGGGAGCCATCCTGTGTCAGCCCCAGCGAAGAGGCGGCTGTGGTATGCTGGGGGACAGAGGGGAACTAAATCTCAGAGTGCCTTCTTGGGAAATTAAATAGATGCTTAATATTTCTGTATGTTCTGATGTGTGGGGAGGTGCTGGTACCTGGGGAGGTGGTGGGAGTACAGGGCAACAAGGCAGGTTCATCCTTCCAGCACATATCCACTCCTGGATGCCAGGGTACCAACAGCCCAGAACAATTTCGTAATAAGAATCTGAACCCAGGGAAGGTTCTGTCTCTCTCCCACCCCAGGCGTTTTGCAATCACCATGTACCATGTGAAATAAATCCTGAAGCAAGTTAAAATTCAGGAAAAAAGACGGGAATTTCCTAAGTTCCACTGAACACCCCAAAGCTTCTTTCCAGCAGCCAGAACCTGCTGCCTTCTACACGGAGTGCAGGGCAAGGATGAAAAGCCACTGGACTCACATGGGAAGTCACGAGGTGTGACTTCGAGACAAGCCAGAGTCTGTGCTGGAGAGGCAGACTGGCTCAGGCATTGCATCAATCCTACATTCAGTCTCATTTGGCTCTGGGGTGACAGACAGCCTGTGTCCCCAGAGGCCTGCACCAACTCAGCCTTCAGCATGGCCTGTGAGGCTGCAGCAGCTGCACACTCCCAACAGCCAGGACAGGACACAGCTCACCCAGACAGTGTGAGCAATAGGAGCCACATGTGCCCTGCCCAGTCATCTCCCCAAAGGGAGTCATCTCCCTTTGGAAGGAACAGTCATCAGGGCAGTAGGTGATGGTCCCCAGTTGCTGGTGTGAGCAGAGAAGCTGCAGCTGGTGCTGGGCAGCTGTGGATGTGCTGGGACAGCCTGGGTGAGGGCGGCAGGTCCTGTGGGGGACAGCAAAGGTGAGGTGCACGCCAGAGGCCTGCCAGCTGCCATGTGTCACCACTGCTCCTTGGCACATCGTGCAATGTGTCACAGCCTTCTCCCTTTCGTTTCCTAACATTCCCTCAGTCTGAAACCCATCAACCACTGCTGAGAGAAAACATTCACAGATGAAGCCAAAGCAGAAGTGAGCAAAGCTGTTCCTTTGGCTGGATTCCTCCAGCTCCTTGTGTCCCACTATTTGGTTTGAGTAAGAGCCACCTCCTCCTGCCCTGTGCACCTGAGCCATGGCGAGAGGACAGCAATCTTCAGTTGCTTCTTGTGGCTTTGTCAAGGAGAACTCCCCTTCATGATACAGTTCTGGTACCTCTGCCCAAACCCCAGGGAAGGGAGAGAGGTTGTGTGAGTGGAAAGACAAGGCTATGGAGCATGGCTTGCACAAGGAGTGCTTTTAAACTTCATGAATCTACTTGTGAGTCAGATGGCAGGAGCAGGAGAGAGGAGAAGTTAGGGACAAGAAAGTTGGTATAGTTGTGCTCAGAGAAGAAGCAGTCTGAAGCAGCTCTGGAACCAAGAAGCCCACAGCTGGCCTCCTGGAAGCAGGGGCTGAGGGACACCTGAGCCAGTGACAGAAAGTTCTGCTCATGAGGAACCTGAACAGGAGCTCCTGTGCAAGCCCCATCTGGGAAGCCAAGAGCTCATGTGGGCTGAGCCCTGGCACAGAGGGGCTTGGGCAGATGCCTCTCATCCTGTGCTGCATCACACCTGGCAGCTGGGGTTCCACACTGCCCTGCCTGTGTTGTGGGAAGACAGAGAACCAGGCATGTGGAAAAACCCCAGAGGTGAATAATCCACCCCAGCTTTTGGTTTGACACAGCAGCCCCAGCTCTGAAAGGCTTCTTAGTTGAGTTTAATGAGATTAGTCTGTAAGTTCTGGAGATGTCAGTCTGCTGGCAGCTCCGTGTTCAGTAGTTCCTCATGCGCCAGCAAATGATGTTCATTTCATTGGCTTTGACTCTGCTGGATCAGGCTGTTGCTCTGCTTCTCAATTAGCCGCATCTGTGTGGCAGTAATGAGCTGGAGGTCAGGCAGCCCAGAGAGGGGTCCTGAAAAATTCACTTGTGTGGAAGGGAGCTCTCCATGCCTCCCATCCAGTGGATGCTGAGGCTCTGCACCCAACTTGACTCCTGTTCTCCCCAGAAGCCCCACTGGGCTCTAGCCCCTCCTTATCACTGCAGTGGTGACACTATACAGCTTGTTCTGCTGCTGGAGAGGCTGTGTTTCTGAAAGCTCCAGTCTGGGTCTGTGCTGACATTATTGAAGCTACTGGTAATAAAACATGTCACTACAGGGACCAGGGCCACATCTGATCCTGCAAAGGGAAGGCGAAAATCCAAACAAAACCCAAAACCTCCAAAAAGCTCTAGCCAAGCACAAGCTGATTGGAGGGCTGGATTTCCAGGGATGCAGACAGTAGTCCTGCCACCCTGCCGTGATGAGAGGCACCTCCTGGCCCTGCTGTGCTGGCCCTGCAACAGGGACAAGTGGCACATGGGAGGCACAGCTTCCTGGTGCCACATCCTCATGCATGTGCCGAACCCTCCCAGTGCAGGGAACTACAAATAAATGCTGTTGATGACTCTGCCATCCCGTCAGGGATTAGGACATGCTGGAGCAATTTGCATGGGGATGAAACTTGGAAGAAATGGCAAAGCTGAGGGAATATGATATTATTTATTATTGCCAGTTGCAAGGGAACAGCAGCAGCCTCCAAACTTGTATAACTCTGGAACATGACTATTATTAGAATGCAAAGTTAGCAAGCAATTAGCTAATTGCAATTCACATTGTCTGTTGGCAATTATAAGGAGAACAGTTATAAACCCCAACAGATGGAACTCAAATGGGTCAGTCTCTGGTTTGTTTGTTTTTTTTTTTTTTATTTTTTTCCATCCCCAAAATTTGCTATGAGCTAAACTCAGGTTCTCACCAGAGTTCATGAAAGCAGCCAGCCTGTGAGTCAGCGTGCAGCAGGGTCCCCACAGGCCACTGGCCTGCACCCCAGCCCCACATACGGAGCTTGTCCTGTCCAGACCTTCCCAAATGACAGAGTTTTGAGGCTGGAGAGTTCAGCTAATAGCACTGTGGTTTCTGTCATTTACCCTCTGTGGTGGTGTTTTCTTAGGAGCTGTGGAAAAGTGGGGAGCAGAGAAATCCAGCTGCAATATGTATTTGTTCTCATCCAGCTCTTCATGACTCTAAAACTTCAGGTAATACCTTCTCTTCTCTCTCCAGCAGTGACGCAAACCAATGGTGCCTCCCTGAGCATGATTTCTAAATCTTTTGAGGTTATTTGAGGGATTTTTATTCCCTTTTGAAGGATTTCCATGCCCTTTTGAGGTTGAGTCAGAACAGGGATCTCTGCAAAGATGAACAGGGCATGGAGCAGCGCTCTGCTTCCCCTCTCCTGTCACAGAACAGCTCCCACAGGGCAGAGATTATCTAATGCTGTTGTTAGAAATGCCTCAGTGTTGCAGCACCAGGACATGACAGAAGGGTGGAACATAAGCCCTGGACTCAAGGGATCGCTCAGCACATGGTTTACATGTTCGAGTCAAACACAGATGCTCCTACCTGTGACACTTTGCTATCCTCTGGGTGAGTTTTGTGCTCCATGAGCTCAGTGTTGCAGGGGTGCTGTGACAGGTGTCTGCTGAGCAGATGAGAAATCATCATTTACCTGTAAAGCATTTCTCTGCTGAAGCATGTCAAGGTCCAAGCTGTGCACACAGATCAGTGTGTTTGACGCCAGAAGCATACAAGGGGCACACAAGTAAGCCCAAAGACCCCAAGTGTTGCAGCCTGGCACATGCCAGTCTATTCCTCAGGTTTACAGTGTGTGCAAGAGTGTGGCAGCAAAGCTGCTCTGATACATGGAAACTCATTCTGCATTTCAGATTCCTTTTTAGAGTAGGGACCAGTATGGACAGATTTGGCCTTAAAAGGAAGCATCACAGAAGATATTCTGAGGAAATATTTCACTGAAGAACCTCATATCTACATTCAGATGCTTTGTGGCCATGGAAGGAGCTTTGCCCTTTATCCTTCCTGAATGTTGGGGATGCCAGTGACTATGGCAAAAGAACATCCTTGTTTTGGGTCAAGCTGATACAGACGCAGTTGGGCGATCTGAAAGAGATTAAGCCCAGCAATATGAATTTCATAAACAGCAATACAAACCCACTGTACACCTTCAGCTGATATTAAACAGGAGATGAGTTGGAATTCATCTCAGAGCAAATAATGAAATGGAAACATCAGGTTTTACTTAGAACCCCCAGGTTTCCCATAGGAGGCAGTTTATGTAGTGCCCATTTATTAAAGACAAATGCTATCATTTGGAACATATCTCATGGAGAGCAAGGGACTGGATGATGCAGGGGAGCAGTAACTGGAGATGGAGCTTTGCATTTACAAGAGGTTGTTTTCACCAGGCTCTGCCTGTACCACCAGGTGTGATGAAAGCTGCCAGGTGCCCCTGGCCCTGGCCTCCCACCATGCACAGCCCCACGAAGCACCAAGGGCTGCAACCCAGGCAAAACATGCTAGACTTCAAGGTATATTTAACAGCAGACAGAAAGATAACTGGCTTATCAGGAGCCAGGCAATCATGGGCTAAAATAAGCAGGTATGGATGGGGGACCCAGCTCTGGCCCAGAGTGCTGAACCCTTCTCTCTGCACCAGGAATCCTCTGAAATGAGAGCCAGCTCCTGCTCAGCAGCTGCTGGGGTTGGAGGAGACCTTGATCAAGGAGCAGCAGGGACAAGGATCCTCACCTCTGCCCAAGGACAGAGGGCAGCCTGCACATGTCCCCTCCTCACAGGTCCTGAGGCTCTGCTGTCCCTGATTTGGGGTCCTCACTCAAAAAGCCTCAGAGGGGTGTGCCCTTTGGAGGGAGATCCTCCCCAGTTTAGCTTGTTCCTTTTGAGGTCCACTGGTGTCAGCACTCACTAGTCACCAGCTTGATGTTCCTTTCCTTTTATCTGAGTGGTTCTGAACTACAGGGCAAATGCTAAACAGTAACAACTTTTGTTATAGTCACATCTACAGGTAACTTTGGTGAATATATATATTCACCTGGAAAGAAACAGTGTCCAGTCAATTAATTGGAACAGTATATATTGTCTTTCTGAAATCTTTCTGGATAGGTGCTGGCATTGTGACAAGATGATACTGTTTGTTCTTCACTTTTGAGATCAGAAGTCCAGGACAGACCCGTCCTTCCTGGGCAGTAGCAGGCAAAACTAGCTTTGGGAAGCACAAATTCTACTCTTTGCATTCTGGCTCAATGCAAGATGACATCTGCAACCATTAATTTGAATAAATTCCATTTTTACGCCCCATCCAGCTTTTAGTACATCAGACAAAGCATTCATATGGGACAGAATAAGTTCTGCGTGTGTTTCCCCTTACGTGTGATCATCAGGGATCTGACATCTAATGCTGCTGTTTCTTTTTCTTATAGAGCTCCCAGAGGTCAGTAGGTCAGTTCCTGGAGTCCTACAAGAAGCCATGGATTCCTTTTGGGTAGAAAGCAGCTCTGGAACACGAGGAGTTTAGGATCTTTGCCCCTTCCTCATGCTGGGTGCTGGGTGGGGAGGCAGATCTCACTGCAGTGTGTGGCAGGGGCTGTCAGGGAGGAAATGTGGCCTGTAACTCAGGGAAGAATATTGACATTACTGCAGATGTGATCCACCCAGTGAGCACTGCAGGTGTTGGGGAACCTCCTGCCATGATATTAGGCAGAGGCAAAGGTGCTGAGCTCAAGAGCCATCACTCAGCAACCTTTAACGAGAAAATCAAATCTTGTCCCACAAAACTTCCCATTCCAGGTGGCTTGTTCTTGGGACTGTAGTTGGGGGAAGATGTCCATCTATGCTGAGGCTGCCTGGCCCCTGCACAGATTGGAATAACCCCCAAACCTAACTGCCTTATCCTGCCAGCTCCACATCTGGGAGGAGAGCAAGAGGGCAGGGAAGCACATTGCCTGCCTGCCTGTACTGTGCAGACAGGCTGGTGACAGCTCAGCGATGTAAATGATGCATAAAAGCCCTAAATAAAATGTGAGGAACATGGTTGGGATCAGCAAATCCATTCTGTCAAGAAGAAGGAAAGGAATGAAATCTCTTTTCCTAAACAGACTGCTAAGTCACGGACTAAATGTAATTTAGTCCTACTGAAAAATGGCTACTGAAGACTTATAGTTGGGGTCTCCCTGCTCTGATCCATGGGGACATGTGCAAGTGTGTACCAGGGAATGGGGGCAAGGAGCCCTGGGGAGGAGAAGGCTCGGGAGCTGGGGCCACATTCCCCTCCTCAATATGCTCAGGTTCTATTGAAACCACTTTGTCCACTTAACATTCACAGCCAAGTCTGTCCCATTTCCCTACATTCCTCCATCAGCCATTTATCATCTGCAAGGGGTGGTGGGAGCCAAATGTTCCCCTGACCTTCAATGGCCCCATGAGCTTTTCTTCTCTGCTTAAGTGGGAGACTTAAGATAAGCCCAGAGTCTCCTAGACATGCCTACTCTGAATAAACACAGTGGGCTGATGGGTTACAGGCTACATTGGCCAGCTGAAGAGAAGGGGACCCTCTTCACAATTCTGTTGGTGCTGTAGAGTTTCTTGTCCTCAGAGGATGACAGGCAGGCCAGAGAGCTCACTCAGGCACTCCACAGCAGGACAAGTGGAGGCCACGATCAAAGGTGAACAGCCCCAGAGCAGCCAGCAGCAGTGCAGGAGGAGCCCACGGGAGTGGGTGTGGGACTGCATGGCTTCAGGGCTGCTCCCAGGGCATGAAGACAGCTCCATACAAAGCATGATCTGATCCAGCTTGTTCAGCTTTGCACTGTTAATTTTCCATGGGTTTCTAGGCCCACTCCCTCTGCTGAGCCACCTCCAGCAGGTACATGTTTTCCTGGGAAAATGCATTTTTTGTCTCTGTGCCCAGGCTGGGAGATGCTGAGCCTCCACCTATGGAGGCCTGGGTGAGCTGCAGGGAAAGGTCCTCCCCGGATGTCATTGGGACTGTGAGTGTTTAAGCAGTTGGTTTATGTTTTTTGTTGTCCTTTCACTTGAACAGGGATGAAAAAGGTGGGATCCAGATTGCAGGTGTGTTTCTGGTACCTCTTTAGGTTTGGGAGCTATTGTTCCTGGTCTTTGTGGGCTGCAGTGAGGTTCTCTCACTGTTCCCAGGCCTTGGGAACCACCTCCTGCCAGGCTCTGCAGTTTGAGTGCTGAGGGCCAGGCAGTTGTCCCAGGACACTGGGCTGCACTGACAGCAGAAGATGCAGCCTCGGAGCACAGGAGGCTGCCAGGACACCTCACCAGATGAAGATTGCCTCTTTGTTCCTCCGAAAACCACAAAAAAGTCTCTCTCTTCACAGTTCAGCGATGTCCAGACAAAGATGATGTGAAATCTGTGGGAAGACTTATTTTATTACAATATAGGAATGCACATAACCAGATGTTTAAGCTTAGCTGTGGCTCCTCCATGTCCTGCTGTCCTTGCTCAGGCAGCTGCCTGCAGGGTGATGGACAACACTCTGAACATGTTCACTGCTGTGCAGGTCTCCAAGAGCTGCCTGGAGCCAGGGCCAATGCCACAGCAGGTCTCCTGTATCCCTCTGTGCCACAGGGCCTGGTGCAGAGGTGGCAATGTAGACACCATGGAAGAGCAGGTGCCTCTTGGTGACCTCACCACGACTTGCAGGACCAGCCCCAGTCCTTGCCCAACCACTGCCCGCAGCCCCTGCAGGTTCTGCTCTGCGGGGTCCCAGGGTGTGTTGCCTTTCCTGAGGCCAAACCCTGCTCCTGGCTTGCTGCTTTTCTTTGCTGCTTCTCAGCTGAGTTAAAACGATCCAAGTCCCAGCCAGAGATGTGTCACGGTGGGAGCTGTGAGCCGGCAGCTGTTTTGCAACAGCCTGGGATAGCCTCTCCAGCCCTCCAGCCTCTGAGTCAACCCCAGTGCTGTGGCTCTGGGTCCCCAGGCTGGAACAGGGAAGCAAGGCTCACACGCACGTCCAGCCTGGCAGCCTTGTTTGTTTCTCCAGCAGCCAGAATTTCATCTTTTCCACCTCCACGCTGCCAGCAGAGCCCTTATCCACTGCCCTGACACCTCCAGGGTTTATTTCCAGCTGAACCATGCTGCCTCCATATGTGCTCCTGCCTCTGGCTGCTGGTTATTAAGTTGGTGCTGGTTGTTGGTCCTCCTGCCTCCATTCAGAAATTGGCAGTCCTTAAAAGTTCATTCATCTTGGGAGCCTAGTGGCAATTATAGCCTCATCCTGCAGGATGGGTTAACTCCTGCTCTCCCACCAGCCCAAGGGGTAGCAGTCACATCTGGTTCTGATTAACATGATGCAGAAAATCCAGCATGTTCCCCTCACTGCTCACAGAAGACATGGAGATTGAAAGAGGTAAAACAGTGCAAATTGACTGGAGGCAGGAGATATGCTGGATTATTGTGATTCTGCACAGAGCTGCAGGCACCATATTCCCTTGCTGGGAAGGACGGAGTCCCCACAGAGGGACACCAACTGCAGGAATAATTGGAGAGGACATGGGTATTTCCCCAGCAGGTCTTGTAAAATTAAATTGTAAAATTGTAAATCTGATCACCACTTATTGCCTTCCCACCTGTCAAGTTATTCCTGGCTGTTGGAGGAAGAATTGGAAAATGTTTGTGGAGGATTTCAGGGATAATTCCCCAGGAGGTTTAGGCTGTAAGTAAGGAATAACAATTCACTACCCGGAGAGGTGCAAGGCTCACACCAATTCCCCCATTTCCAGTGACAGGAGGGATGGATGTGGTCACTGTTTAACAGAAAACTGTTAAACAGAAAACAGAAAACTCCAGCAAATCAAATGCCCCTGGGTACAAAATTCCCAAAGTGCGTGGGTTATAATGACCAGGAAAGAGTGAGCCGAGGGTTTGTGGCCCCTGTTTGAGCAGACTGTTTGCAAATCCTCCTGCTCCAGAGGTTCTCTCCAGTCTACAGGTCAGAGCTAATGCTAAAAAAATATTTTTTATGCAAGATCAACTCTGAAGTGAAATAGAGAAACGTACAAAGGAATCTCAATTTACCATCTGGCTCTGACACTCCTGAAGCTCGTCACCATTTATCTCTGTCCAAAAGTGTGCTTTAAAGACACAACAGGAATTTTCCTTTGGGGAGGGAATGGAGTGTATGTCTGGCCTTGAAATGTCAAATCAAACACCAAAGCTATGGGAAGCACATAAACACCAGAGAACAAACAAGCTCACTCCATACCTGAGATGAAGCTTGATTTTTGGATGCAGAAATGTGTCTATTTTCTTGGAAAGAATAAGGCTCTGGCCTTTCAGCTGTTATAGATTTTCTCAAGGGAATAACTTTCCTAGCAAACCTTGTTCCTTCTGTAATCCTTTGTAGCAACTCACCGAGTCATGCTGTCCTTGCTTTAAAAATACGTTTTCAAAGCCCATTAGCAAATTCACAGGTTTTTTTTATACACTGAGAATTAAAGTGAAAACATAAGATCCGGCAAATTATTTTCATTTTATATACAGTCTCCCCAGTAAACAAGTGTTGCAAGAGCCTGTGTGCTGCCGGCAGAGCACAGGGATGGGAAACAGAATGTGGTCACATGTGGTTTTATTCATCAAGTTATTTATATAATCTGAAGTATAGTAACAATGTGCTTGGATCCAGAGTCTCCCAGCTCTGCAGTCCCTGCTGATGGTGCCTCTTTGCTTTCCCAGTGTGTCTACACAGACACCCCTGAGCTCCCAGTGCTTCACATCTGTATGACACCACTCCATTCAAGATCCTTATTTCCGGGAGTTTGGATCTGCAGGGCTCTTGGACACATTTCCAGAGCTGCATCCTGGCACTCCCATAGTACAGCACCCCACATCTTGGTACACCATCTTGCATTGTGCAGCTCTACTGGAACAGTAGAGGTCACGTCATCCTGTGTCCTCGAACTCCCCTGGTACATCATCCCATACGCTGGTGCTCTAATGGACATTCGACATCACCTGTGCCTGAGACTGGGCAGGAGGCTGTTGTGAGAATGTCTGAAGGACAGTATGTCCCAGGAGCCAGCATGGCCTCATCCTCCCTGGTTCTTACCTCCCTCTGCCTTCCCAAAGGCCCAGTTTTATGCCTAGAGATGTCCAAAAGCACTGTGACTGTCTTCTCACCTCCTCTGCACCCCCTGACATACAGCACATCTTCCTCTGCCTTCCCAAAGCCACCACACAAAGTGATGGTCCCTGTTTCCCACACGCCCTCGCCCCACAGGGCAGATCCAGCTGTGATGGATTCTGCTGCACCCTGTGTCTGCATCCTCTGGCACGGGGAGCCAGCACAGCAGCACGCCTGGGTTCTCTGGGAGGGTACGAGACAGGCACCAAGCTCAGCTGCTCTGCGCAACATTGCAGACTAGTGGCACAGGAGGAGATCAGCTGGGGCTGGGAAGGGCCAGGCGAGGCCAGACCAAGCTTGAGGCCATCAACAAACACCTGATCCATTCCCTCTGAAGTAATGTCTTCAATCTTGCTGGCATTAGAGGTTATGG